>JAUTDX010001578.1:0-91433 GCA_030844895.1 Ambrosia x helenae
GGGAGACCCATGATACCCGTTGTCATCAAATGAAAACGACCAACAAAAAGCTATGACCATTGACGCCAATAACCTCTAGCCACCACTTGCCGTCTGATCATCATCAACATCGATCAACGACAGAATAAAAATTTGTGGTTGTTACGGTATGCTCTTCTCTTTTTATTTGGTTTGTTTTAGTTCTATTCCACTTATCCACTATTCTTTTCGTTTTCAGGCTTGGTGCTTATTATTCTTCATATCTGGAGTTCTGGACAATCAATGTTGAAACGTTGAATTGAGAGAGTTTCGAAGTACATCATCGGCAGTACTGTTTAATGTTTTTTTGCTTAATCAACTAAATATTCATTTGCTTAATCAGCCATGATAATTCTTTATAAAACCATAGGATGTGCATCCTCCTCCTGGCTACACAGGTAAATAAAGTCACCATTATTCCTTTTTTAAAGATCACATAAGCATATCCATATATCCCTATAATTATAGTCCATTATGTTAACACATTATACAAAGAGGTTAAAAAGGAGTATTCAACATTCATTATATATATGATCTTCATTATTAGTATCACTTTGAATAGAGCCATGACCAATTGCTACTTCGGCAAATACCATCATTTTGTTGTTCATTTGTGCATGTTTCCATTATATACTTTTCATTTGTGATTATATTTAACTTGAATAATAATATTAGTTTAACCTTTTATGTTGTTTATTCGCTATTTAAGGCTCTCAATTGTGTTCTATGCTGACAATGATGATTCCTACATTCATGTTTCATTTAATTATTCAAGCACGTATGTGGTTGCTAAACAACAAAGTGTAAGCATGTGACAAATTTATATATACTAAATGGTTCGTAAGAATGTTAAATATGCATAACCCAAAAAAGTTAACTCATACAATTATCAAATGCAGGGATATCAAATGCAGGGAAACAAGCATAGGGAAAAGTTTCAAGGAAGAAAGTGTGGCTGAAGGTTGCATGCATTCAAGTTTGAACTTTCGTTAATGTGTATTTATGGCATTGTTTTGAAGCTTAGCACACAACTCTTGCAAGTAAGGTCCGTAACACATTTTGTAACTTAACCAAGTGACTTATGGGTATGTAATAAAAAAAGTATCTTATGGTTAAGGGTACCACAGCGTAGCGCGGGGTAGGATTTCTAGTTACATATTGAGTACCACAATAGGCTCATTGATTTGTCTCATCATGGCCTCATTTCAAGCTAGAGAAGGATGTTCGTGGATTAGGTTTGTTCCACTCATCATTGTTGTCATTTATTCCATGTGCACAATCTTATAGCATTCGCATCATGTTAATCGTATTCTCTGAGTGAGTTTTTCATATTTTAAAAAGTAGCTAGAGATGTTGTAAGTAGATAAGAGAGAAAAAGTTATTGTTTATCTATATATTTGAGGAGATACTATTTCACTTTATTTTATTTTAATATATTTTTAAGTAGTTATAAGTGGAGGAGAGAAAAAATAAATTATAAAGGTATGAAAATATCATTTATTTGAAGAATGGAGAGAAAATTTAATGATATTTAGTGCAATTTAATGAATAAAAATGATGAACCTGATGTGCATGCTCTTCCATGTTATTTTATAAAGAGTACACCTAAATCATAATTCTTTACATGAGTTTGTATGCTAGATCAAATATTCTAACAACTCATTTACTATGTTTAATTAGTCAATAATTTTATTTTCTTATATAACCAATAACTCATACCATGGCCATATTTAATTATTCAACTTTTATCATGCTTTCAACGTTTATCATGTGTTGAAATCTAAGCATACTCAAGGTTTATCATGTGTTGAAATGTAAGCATGCCATGAATAGGAAGCTTGAAATATAAGCATATTCAAGGAGAGAATATATCCACATTAACTAGCATGCAATGACTAGGAAGCTTGGAATATGCATATACTCTGGGTTTAATGTGTTGAAATGAAGCAACCGAAAGGGTAGAAAATTCTTAGATATCCTTTAGCATCGTGTAATGATCATTTTCATATTAAAGTATTTTAATGTTACTCTCGATCGAGACAATTCAAAGGATAGTATGACATTTCTACCCTTTGGCACCCATCCTGATACCCAGTGGCGGATTCAGGATTTTTTTCCAATGGGTTCGCTGTTTTTTATGGTCCAATCTCATTGGATCTGACATAAAAAAATTTCGGGTCGGTTCGACGGTTCGGGTTGGGTATCGACATGTGGTTCATCACATAATAAAAAAAATATGACTTAATAAAAAACTACTTCATTAGAAACTAAAAAAACATAATATAAATACGACGGTCTTTGCAAATTAAAAAAAATTACCTATAGTTGTTCCCTACGAGTCTTCATTTTTTGAAAACGTTGCATTACATCTTCGACCGAAACTTCTTGAAAGAACTCCCTTTCGATGTAACAAATGCAAGAATCATTCATGTATCCATTACCCATCTTATTACGCAATTCCGTCTTCACATGCTTCATTGAAGAAAAACTCCTTTCAACACTTGCCGTTGCAACCGGTAAAACTAGTGATAATTTTATCAAACGATAGACCAACGGATAATCAAAGTGTTTTCTTGTTTCCACCATCTTTTTTGCAAGATCATTTACCCCATTCAAGTTGTCAAACCGCGTATCTTGTTTCACATTTGAAATGTAGTGGCCGAGTTCATATATAAGCTTGTCTTTTTCATCCAAACTAAAATCATACGGATACATCTCGGCCAACTTTAACAAGTTTAGTTTATTAAAGGCACTAAAATTACAACACGGGTCCAAAGAACTCGTATACGTAAGCAAGTCAGTGGTTACCTCATTAAAACGATTTCAAAACTCTTGAATTTGCAAATCAAGAACCGTGTTGAAATTATTAACCATGTAATGGTGACGATTAGTGATGTTGGTCTTCCTTCTTCGACATTTCGGGTCAACAAACTCATCTTCCATGTCAATCATCTCAATATCATATTTTTCACAAAAGGATGTAACAACTTTCAAAAGCAAGTCAAAACCTTCAAGTCGATACCTTTGTAATTCTTCTTTGGTTGATCTAATCAGCCCAACTGCATTCATAATATCTTGATCCTTTCTTTGAAGAGCTTCACACAATAGGTTAGTAACTCCCAATATGTGCTTCATCAAATGTAAATAAAATACAAATTCATAACTTTTCATGTATAGTTGAAGTCCGTTAGCTTCACTTTTTTGTGAATCATCAGATGCTTCAGCTTCTATATATTCAAGCACATCAATAATGTTAGAATATAAAGCAATCAAACGAATGACTGTTTTTTCGTGAGAACTCCAGCGTGTATCTCCGGCTTTTGCAAGTGACAATTCTTGATTCTTTCCACGTCGGTTTTAATTTCTGAATTCAATCCCAAACTCTCTCTTTGACTTTCTCTTATCAAATCCATTCTTTTGCAAGATGCACCAACAACATTTATTAAATTTGCTACTTCTTTGAAAAATTTACAAATTTCAATATGTTTGTTTGCAAGGGCCACAACAACAAGTTGAAGTTGGTGAGCAAAACAATGAACATAATAAGCCGAAGAGTTTTCTTTCAAAATCAAAGCTTTTAAACCATTAAACTCACCAGACATGTTGCTTGCACCGTCATATCCTTGGCCTCTAACTCTACCCAAACTCAAACTGTAGCGAGCAAATAATTCATCAATTGCATACTTAAGAGATAAAGCGGTTGTTTCCATAACATGAACAAGACCAATAAATCGCTCTTCACAACTCCTAATTTATCAACATATCTCAAAAACCACAGCCATTTGTTCTTTTTTGAAATATCTCTTGATTCATCTACTAATATAGAAAAACATCATCACCTAGTTCTTCAAATATCTTCTTTAACACTTCTTCTGCAAAACAATTACAAATTTCTTTTTGTATTGATGGGGCTATCATTTGGCTATTCCTTGAGCATTACTTAATATGACTTTACCAATTTCTTCATTAATTTGTCCAAACAATTTCAAAAACTCTATGAAATGTCCTCTATATAATGATCCTTTAGACTCATCATGGCCTCGAAGAGGTAACCCACCATTCAATAATCCTTTAATAACTATAACCGAGCTACTTAATCGGGTTCTATAGTCTTTTTTTTTGTTTATCAGTTTGTTTCTCAAGGCCCACATGTATAGATTGATCTTGGTTAAGTAAGTCTTCCCCTTTTTTACGTGCTTTTGTCATGAAAACTATTGCATTCACCAACATGAGTAGTTAATCTATTGATCCTATGCCAACACCGTACCTGTAACATTTCGTATTTTCAATTACGTTTGTCAACCGATAAAACGTCGCGTTTTGACATTCTAGTACGTTCTAAAAATATTTTGAGGCATATTCGGGCTTATATAATCATATTATATATTTGCGATAATAAAATAATAGCTAAATAATTGCCAAAAAAATAAAATGCATGGGCCAGGACTCGAACCCGCGCCCATGGCAGGCCCGAACACCACCAACGTGCTGACCAACTGGGCTGCTGCCTGGTTTGCGTTCTTTATCCTACACATTTAAACTTAAACCAAACCATATTTTCACAACTTTGACTTTCAAAAGTCAAGCTACGAGCCAATCAATCCAAGATCTCCTCAATTCGCGTTTTCTAATTACAATTCGTTTATGGAATTGATCCCACCGACACCCTAGAGTATTCCCCACGCCAATCCTCATCAAAACTTACCAAAAAAATTGAGCAATTACGCGTTCTTAGTTAACCCTAGGTCAACTTTCCTAATCTACGAATCATTGCGTTTTAGTATAAATTGAAACCTCCCTAACAATCTCTATGTACCGATAAAGCTTCCCCCTACTTCAATTCCCACGAAAAAACAACCAATTGTTCGAATTCTGGAGCTTTTAATCATAATACTCTTGGCCACGTTCCACCCCGATCGAGTCTGGTATGTTTCAATTCCTTGTTTCATTATGTAAATCAGCCCTCCTACTTTAAAAGCCCTATGGTTAATTTAGTTATAATCGCGTTTTATGATTGATTAGAAATCTAGGGTTCTTGTATGCAATTTGGGGATAAAACCTGCTGCAGACAACCTTTATATATATTTCAGAACAGAAACGATAAGCAACTGATCCACAGATCAGTTGGTAATGTGTTTATGCTTTAAAACATGAACCGGCTGGGGCCTTGGGTTCGACCCTTGGCACCACCATTTTTATTTTTGATAATTAATGTTTCAGTCTAACAAACTGATGTAATTAATACACTCCAAAATAAATCGTTCTCAGGGTCCAGACCAGTTGGTCTGGGCTTGTGAATTAAAAACCTTACTCGGCCAAGGACTTGGGTTCGAGTCCTGGCACCTACAACCTTTTTTTTTATTTTCTTTTATACTTATACTTTATATATTTTTTTAAAATACTAAAAATGCTTTATAAATTCTATAAAAATTATATCGTGTTAATCTCATGACAAAGTTTATTATACAATTTTTAGATTTTCAAAAATCATTTATTTATTATATATTATAAATATTACAAGTTTATTTATTAATAATTTTAAAATTCTATAAAAATATGCAAACAGATTTATAAAATTTCACAGAAATTATTCTAGACTTATAAACTGATGAACTTTATAAAACTAAATTTTATTTTGAAAAATATTAATTAATTTATTTTTAATCTATTTTAATCGTATTAAATTCATAATAAATCTATTTTTTTATATTTTTATACCAAAATTTTTCATAAATTATTTTTGTTCATTTAGAACAGAAATATAAATTTTAATTTGAAGTTTCTTTAATTTTTATATTTTTAGATATTAAAATCATATTTTGACAAATAGAAATAAATAAACTAAATATACAATTTTTGAGAAAATAATTTTATAAAAATTATTTTCATACTTAAAACTTATAATACGACCATATTTAATAAAAAATCTACAAACAGGCTTTTATTTATTTACTTCCCGAATTTCTTTTATTTATTAACAATTTACCTAATTAATAGTTAAACAATTACTTATCCCCAAATTAGGAACCCTAGAAATACTTGTAGACTAGAAAGACTTAGACTTATTATTTGCCTTAAACATAGGGTAATACTTGGCAACATTGGGCTACACTTATTCTATTTCACAAGACTTAACACTTTGCTAAGGTGAGTTTACAAAGCCCCTTTTTACTATTTTACATTTTTGGGGTGAAACATGTTACAACATTTATTTACAATTCAATCATAAGTGTCTATGTGCTATTCTATGTTGCATTATGTCTTAAACATTACTAGGGTAAGCACATTATTCTAGCATAATCATTAACATTGATCAGCCGACGATATACAATGATAGATCTATTGGATTGACAACCCCACCCAGATTCGTTGACCATCTTTTATGGGGAGCGCGGGTGATTGTTATCGTTCCAACGTTATATTAAGGTGAACCGTGGCTACGGGATGGACCTAAACTTTGTCGGAGGATTGATTATGTGCATACTATACTTGTTGTTTATTCATGTAGACTTAAACTTACATTAGACATATGAATTGCTAAACTTTTATTCTTTTAAACTTATTGCTTGACTTGGCTTATGTATTCTCACCAACTTCTAGTTGACCCCCCCCCCATCTTTTCCAAACTCAACAGGAAATATTGATGCTTGAAGTCTAAAGCTAGCATGAGGAGTTATTTGAAGTTTTAAGTTTCGTTTGTTTGTTTGATGTATTAGATGTCAGTCAAGACTTTAATGTAATTCAATATTGTAATGAAATAAAGGATTATTTAAACATATGTATTACCATGAGCTACTGAACAATCATTCATACGTGACACCTCGATGTTTCCGCCATCGGTTGGGGTGTTACAGTACCCCTTCACTCACAAATGCATCTTTTTGCCCACGTTCCTTAAACAAGTAACAATATAAGCAATACACTTTATCCGTTTTGACACTATACTCTAACCCATTTTTATGTTTTCCCATGTACCATTCTGGCTTAAAAGATCTTAATATGCCACCAAAATCTGTACTTGGAAAATCATGCCCCATTGGTTGACAAGGACCTCTAAGCAAATATGCTTGCCTAATTTCATCTCTTTGATTTGGGTGATATTCTAAAATTGGTTTTCTTTCAGAAGGATCCCATGGAAGATCATCCAAATCTATTTTCGAGGCTTTACTCGTTGATTCTCTTTGAAAAAAAGTGTCAATTCTCTTCATACCTATATATCAGATTCAAGTTCAACAAAGTTTAAATTAACATCACTAAAGTCTAATTCACATTCACAATAATTAATAACATAAAACACTAGTCTAATTCACAATGCTTGACATATATCATAAAGAAATAATTACAAATGAATCAATAATAATTAATATTATAACAATGATGTTTGTCTGCATATATATCATAATGATAGATTGATAATGATTATCGAACAGAGCATTAAAATCTATAAAATATTGTTGTAAATGGCATTTTGCAAAGCGAACAGAGCATTAAAATTGAAAACAGAGAACAAAGCAAAATTTCTTAAATAGCATTTTGCAAATAAAATTAACCTTAGAATCTGACGTTAAGATGTCGGGCGGCAGCGGAGCAAGCGAAATTATAGATAACTAGATTTATAGGGTATTTTATTTGGGAGTTATGGATTGGGTAAGGAAAAGAAAGGGTATTTTATTTAGGAGGCAAATGGTTGGGTCAATTTTGTAATTATGTTATTAAAAAAAAAAAGAAAAAAACGCGTCCAGCATGAATTGAACGGAGACCTCCTCTTTAGAGGGTGGGAGCCTTAACCATTGAGCCACTCACATGATGTAGCAATGGGTTCATGCCAAAATTTCTTATTGGTTCATGGCTTATTTTTCCTATATATTTCTACTAAAAATCGAAAATCCATTGGGTTCGGCTGAACCCATTCGGCTCTACCTAAATCCGCCCCTACTGATACCAAATTTCTCGATATTAATTTTCGTCAAAACTTAGTACCAATACCAATGCAGATACCGAAAATATACGGTACGGTACCGATATGTTAAGGTAAAATACTGGTTTAAACCGATACCGAAAATTGCCAAAACTTAATACTGAAAATGGACCGATATCAGTATTTTCGGTATTCTATACCGAAATGTTCATCCTAAGAACGAGTATGATAATCTATTCTATAAAGTGTAGATAAAAAACATATCTAAAATAGACCTAAGAACTTTCTTTTATAGGCAAGGAATCAACATAATGCTACTTAATTTGAAATGACAAAACCTTTATCATGAAAGAGTATCAATTAGCGATAAAAACCACTAACAATTATTTGGTTACATCAGTACTAACTCTATGAGGTAGCGTTTGGTATGCAAGAATGAAAGATAAAATGGAATGAAGCATTACGATGGAATAAAAAAAAAATGTTTGGTTAGTCAAGGTAATGGAATCATTCATTAATTCCTCCATTCCATTCTTCATAAAAACCTCAAAATTCATTCCATCCACCCTTGTTGTTTTCCATTCCATTCCCTTTGTTACCCTCCATCACCATCACCATCAACAACCCCCACCACTCACCTCTACCACTACCACTCATCGCAACCACCACCTAACGCCACCACCGACCATCCACATCTCCAAACATTGTAACCCACCACCAACCACCGACCTTCGCCACCACCGACCACCATCGCCACTCTCCGTCACCGATCATTGCCGCCGCCACCCACCAACCACCACCACCTACCCACCGACCACCACCACTGTCTGTCACCGCCACGCCAACCGCCGCCACCACCAATCATTGTTGTTGTCACTCACTATCGCCACCCACCACCACCGACCACCACCGTCACCATCACTGCTACTATCACCACCAAACATTGCCACCCACTAACCACCACCACCACCACCCATTCTCGCCGCCGCAACTGACCACCACTACCACCACCGACCGCCACCACCTACCGACCACCACCTCTGCCACCAACCACCGTCGCCGGCACCACTGTCAACCTCTGCCCCGCCACCAATCATCACCTCTGATTTTATTCCTTCGTCTTTTCCTTCATACCAAACAATACAAAGTAATGATTTATTCCATCATTACATGGTAACCAAAAAAGACCATGGAATGATAATCATCCATTTCATTCTTTTGTCCATTTCATCACTTTGTCTATTCCATTCCTACGTCCATTCCATTACCCCATACCAAACGCACGCTTAATATGAAAAATACTCTAATAGTAACTCAGATACTGTTGATCATAGTTTCTATTGACGATCAGTTAATAACTAATAGACCAAGTTGTTATTCATAGCACAAGTTGTAAGGGAGTTTCGCCCTTGTCACAAGGGAGTTTTGCCCCCTTAACCATCGAGTTTGTAGGTGGTAAAATTCACAACAGTCTCAAATAAAGTTGTAAGGGAGTTTCGCCCTTGATACATATTACGATTAAACTTACACTTATACTTTGATCTCAAATAAATCCAAGTAAACAAAAATGGCTTGAAAACATTAAAATCACCCACATTCCTCCCTCATTAGTTAGAGGTAAAAGAGGATACACGAAGCTGATACACACACGTTTGATCATATAATATAAGTATTATTATGATTATCATCATAATTAATGATTTGCCAATACATGATAATTAATGATTTGCCAATATATGATTAATGAATAATAATAATAATAATAATATTATTATTTATTTTAAACAAATTTCTGCCATAAGTTATCATATTCAAATATAAAAAAAGGAATCTCTGCCTATGAAGTTATGTTTATCGTTTGTGATTTATTAGTAGAGTAAAATATATTTGAAAACAAAACCCCACAAAAATAGTTGTTTTTTTTCTCCGTTTTTTATATAGCACTACGGTACTCGTTGGAAAGATAATAAAACGCTCGTTAATTTGGTGTAATTTTTTTCTTTAAAAAATCTCGTATATAAAAAATATTAACGTTTAAAAGTTATGGGAGGAAACATTAGAGAGAAAATTTAATTTTGTTTTTAAATTCTTATCTTTTCCTAAAATAATTATAATATATATAGATTTATTAAAAAAACTCAAAAATTAAAAATCCTACATGATGCCACGTGGCATATTCAAGGAGGAGTTGAGACCTCAATTGAATGCCACATCATCAAAGTTCAATTCTTTTATTATAAGTTATAGATTAATACGAAATAAATTGTTATGATAAAGATTTACCACACTTAGAAAGTGTTTATTTTCTTGATAATTTGTCATAGGCACCAGCTTAATTAAAATAGAAAAAAGATTAATTTTTTAGCAAATCCAAAAGCCGAAAGTGTTTGCCGACACGTGAAGCTCCAAAGTCCCACTTAGGGACGTAATTAACATCTTGGATTGTGCATTTTAACATCTTTTGTCGTTGACAAAATATTCTTTACATATTTTATGTTTTATTTGTTAGGATCGGAGAACACACACGCATACGAACACAAGATTTTACGTGGTTCGGTCTAAACTGACCTACGTCCACGGGGGCAACTGGGGTATTCTTTTATTGAGTGATGTAAAGATTACAAGTACAAGAGATATATTTATAGGCTCCTAATTAGGGTTTAACCTTTTGCTAATCTTGCTCAATAAGTTAAACATACTGGGCTGGGCCTATATGTGGGCTGAAGGCAACATCTCCAACAATCTCCCACTTAGTGTCTTCGGACCACGAACTGCACCATCTCTTCTGTACTTCTGTAAAGAAGATCTCCTCTCTGATCTTCAATGCACCTCCAGTTACCTCGATCTCCTCAACACTATTCTATTCCTGGAGACCAGCTGAAGCTCCCGAGCTCCAACTCATCAGTCATGATTGTGTCTACCACTGACCCATTCTCTGTCTCTACCGGCTCCCACTGACACGAACTACCGGATCCTGAAACACCCTGAGAATAAACACTCCATATTCAGCAAGTAATCCACTGGAGAGATTTTATCAGCCGGAATACTTGTTCTCCTGACCCAATGTCGTCTAGGAATTCCGACTGAAGCACAACCAGTGCTCCCACTGCCACGAAAACCTCTGACTGGTCTACCTGAACCTTTCCTCGCTCGTTCATCCCGAATCTGACCTGTGACTCTAGGTTTCTCACTTGCAAAGACAACCTTCTTCTGCCCACGAGATTCTGTGAACCCGACTTTGTTTCTCTTCTGAACTGGGATGGTCACTCCCTCAGACGGTAAACTGCCCATGTAAAGCGAACCTCGTTTTCTTCCTCGAGTTGTGACAAGATTTCCTTAACAACTTTCCACTGCCTGTTCATGAATTTAACCTCATGTCCCTGTTCATCTAACTGCCCCACTGAAATCAATTGTTTCTTTAAGCTTGGAATCACCCTGACATCCTTCAAAGTCCATGAACTGGCTGAAGTCATCAAATCTAAGTCACCCATGCTCGTAACATCAAGAACCTCATCGTTTGCCGGTCTTGCCTTACCAAAGTATCCTTTCTTCAAATTCTGCAGTGCTTCACTGCTGTGGGTAGCGTGAAATGAGGCACCAGAATCCATGACCCAAGAGTCTCTCTGCCTTCCACTGAGTCCCAATCTATCAACCCAGACACATTCTCAGAAGCAGAATTTTATATATATGACATCGACTCTAACAAATGTCCATCCCTCTATGCAGCCCAAACAAGTCAACTATGCCAAGCTCCCACTGTCCCTGTTATCCCAATAGATAACAAGCAAACGGTTATAACGCAGCAGAGCTTTCATGAAATCAAGCGGTACCAAGGGTTCTATGACCGTACACACGATCAATTAACGCAAACCCTAACCGAAAGATCATCCAACTAGCAGTAGTTCACATGATCTGCCACTGACCTTTTTTTTTTCCACTTATGTCGTCACCAACACACCTGCTGGTTCCATTTTCTCCAGGATTTACCAGTAAAAGAAAAACAAAGATACTGACTCACCTATACCGTATTCTTTTACCGTGCGAAACGAACCAAATCCAGAGCCACCGGCTCGATTTCCTTCTGTTCGTTTTTTCTGTGACCTGGTTGAACTTTACACCCCGGCTCACCAACTAAATTTCGTACCGTTAAACTTATCGATTTTTACCTTCCCGTCTTCTGCCATGATAACACAATAACATAACTAACGAAACTTAATCGAACAAGCAAACCAATACTGAAAACAATAGCACCTGGTTAGTAATCACTGGTCTATAATCTTGATTCACTGGTTTTCACAAAACGGTTCTCCAAAACACATTAGTTAAGCTCCAACCCCCCCCCCCCCCTTTATCTTGGCTTTCACTGCCAAAATAATATTCCACCTCCCAAAAAAAATATCACCTATTTTTTTCACCAAGTAGTATTTCCCTTCTTCTTACACCAACAACAAACAAACTTCAACCTAGAAGTTTCTGTCTAGTTGTTATGATTCGTATAAACCCAAAAAAAAAAACTCTACTCCAAGAAAAAACCTTACAAAACTCAAGTCACCTTTCTTTTTCTTTCTTGTACTTTATTTATACGGTCTCCACAGACAAAAAATCAAACCCCACTTATCTTTTGTTTGAAGAAGAAAACAAATATCTCTTTATATTTCTCCAATCTTTGAATGCAACGTGCTTTCAATCGAACAGACAAATACTTTTGCCACTTGAATCGCGCAACACATCAGCAAATTAGAACCGGACTTGGTTCTGTTCAGATAAAAAACGGGCGGTACTGGTAGAGGGTTGGGTGACGAGTAGTAACCCTAATCGACTGATTAGGGTGTCGGGTTAGGAGGATGGGTTCGAACAAGAAGGTTCAGGCACGGCGGAACCCTAGTCTAGGGTGGCGCGGCACAAAGAAGAACGGGGGTGAAGGTGGTCACGATGGGTGTTATGTAAACAGGTATGTGTTCCCTTTTTTTACTCATGCCCTCCGCCGACCCGACACACCTGCCGACGGAGGCTATCTTCTTGAGACCTTGGCTCTGATACCAGTTGTTAGGATTGGAGAACACACACGCACACGAACACAAGATTTTACGTGGTTTGGTCTAAACTGACCTACGTCCACGGGGGCCACTGGGGTATTCTTTTATTGAGTGATGTAAAGATTACAAGTACAAGAGATATATTTATAGGCTCCTAATTAGGGTTTAACTCTTTGCTAATCTTGCTCAACAAGTTAAACAAATTGGGCTGGGCCTATATGTGGGCTGAAGGCAACATCTCCAACATTATTATATAAAAATTACATTGAACATTGAACATAAAGTTATATATAGGACCGTTATAATTAAACCCTCAAAAATTATTTTCTCTTAAAGTGTCTCGCTTTGGTAATAGCGAGGCGCTTTAACATACGAGGATTGATGGATTGAACATAACGTCTGATAAAGCTTGAAAAAGAATCCCTAAGCGCCTCGCTTTGGCCAAAGCGAGACGCTTTGGTCCATGAGATTGTGATTATAAGTTCATTCGATTCATTGGATATTATATCGTTCATTTTCGTTTTACATTTAAACATTTATATCCTTACCCACGATATACAAATTTTATCCGCGATATACAAATTTTATCCACAATATACAAGATGTCGTATTATGACTTCATTTTCGGTGATTCTTACGACGAGTCTAAACCAGATAATGTCGAGTAGGATCAATCTAGCATTCGTTATCGTAACAATATGGTGCAACTATACTTGAATACCCCCTTGAAGGACCCGTATGCACAATACTATCCCCGTCAACCCGACTACGGTTACGGTGGTGAGCCACCATTTGATCACCAAAGCTATCCTAACTACGCTTACGGTGGTGAGGAGACATTTGTAGAACAAGACTATATGCACCAGGGAGACGATGGCGGTGAAGAGAAGCCGGTACAAGATCAGGAGGAAGGCTCTTACCCGGTCATAGTTTTGTTTAAGATCGACCGGACATTTTCGCCACGCTAGGAGTTGATCGACTGGATACAAGATACGAGAAAGGAAAATGGAAATCGAAGAAAAAATAGACGCTTTCGTGAAAGTATATTTCAGCCACTCTTATTTCTACGAAATTAATAAATATGTATTTTATAATTTATTTTTTTAAAAGTTAGTAAAAATATATTTTGTAATTTGTTATTTAAAAAGTTATGAAAAAACTTAATTTATAATTAATTATTTAAAAGTTACGAAAAACATTTTTTTTTAAATTTATTATTTATAATTAATTATTTATAAACTTACGAAAAAAGTATTTTTTAATTTATTATTTAAAAACTTACGAAAAAAACTTAATTTATAATTAATTATTTAAAATCTTACTAAAAACGTATTTTATAATTTATTATTTAAAAACTTACGAAAAAACTTAATTTATAATTAATTATTTAAAAACTTACGAAAACCGTATTTTTTATTTATTATTTAAAAACTTACCAAAAAACGTATTTATAAATTATTATTTAAAAAGTCACTAAAAACATATATATTTTATAATAAACTTATTTCGTGAAGTTTGTATTTCAATGCAATCCTGGGGGAGCATAAGAGTGTGGCTACGGTGAGGAAGACGGGTAGCAAAAAAATTGGTTCCCGTTTGAGTTGATAAGGGTGCTTGAATCTCGGAGAAAGGTTTGAAGGTTAAAGGTGAACAACCAGGCGCACAACCACACTCCATTTGAAAACTTAGATGGTCACGCGTATGCGAGGAGGCTATCTTCAGAGGATAGAGAACTGGTCGGGCAGATGGTAGAGAAGAAAATTCCAAAACGTAGCATCTGGAGAATGCTCACAAAAAAGAATCTGGAAAAAAAGATTATCGCAAAAGATATACACAATGTAGTTCAAATGATAAGTGCTAAAAAAGTAGGTTTATTGATCTCATATAGTCATATATTTACCTCGTATATACTATTTATTAGGTAAAATAAATAAAAATAAAAGAATATGTACAAAAATTAAAAACCTTAATAAACTATCGAACATAAACGAACACGTTATTGAACGTTCACGAACATAAATGAACGAACACAACCTTTGTTCATGTTCGTTCGTTTAACTAAATGAACTGAATTTTTTGTTTGTGTTCGTTCATTTACTAAACGAACGAACACAAACGAACTTCCCACCGAACGGTTCATGAACTGTTCGCTGAAAGTTCAGTTCGTTTACAGCACTATGCCCATGCGTTTCTTTCTTCTGAGAAGGTTGATAACAACGTTTGGGTGTTGGAGAAGATAAAGTCTATGTTGGTAGGCTGTGTGGAGCCACAAGTGATTGTGACAAACAGGGACTTTGCGCTAATGAACGCATGTGACCAGATTTTCCTGAATGCGTACAAGTATCTCTACCGGTTACATATTAGTTAGAATATCAACAGGAACAACAAGAAGAAATTCACCGATAAGAAGTGGAAGGAATTTATTCGTTCATTTTCGACGTTGTGTGAGTCTCCGACTGAAGACATATATGATTATAATTTGGGAAACTTTCACTCATATCTGGAACAGATTGGTCGTAAACGTGAGTATTTTTTACATAATTACATACGTACTTTTTTACATACACACCTTACAAGTGATGGTTATATGTGACACCCGACAAACTCAGGTTAATACTTGTTACAAACATATAATTCTACCTTAGTGAAACATTCATAAAATGTACTTAATGGGATTAGTTGAGTCGGTTCGATGTCGGGAGTCGATTTACACATATATGTCCAAGGGTTGGTGATTCGGAGGATCACTAGGTATGAATGCACACAATGTCTATGGTTTGATGATTCGGGGAAACATACACATATACACAAGTCGTGAGTCCTGTGGTTGGTGAATTTACATAATTCGGGGTAACTTATCAAGTATAATATGTTCTACGATCAATTAACAACTTGTGAATACGTGCTTATGTGAATTGGTATGATAATATATGTTCCAAGTGTCATTTTAGGCCATTGGGACGAATGAGAGACATAATTTCTTATTCTCACCTATGAAGGTGCAAATGAGAGACATAATCTCTCATTCACACCAATGAAGGTGCAAATGAGAGACATAATTTCTCATTCTCACCTATGAAGGTGCGAATGAGACCAGACTATATATGCATCTCTTTGGTTCATTCTCATTATTTCACAACCCTAACTTGCCTCCAAGTGCTCTCTTACAAACCCCAACCTGTAGAAACGAGTTTTTGCCCTAATTTCTTAGATACTTAAGCCAAATCAAGTTTATAAACAATATCAAGTGAAGATTCAAGGCATGTTAATCATCTAAACCCTTTTCAATACATTTTTATGTGTTTTGATAAACCTTAAATGTCCAGATCTGATTTCAAGGTGTTTTCCTAAATAAAAACCTTTCTAAAATCTTTCTAAACTAGATCTAGACCTAAATAATGAGTTTTCTTATAAGGACATAAGTTTAGATGAAGTTGGTGACCATATAATTGGGGTTTTTGTGTTTGGTATTGATATAATGATAATAGGATGATGTTTAAATGATTTAAGATTGTTTAGAAGCATGACTAGGTGATGTTTTGAATGACTGAATGAAGTTTTGCGTACTTTAACCCATTTGGGGGTTTATGTTATAGATCTAGGGCTTGTAACATGAGTACGATGATAATAACATGATCGGAACACATTAGGATGATTTAATCTATGTTGGATGATTTGAAAAATAAAGTTTTTAGATTGATTTCAATACTTTCTATTTTGGGTAAACTTTTCATGCAATTAATGTGACATCTCCACAATTTGCCATTTTGGGGAATATGTGAGTTGGTATGCAAAATGAACAAATTGATGACTGAATCAGGTGTGATAAGATGCTATTAGGTTATATAGATGTTACTGCAGGATTTAGTTATGATTCGTTGGGTTTTCAATCGGATTTGAAGGGTTTTTGTTCGTCAAAATAGCTTATCAGCTGAAGAGTGCGAATGAGCTCTCATTCGCATGACCGTTGGTGCGAATGAGAGGAAATCTTTCTCATTCGCGTAAACGTGAAGATTTGTGAATCTTTTGTATAAACCAAGTGTTTTATGTGCTTTACTTGTATGGGAATTATGTATGCTTGTTAAACTGAAATAACGGGTCACTAACGCGATGTCGAGTCTTGTGTGGTCATGTCAAACGTTAAATGTTTTTACAAACATACAAAGCCAAGGTCTTGGACAACTAAGGGTTATTATACAAATGTGTCATCGGTTAAACGCTTAAGGCTATTTATGGTAGGTTTCCTGTAGTCAGGACTACCATAACATGCCTGGTTTATTACTTACTTGAAGACGCAGCCTAAGGTGACTTTCACAGCCCCACTTTTACTGTTTTCATTTTCGAGGGAGAAACATGTTGGATAAGTTCTAAATTTTAGACCATGGAACTATATTATATCACATGGGTACTAGGCGACTTTTCATCTTAAGTCCTTTTCATCTTAGATCTATTGGACCTTGCAAGCCCTACTCGGGTCGACTGGAGGTCAGACGAGTACCTATTTTTCCTATCTAACTTACGACACCGAGTGATGACCGGTGGCGGGTATTAAAGGCAGTTTACTAACGTTCAACAATGGTTCGCGACGCTTTAGTATCATGTAACGATGTCTAGCTAGCATCAGGTATATACGTAAGGATTGTTGGGTCTGGTTTTCGAACGTGTGGGCAAAATTAAAAGCAACAATTGACCAAACACCAATTAGGACCCCAATGAGCTACCTGGAAAAGTTTTCACAAATCATCACAAGCAACTCCCCCAAAAAAACTGCATGTTATGCAAAAGAAAACTCATGGTCATCGAACTTTGAAGCAGCAAGAAAAGAAGAGAGATGAAGCTGCGAGAAAGAGCTTGCACATGTCGGATGAATAAAGTGGGTCTGACTAGTCGTTTGACTTGCCCGGCATAGCTCTTTCATACCATCACAGGAGGAGCTCGTACGACCTTCCCAGTCCGAGATGTACGCTCCTTACGAGTTTCCCCGTCACAGATCGTACATACCTTCAATGTCCCGGCCGGTACGACCTTCCACGTCTAAGCCGGTACGATCTTCCTCGTCACAGCAGGACACACCTTATTTCTCGATGATCGATTAGACCCCTAAGTCAGACAGATTAATAAGAAAATTTGGGCATCAAATTCCATCAGTGTTTCACCCATATATATCCAAAATAAAGGATGTGAGACTAGATGGTCATTGTGGGTTTCGATCGGTAGCTGTGGAGTTAGGGATGAAGCAATCGAGGTATTTGTCTATCCGTAAACAACTGATACTCGAGTTGCGCATGAACGAGCCTGTCTAAAGGAAACTTTTGATCCGGAAGACTTGGGACATTATAAACGTCTGATAGAGAGGATACAATTCCGTGGGGTGGGTTAGGCTGAGGAAGAAAATTGGATGCCAATGCCGGAGGCGGGATTTCTCATTGCACAGAGGTGGGGTGCTATTGTTCATAAATTTAACCCTCGTGGCGATGATACAGTTTTCCCTCTATTGTTAGGGCCGAAAGCTTCTAAAGAACCTCATCTGTTGGTAGCAGTTATGTTCGTGGACAGAAACCATTACATCCACTTAGAGCTTAGAGGATCATATCCAATGCCTTCCCCGAACCTATCTTGGCTTTTCATAGAACTGAAGAAGGGTTGTTACGATTTATACGAGGATCGATTCAATGCGTACAAAGACCTTGTTTACCCGCAAGTCGACCCTAATGTAATTCCGGAAGTACAGGATATAGATTAGATATGTAAAATTTGTAAAAATATTAAAAATTGTATTAATTGTATAGTTCATGCATTACATACACTGATTTATGAAAGTTGTTCATACTCATATGTGTCTTCTAAAAACCACCAACGAGCAATTAAACGAACCAAAATGCGCCAAACAGAGTCTGAATTCCGGGAAATCAATTAGAGATGCAAAATTTGTATTTTGATAAAAACGGTATTGATTGTATAGTTCATGTATCACGTACATTGATTTATGAATAGCAGGATTGAAACTAATAAATATATTATTCCAACTCACGCCAGCTGGTTAATTTATTGGAAGTTAGCCCTTGAACCTTGTATCGCCTCATGTAATTTGGGCGGTGGACCTCCATTCTAACACCTCTAAGAGCTCTTTTCATCTGAAATTTTCAGTTACCACACAATCAACGACGAATCTTTTCTGGCTGTTCAAAATTTATTTGAAAGATTTATAATTGTCTTAGTAAAAATAAATGGTAAAAAGATCATGGCAATTTACTGTAAATGGACATTGACAATGGACATCCATGTATATGTTTTGAGGGTGTAATGATGATGATGATGATTTGACAGATTGTGGTGGATCTTCTTCTTCTTCTGATAATACTTTGCTTGTAGAAGATACAAAATGTGACGGTACTGGATTGGCGATGTCAAAGGATTGATCTCAAGTGCATAGCATTAATGGGGAACATTTTAAGAATTGATCTCAACTTTTGATGATGTATTTTAAATTTTTTTGAGAATTAAGTTTAAAAGAAATTTTTTCTTGGTTTAAGCTTCTTGTTTAGACTTTGTCAATTTTGAATGAACATTTTAATCCCTTGTAAATTTTCAATTGACTTAAACAGTTTTCATTTTGAAAGAAAATGACCTTCTTTAATGATCAATGACGTATATTTATTTGGAATATTCTTAATCATCAAAGACGTCGTATCTAGTTCCAAAGGCAAAACTGTATGATACCCTCGACGACTGTTCTTCCATCCCTTTCCCTCAAACCCTACTTTAGGGTAGAATCTTGAAAGGTAGAATTTTCATTTTGGTTAATGATATTTTGATAACTTTATTACTTTGTTTTGTTAAAAAAAGTATTATAACAATTAAATAAAAAAACTTAAAAAAACCCAACAAAAACCCCCATCAAAACCCCACAAAAACTCACCCCAAAACAAAACCCCACCAAACTCTACACAATTCCCCAGGTCGGCTGACTTTTTTGTCTGCTTTTTACTTCAAAGCGCCTCGCTATAGCCATAGCGACGCGCTTTAATGGCTGCTAAGGGGTTAAAGGGGACATGTGGGAGTGTGAATAGATGGAGCCTATATATATGCCACAGTCCGAATAAAACCATAGTACGTCAGAAGGAATAACGTAAAATAAAGTATATAACGGTATAACACTTTATTTATCCTGATATAAAATGTGTGTATATATAATTATGATCTTAAGGAGGACGGGGTGCTTACCGTGAAGCATCCGTGGAGCGCCTGTAACGAACTAATCGCATCCTGCCAACTAGACTACCACTCGTGAACCCTTCCCACCGGCAGCACCACCAGTGAAGCATCCGTGGAGCACCTAGTTTCCCTCTTTCCTTTGCATCTCTCTCTCCTCTGCACCCATGAGATAGACCACGAGAACTCTCCACAGGACTAACAGAATCTCACTACCCGTGATTACGACGGCGGTGAACCCGTGCTGGTAGTGAGGTACCAGTGTCATTCACTGGTTGCGCCCCGTCCCCCCTTAGAATATGAATGAAAGAAATACGTACTATCATCGTAGTGATCTAACGTTCTACTTACTAAAAAGACAATCTTTTTTTCTTATTTCAGTGCAGCACGTAAATACTCCCCGTAGTTCACTAGTACAAAAAGACTAGTTAAAAACACAATTAAAAAAACAATTCAATATAGATCTAACAAAGTGTACGTAAATAGTATATATTTTTTTTCTATTCAGATCAGTTTTGTGGATTACATACTAGAATACTATACCATTTATAAATCTTATAACAATAACTCCAGTCCTCACCGTCACTCACATAGATAACATAGATGGGCTTTGACACTAAATCTGCTAAAATTTTGTGTTAAGCTTTTGTGAAATTACTGTTATACCTTTTAAATTAAAAAACAAAAAATATATAACAATTTAACCCTAACTTGTTTGGTAGCCCAACTCAGTTGCAAATTCTTGTCTCATACCCAATCGGGCAAATTCGTGTCTCATACCCAATTGTGTTATACAGAAAACAATAAAATTAATAATTTAAAACACAACTAAATGTATTTTAAGCATTAAGTTTTAAAACACGGATTATATTTCTTCTTATGGTAATTTAGATTTAATGCTTAGAATACATTTAATTATGTTTTAAATTGTTACTTTTATTGTTTTTCCTATATAACACAATGTCAAATGAAAACACAGCGGCTACATAGATTTCTTACACATTTTAGGAAAAAAAATGAACATCCTAAAGTGTGAGAAGTCTATATAGACATTATGTTTTAAATTTTAGGCATGATGTTTTAGATTTCTTTTGGCATAGTATTATATAAGAAAACATAAAATGATCCGTATGTTTAGGTCTAGACTAACGTAATGTAATGTATTGACACAATATTTTTGTAACCGTTAATACTTGTGGTAGAATTCGACAAATGCTTATATTGTAATGGGTTTTTTGGTGGTATATATAATATATGCAATTTTATTATGACATTTATTGATTTTGTTATTATAAATATAAATCCAGGGTTATTAGTTATTTTGCAGAATTTTTTAGGTAAAAAAAGCATGACATGCAAAATGAGTGTCATAAAGGTTTGTCGTAGACGCGTGTGAAAAAAGAGTGTCATAAATGCGTGTCAAAAATGTATGTCATGAAAACATGTCATAAATGTGTGTCAAAAAAACATGTCATAAAAGGGTGTCATTACACGTGTCATTAAAAGATGACACGCGCTTGCATGTCATAAAAATTTTATGACATGTCTTTCATTGACACTTTTTTGTGTGTCATAAACACCCTATTATGACGCGTAATACGCGTCAAAAATGTATTTTTTTCTAGTAGTGTAAATATAGATATCATATTCTCCTCTCACAAAGTTTGAAATGATACCCACTAAAGGTTCAAATACAAGATCCATTAACATGAGAAGTGTAGAAGAGATTTTGGCTCTTGATGTTACAATCCAATTGTTGAGATTGAGTGGTTCTGCAAATCTACAAATCACATAAGAGAAAACAAATGAAATAAGTGAGGAATGACAAATATGAACATCTATTATTGTTGACTTAAAAAAACATACTTCTTCCCACGATTTTTAGATGGCTATAACTTTTTCATTCGATAATATTTTTTTAAAAAAATACACCATATTAACGAATATTTTATTCTATTTATTTTGAGTAGTCTATTGATGTACTTTTGTAAATATAATACAAAACATTAACCAATCAACCTATAATAACCACGTAATATTGTATATAATAGATTTAATCACATAACAAAAGCATAAACGATTAAGTTCTCATTGTTGAAGTATAACTATAACACCGTCAGTTTATAACAAATCATGTAATGATTTCTGTCAAATTTGTAATGACGTATCTTTTAACAAAATTTAAAAATTAATAAAACTATAGCAATAGTCTACTCAAATTAAAAAGAATGAAATGCTCGTTAATATGATGTAACTTTTTATTAAAAAAAAGATATTAAAATATAAAAAAAATTATGAACTTTTAAAAATTGTAAAAAAAAAGTTTATAAACAAACAATATTGGATCTTGTATTATATTCTGACTTTGAATTTCTTCTATTCAATAATCATCCCCTAATGATGAAAATCAAATGCGTGGAGGTGACTCACCCTAAATGTATTGATTGATAAAAAAAAAAATGTGATTTTTAAATACCTTTGTCGTAAGGAGATAAAACAAAACATGAAATTATTAAAGTCGCAAAATGAAATGTGTTTTTCGAAAGGAGATGAAACACAAAATTATTAAAGTTACAAAATTACACGTGTGACAGCAGCCATTACAAATGCATATAGATATACAAACAACATCACCACGTCAAGCATGTGATATCACTTCTCAGACCCGTCCATTACAAATGCCAAAACAACAGCTTTACTTTAAGTATTTAACTGCCACTAGCCAGTCAAAGTCAACCTTGCCTCGTATATAAAACATAAACCAGTTTCTTTTATCCAACCCATTAATATTCAGACCCCTTACATTGCTCTTTAACGTTTTTAGAGTGTTTACTGAAGTGGGTCAGCTTCTAGTGCATGAATTTCTTCATATAAATGTTGTAGGTTCAAGAACAAGAAAGGTCAAAAGTTAATATTATTATTATTATTTGGTTCACAATGGATATAACTGAGGTTTCAATCATTCATCATATGGGCATTGTGTTGTTGGTCATATGGCTGATCTCTTGTTTCACTTCTTGTCACCCTTTAGTTTATGTCATCTCTTTGATCTATCTTTATTTGGTAAGGAAGATCATCACTTTTAGAAGTTTGTTTGTGTATGCATAAATCTTTAAGGGTTTTGATTGGTTGTTTTTGTTGAAGGTTCATGAGAATTTTGCAGAAAGATTCAGAAGGAAGGTTAGATTCGAAGAAAGAAGACAAGCCAATCAGAAAAGGGTGAATCTTTTTTTTTACCCAGTTAATTTTGGATCAATTTATTTAATTTAGGTAAATAGCTAATTCTTATTGGTTGTTTTTGTTGAATCTTTTTTTTAAACTAGATTCTTTCTCTTTATGACTGTCTTTTTCCATATTTTTTATAAAAATTTCTTGCTCCTTGTGAGATTTGAACCCAAGACCTCACACTTATGTGTATTAAAAGGCTTTGTCTTACCATTGGACCACCAACTCCAATGGTATTATGCTTTAATTGGTTTGGTTGTTTATTCATTGTGATCAAAAGTTGAATAATAATTGAACCTTTAGCACTAAAAACTGAAATTTATTAACCCTTTTTGATTTTTTGTAGGTGTTATCGGATTCTGAATCGGTACGGTGGTTGAACCATTTGATTGAAAATATATGGCCTATATGTATGGAAAATATTGTTTCACAGAAGCTACTCCTTCCAATTATACCGTGGTTCTTGGAGAAGTATAAACCGTGGACCGTGGTATGAGTTGCATCTTTTATACTTTCTTTTTATGTAAAGCTTCTTATTCATTTGCTTTGAATCTAAATTTAGTTGGATGCTGCATTAGATGCTTGATATAGAATTATATATATGTTCTAGCTAACTATGGTTAAACATCTATTTTATAGAGATGCTTGATATATATCACATTATTTTATAGGTCAAACTTCAATTTCGCCTAATATAGTATACTTCCCTACCTAATACATAGTGGTTTGAATGAAATTCCTGATTTTACACCAAGTTTGAAAAGAGACTTAAAAGTATATAAGTATATTTAATTTACGAAATTTTTGGTACGAATCAAGCTTCCACTAGTTTCCCGCCTTAACCATTTGAAGTCGACCTGCCCAATGTAAGTTGTGGTTTACATGGTCCCACACGTTAGAAGGAAACCGATGGGGCCTACAACTTTTCACTAATGTGTTCACACGGTCACCAAAAAACTCAAGTTTTTTTTAGGGATCATATTGAGAAGTTGCTATTGGTTAATCTTTGTATGTAATGTTGTATGCAGGAAGAAGCTATGGTTCAGAACTTATATATGGGAAGATCACCGCCTATGATTACTGAAATGAGGGTTTCTCATCAAACTACGGGCGATGACCATTTGGTAAGTTAACTTGTCTTGATCATGTGGTTATCTTGATGTATAGATATTTCTTTTTGATGATTTTTAATTTTTTATTTTTTTATTTATATTTTGTATGTTTAGGTTTTGGAAATGGGATTAAATTTTAAAACACACGATGACATGAGTGCA
Source organism: Ambrosia x helenae (assembly GCA_030844895.1). NCBI lineage: Eukaryota > Viridiplantae > Streptophyta > Magnoliopsida > Asterales > Asteraceae > Ambrosia > Ambrosia x helenae. The sequence goes on from JAUTDX010001578.1 coordinate 24,684, forward strand.
ATATTAGCTGTGAAACTTACAAAAATATTAGGTTTTGGTATGTCGGCTAAAATGCATTTGACAGGAATGCATGTTGAAGGAAAGGTCTGATGTTTTCGCTAATCTTTTGTTAATAATCAAGATTTGTAAGATTAATTACGTAATTTATGATATTTGAAATTTGTTTAGGTACGGGTAGGAATAAAGTTTCTCCCAAAATGGCCATTTCTTGGACGTTTGAGGGTGTGTTTTGTTGAACCGCCATACTTTCATATGACTGTAAATCCAATATTTCCCCATGGTCTTGATGTTACCGAAGTTCCCGGGATTGCTGGATGGTTGGTTAGTACTTGTTTTACTTTTATCAATTGTGATTACACATGCACAAACGCACACACACGTGAACACACTCGAATACATGTTTAATATCGTTTTCCACATGATTAGGATAAGCTTCTGACAGTTGCCTTGGAGGAGACACTGGTTGAGGTAACGTGTTCGTTCAGTGTAGTTTGAGTAGCGGGTCAAAATGAGTTCAAGTTGAAATGGTTCACGTTGTGGGTTGACTTAACCAAATTCCTTTTTGTCCATTTTCTCCATTTTTATGCATAGTCAATGCAGCAAATATGATTAGAATAACTTTATTACATTTTTTTTTTGTTAAAATTAGGAGGCTATTAGCATTAAAAGACACTTTGGTGACTTACAACCCGTTTGACCCATTTTGCCTCTTAAAATTTATTCATTGGTTTTGCAGCCTAATATCTTGGTGGTTAATGTCGAGAAATTTGTTTCACCAGAACCACCAGGTATAACATGTTTGTACCACTCAAATATTACCATGAAATTGTAGTGTTAACATGTTTTATGGTGGGTTTTGAACTTAGTTCTCTTTGATCGTGTCACATTAGAAACTTGGTACTCGTTTGATGTAAAAGATCCAGTTGGTCATGCCTTAGTGGAAATCGTGGAAGGATCAGATATGAAACCATCCGACATGAACGGTAAGTTTACTTCAAAAAGTGCATTAATCTTGCAAACCATTTAGTGAACATATGGCTAACCGAATCACTTTTCAGGGTTGGCGGATCCTTACATAAAAGGGCAGCTTGGTGCATACCAGTTCAAAACCAAGATACAGAAGAAAACATTATCTCCAAAATGGTATGAAGAGTTCAAGATTCCAATTGCTTCATGGGATTCACCTAATCTTCTTGAAATCGGTGTCCGTGATAAAGATCACATTTTTGATGACACCCTTGGGTTTGTTTCTATTGCCTATTTCGTTAATGTGTACTCATGCTGTATACAAATCATGTTCGTATGTATAAATTATGAGAGTCTCATGCAGTGATTGCTGTGTAAAGATTAATGATTTTAGAGATGGCGAGAGACATGACATGTGGTTGCCTCTTCAGAACATTAAGATGGGAAGACTGCATCTCGCGGTTAAAGTTATTGCAGCTGAAGTGAAGGAAGTTGAACAACATTATGATGACAATGCATCAAAAAGTGAATTCAAGAAAGAAGACGTTGCAGATAACTTTTCTGAAATTTCTAAAAAACTGGCAGTTGATGAATTTGAACCGATTGATGTTGAAGGGCAAAAAGAGACTGGAATATGGGTTCACCACCCGGGTGCGGATGTAGCACAAGTTTGGGAGCCAAGAAAAGGGAAGGACCGATCAGTCCATAAAGACACTGGGTCAGTGAATAGTAGCATCAAGTCTGAACCATCCCCAAATGACTCAAGCAGTACGGTTGAAAGTCCAGAGGGTAACAAACCAAAATCAGGAAATGTGTTTAATACCAAGTTTGGATTTTAAAACATGATTTATCATTTATATGTAAAGAGTTTCCATCTGGTTCCTGTAATATACTTATGAATTTAACCACAAAAAATGTTATATGCACTACACTATGATGTGATATGTGTTATATGAAATACATATATATCATGTACACAGAACTTTGAATGCAGGAAATATCTATATATGTTTCTTTTTGGCTTTGAGAATAGGTTGAATATGCAATCTCCTAATGTATGCTCGGTTGAACAAAACTGGGGAGTCTTGCGCAAAGTGTTTAGTTTTCTTGTTTTCCTAAAAATCACAAAAACCCAAAAATATTTTCTTTTTGTTTGTTTTATTTTATTGTGCGGTTTTACTCTTGCTTTTCTTGTTTGTTTTCTGCAGGTAATTTCTCAATTGCATGCATCATATAAAACACTCAGGGAAGTCATAACGACTTGTGTTCAATCCAGGAATTGAAAGATAGCTTGGTAAAACAGAGTATTTCACAGGGAAAAAAAGTTTTTACAATTGCTAGTACCCGGAACCATTCCAATGGAAAACTCAGAAAACTTACAACCACTAGCTGACCTAATGCCACAACACCAACAACCACCATCATTCGCCACAGGTCCTTTTTGCCCATCTAGCCCACAGTCACAAACTTCCCCTATGCCAACCCACACCACCATGCAGGATCCACCCATCCCACCTTTTCCTAACTTTGACAACTTTAAAACACAACAGGGTCAGTCATTAGTACAAGAACCGTGACCCAACACTCTTCACCCTATGTGAGAGTGATCTCTAATGATACCATACCTAACCAACCAAACCCACAACAACCACCTACTTCCTCAAACCAAAATCAATCATTCCAACAACCAGCACCCCAACAACAACCAACACCTACTTTCAACCAGAGGGTGAATCAGGGGAATTTGATGAGTATGGGGGAAACCAAGGGGCATATCAGTTGGCAAGGACACAAAATTTGCAAGGTTAGGGATATCAACCAGAGGTTTTTTAGTGTAACACCTCGATCGATGGCGGAATCATCAGGGTGCACGATAGTGACGATTGTTCAATAGCTCATGGTACTAAAATGTAAATATTTATTTACTAAATTTCACTCCAATTAACTTACAAGATATGAAAAAAACAACAACAAAGATGAAAATGTTGATTGAAAGAATCTAGGTCCAAGTCCTATGTGAAGCATTAGGAAAACTTTTCATGAAACATGCACGGAAATAATTTTTATCAACACAAAATGTTGGTGAGCATTACTTAGTTTAGCATATATATAGTATAAGTTTATAAAACGTACAATTCATGTGTCATGTAACATCAATGCGTTATGTAACCATGCAAGTACCCAATAAGAATTCAATAATATAGTTCACAGAAGTATATCGAGCATCTTAACACGTGCACAGTCTAATAGAACACCATAACCGAAGTTATGTTTGATAGAGCACCATAATCGCGGTTATGTTTGAGTTTATATATAAGCATGAAAGTTATGTTCATGTTCAAACACAAGCATGAGGACAAACAAGACATGTATATTGAATTGTAATCGATCAAAAGTATGTGTATGTGAATGTGCAAGTTGTATATAAGTGTGCATGAATCACCCCAAAAGTGTGAAAAGCGAAAAAAGGGGATATGTCATCTGCCGAGATTTTAACATGTTTTATGCATATATTTTCACCCGTTTTGTACCCAAAATCGTGCTTTTATCTTAGTTTTAACATGATTTATCTTCCTTTGTTGATAATTGCATGATTTGAGGTCGAAATGTGAAAAGAAGTGAAAAACGGCACAAAAAGGCAACGAATTGAAGAGTTAGAAGCTGTGTCAGATGCAGCACGGCCGTGCTTACAGCCGTGCACGACCGTGAACCTATCCCGGTCAACAAGTCAACATTTCCAAGTCAGTAGCAGGCAAAAAGTCAATGTTACCGACCTATTTGTGCTTGAAAACATTCACACTTTGTGGCTTAATCATTGGCTATCAAAATCTCACTTAGGGTCAGTACGGTCTTTATACTTGGTCCTAGTGATAAGCCAAGCTTGCTCGTGCGACTTAGCTTCATGGTCTATGTGATAGCTATGGCGCAACCCAAGAATTGGTGAACCCGTGTTGGATAGAGAACGGTCTTTATTCTCTTCCATTACTATATTGCCGCATAATTAGTAAGAGACCAATCACTTTTTAAAAAAATTGTTAATTCAAGTAGGAGATGAGCGTATGCGAGAGGCTGCGTCGCCTCTTTGACGTCAAGTGGTAGCTTGTTCGGCCATGCTACGGTCGTCGGCTTGTTTGTCACACCCTCAAATTTCCACTGCGGGATTTTATCGCGAGGCGCGTGACATACCAGGATCCAGTCAAAAGTCGAATGAACGATCTCTATTTGTTTTCAAAATCATACGTGAATAAAACCAGACAGTTCGAGTTTAAAAGTTCAGCGGAAGCAAAATATAAAACATCTCGCAATACAGTCACGAGTTACCAAAACCAATATAACAATTGAAATGTTTTAAAACCAGTTAATGGTGTTTGTATGCATGCAAGTGTGACTTCACGTGCATCCTAACTGCTGCTATATTAGATACCTGAGAAAACATGCTAAAATGTGTCAACAATTAAGTTGGTGAGTTCACAGGTTTTAACGTAAGTAAATCCGTTTGTCTGTTTGTCCGTATAGACTCACATCCGTTTACTAATTTTATCCCAATGCTAGCTAGACATTAACAAGTTACTAAGCGTACATAAACCATTGCTGATTGTTGGTAGTTGTTTGCCTCCCGCCACCGCCCATTAAACGGTGATGATTGTTTAGGACAATATGCACCTGCTCAACCTCCAGTTGACACAGGTGGGGCTTGTGAAACCCAATATATCTATTCACATCAACCGAGCTATTCTACAATTATTAGTTTTTTCATTTCACCAACGGTCGGGGTCTGTTATTCGTATGTATGACTCGATAATCTACCAAATTATATGTCCGTGTCTGTTCACATATATTTAACGAATTTAATTCCACCGAATTAAACTAAATACATAAAAGTTAACCAAGTTAAATGGTAAATGTTTGTCAAAAGTTAACCCAAATTTGCCGGGTGTCACGTTGTTATTCATAAAAGAATAGAGTCGTTAAATATCAATATCGCAACATTGGGAGGTGGGTTCTTCAGGGTTGGGTATACACAGTCTCGGGTGTCCTCCCCTCACTATTGAGAGGTGAGCTTACCGGGGTAGGGAGACCCTCACAATAACAAATAAGAATACAAATCGTTTTTAAAGTAATGCGGTAATGCGCATCTTGAACATATCACTCAAATAAGCATTTACTATTAATCCGTACCAAGACAAGTTGGATCCCAAAGCAACACTTCTATTTTGATTATTGGTTATCTTCACGGTCACTTCCTTTACCCTTTACTTTTGTTTATCTTTGGTTTGATTGTAACAACTTAACGCTGAGTAGTAAAAATCGTGTCCTTAGAATCGATACTCGATACTTGCTCGTGTCTATACTACACTCGATAGGTACACTTGCCTATTGTGTGTTTTTAGAACATCAAGCAACTATCGTTTTATTCTATAAATTTAAAACTTGAAAGTGCAACCTACTACAGTTTTGACTTAAATTCCTTCTTTACTAAGTCTTTGGCGCAATCCGCCGGGAACTTAATATTTTAAGAAAAGGATTTTAAGTCACTAAAACCACACGCCCATCAATCGTTCTTAGCAACGGCACATGCTATGATTGATCGTGCCAATGGGACGGTAAATGTGAGGTTTGGGGAAAGGACACTTAGTCTGAATGTGTTTTAAAGTTTAACTGACTCAAACGCCGAGGAAGAGTGTTTCATGGTTGACAGGATTGAAAAGGCTGGAGTCAAGGAGGGTAAGAAGAAGAAGATGAAGGTCAAGAAACCATCTAAGGTCAACCAGGATGGCATGAGAATAAGAGCTCTGGACCATAGGTATGGCATATCAGATGCTTTGCCACAGGATGAGCAGCATATGCAAGGAGAGGGTAGCTCTGAAAGCGTTGCTGGGTTTGGAGAAATGCGGAACACCATGCGGGATGTCTTTGGAGACCCACAGTCGCACTATTACTGAGCACTCTCTGATCACTCATCCGGTCCATCTATTCATTCCTAGCTTTTTATTCTATTTTATTTTTAGTGTGTTTTAGTTATGTTGTAACTTTGTTCGTGTGTTAAAATAGTATGTTATGTGTGGGAATGGTTTTTATGAGTCTATTATATGTTGGATGGATTAGTGGGAAAAATTAGACGCTTCTAAATTAGTAACTACATGAGTTAGTAAAATCCCACGTTTTGACCTAAAAAAACCTATACATTGGGGATAAAGTATCCCAAGTGTGGGGATGAAGAGAGTTTTTGAAAGAAAAATTTGCAAGATTTTTAAAATTTTGCCTTCGAGCAGTCTAATCGGACATGAAAGCGGCTTATTCAGTACAATCCCAATTCGTTGTTTGCTCGTGAGTAAGGGTCCTTAGTCGTGGTCTAATTCATTGAGAAGTAATATGAACCGTTTTCAGTAGGTATTTTTAGTGAAAATATTTAGAGTTACCTGACTAGGAATAACAAGCTATTGGAAATAAATGCATGCACACATCGGTAACCTATTCCCCATTTTTGTGAGATTTTGAGCCTACTAGAGTTGTTAGAGTGATTTACACAAAAATATATTCATTTGTTGAGAGTAGGCCACTTGTTTCTTTGTTTTAGACCTTGTGTGATTTGATACACGCTGAGACTGTGGACTAGACGTTTATGCACATAAATGATAAAGGCAATTTAGAATCCCCGTTTTGTTTTGCACCAGTTATTTGCTTATGTGTTAACCTATTTACCCAAGATACTACCCTTAGTAGCCAACTTTGAGCCTTATACCCTTTCATTTGTTAAACCCACATATTCACCCAAATTGACCCGTTAACTTTGATGAATTGTTTATGACATCCAAAGTGTGAAGTTTTGTAGTTAGAAAAAAAAGGTAATGAAAAAAAAAGTAGATAAGAGAAAAAAAAAGAGAAAATACAAAAATAGAAGTATGTTTGTTATGGGTAGAGTATGACCCAAGTTTTAATTGTTTATTAGTTTTATTGAACAAGGATTGTCAATTAATTTGTTTAACCATTTTTGTTGAGCCACTTTTTAGCCAAATATTTCCTACCCTACCCTTAGCCTAGAACTTATAAGTCCTTAGATATGTGCATTGTCTATGTGATACAGTGGAGGTGTGATTGTACAAGTGTATGTTAACAGAGTCTCATGTTTGGTTCTTGAGTGACTAATACTAGTGCATTACATGCTAGTCCAGATATAAACCAAGTGGAGTGAAACACTGTGAGGGGTGTGTTGCATGAGAATAAAAACTGGAAGCATGTTAGTTTTAGTTGGGAAATTTCTGTTTTTTAAATGAGGATTAAGTTGAACTTTCTGAATCAACACATCTAATGCTAATATGTGAATGGGGTATGCCTTTGGACCCTAGCTAATGCATGGTAGGGACGATTGGGACGGGGGGTGTTTGTTTTTGTCCACGATAGTGTTTCGAATGGATTTGCTTGAGTACAAGCAAAGGTAAAGTGTGGGGATGTGATGGAAGGGGTTTGGAATGGAAGTTTAAGTGTTTAAATGTTAAATCTTATGTGTTTTTATGTGCTAATATGTGTGGAATTGAGTAACTATGAGAAATTAATGTTTTGCAGGTTAAATATGAAGATTGGACGTGTTTTGGAGAAAATACATGGAGAGGAATTGAAGATTATAATGGATGACATGATAAAGGGTTGAAAACGAAGACGTGGCCGCAAACGGTGAAGAAACGGAGTTATAACAGAAAAGCTACGAAGAAAACAAGATTTAGTAGAATGCTGTCAGAGGTGTAGCTTACAGATCTGGTGCTGATTGGAGTAGCTTACGGCAACCCCTTGGTTGATCACATCAGAATGTGCAGTAGCATAGCCTACGGCTCTGGTGCTGATTGGCGTAGGCTACGATGCTTACTCATTAAAAGTCATAAAAATTAGGGTTTTTAGCCACCATTCCATTCTAGCTTTTCTTAGGGACTTAGGAGACAATTATGAGAGCATTTTTTGGGATCTTTTCACCATTCTAACAATTCCAATCATCAATCTAACATCAAAAATGCAATCAAACATCAAGATTGAAGATCAAATCAAGAACATGAGTGGCTAATCTTTTTGTGGTTTCTTCCTAGTGGAGGATTCTTGTAAGCGGATGATTGTTTTTAGTTTTTCTTTGTATTTGAGATTAGCAATCTAAGCATTTGATGCTTTTTTGCATAGTGATTTATTAGTTTGATTGTAAACACTTGATTTTTATCTAAAACCTAGTTTTGATTGTTTCAATTCCCTAGAGTTCTAGTAATTGGGATATATTAGATTAGGGATTGGGTTTGGTAATCTTCAGTTGATAATCGTGTGATAACTTTTCGTTCTTTTGCAATCAAAGTACTTAGTACTCGTTTATCACAATCAACTAATTAATTATCTTAATAATGTCTATGTGATTTTTCTCAAAAAACTAATTATCGAATGCCACTTTGAATCCAAAATTTGGAGGAATCATCTTTTCTCCAATTGGTTACATCTTAATTTTTATTTTGTTTCACAATCACTCTCAAACAACCGAATTTTACTTTTCTTGCAACTAGTTAATTAGTAATCAATTAATTAAACCAAACACTTTCCACAGTATTCCTCATGGTTCGACACCTAACTTACCCCTATCTAATAAGGTAATAAGGAATTGATTTTGATCTTATTTTTTATTGACCCATCGACATCGTCAATATATATATATATATTATATATATAGGGTCAAGATCCTGTACAAAGTGTGTTTTGTGTGAGAAGGGTGAGAATGTGTTTTGGCCATTAGATCATTTTAATCTATGGTGTGGATTAATTGAGTGGCATTTTGGTAAGTAGTTTTATATTATGAATAATAAATTAGATGGTTGAGGGGTATTAAGGTAAAATTGTCAACCACATTTAATTGATAGATCTTAAAAAATGGAAACAATCCCTTCACTTTCGTTCCTCTCTCTCTCTTTTTCTCTCTCTATCCACACTCCAAGAATCACCTTACTTTATCTCTCTGCACCGAAAATTAAGAGGTGTTTTTTTATTTCCCCCCAAAAAAATCAATCTACAAATAATATATGAAGATGAAGGCCACGTTTTGGTATTCTTGTTCACATGATACTCATTTGGATTGCATTGTGCACATTGTTTTCATTTGTTTCCATGTGTGTTTAGTGTTTCGCTTTTTTTTTTTCCAGTAATACGTTATATTCTTTTGGATTGCATTGTGCACATTGTTTCATTTTGTTTTCATGTGTGTTTAGTGTTTTGATTTGTTTTTTTTTTTTTTCTGTAATACGTATATCTTGTTTGATATATAAATACAACATATATGATTGGTGGAACAAGACCGTGTTATATTGTGTTTTGTATCTCTTTGGGTTTTGATGGGTATATAAAGGATTATTGTTGTGTTTTATGTTCAAAAGGATTTTTTGTGGTTTAGTGTTTTTTTAATTTAAAACACATTTAAATGTATGTATAGTTGTGTTTTAAAGTACATTCTAGTGTGTTTTTTGAATGTGTTACTGATTGTGTATGATGAATATAAACACACTGGATTATGGAGAAGATGGTGATAAAACACACGGGACTGTTAAACACAAAGTTGAAAAATGGTGATAAAACACACAGGTATAAACGTAAAACACCTTTTGGATGAAGCAACACATAAATATGACAAATGAATAAAAACATTCATTTAAAACACCCTAGCTATGAACGTAAAACACCACAATATGATATTTGGATAATCGATGTAATTGAATATGAATGATAATATGTGCAGAATGATTTTTAATTCAAAATAAAAATCCCTAATAAAACTCATATTTAATAACAAAAATTAATTAGACAATTATTTCCTAAAATAATATTAACAACCCAAATTACAATGATGCCTTCTAATTAAAAAAATTGGTTGCCACGTGTCACTCTAAGATTGGTTCTCACACTTCTCACACAAAAAAATGGTTTTGTACAAGAACCTAAACCTATATATATATATATATAGGCTAAGTATCCTGTGGAAACCCACTTGAGTTGGAGAAACCCTGGGCACCCCTATGTAACAACATTATTTTTTCTAATTTTTTTAGAATAGCTTGTATACTTAATTTTATGAGTTTCGGCCAAAAAAAATCAAAAAAGCGCCGAGTATATTTTTTTTAAAAAAATTATGTAACATGTTTTTTACATATGTAACAATGCTGACATATGATAAATCCGAGTTTGTGTAACGCATGTGTAACAAAATTATCTACTCGGCATTTTTTTTTATTTTTTTGCCGAAACTAATAAAATTGAATATAAAAGCTATGCTGAAAAAATCAGGAAAAAATAATGTTTTTACATAGGGGTGCCAAGGGTTTCTCCAACTTGAGTGGGTTTCCAAAATATCTTTATCCTATATATATATATATATAAATTACAATTTTCCTATAAAGTGTGAAAAAATCTATATAAACATAGTGTTTTAAATTTTAGGCATGATGTTTTAGATTTCTTTTGGATGTACAAATGGTACATCCGATGGCATTATCCCAATGTTGCGTGTCTTTAATAATACTACCCGTTATGTTGACCAAGGAGGGGGCAAGAGAACGGGTATGTGCTTCGGTTGATGTTTCCATTCTCTTTCAGTTTATATGATTTAATTACTGTGTAGTAATTTATTTGATGATTCTAGAAGCATTTGCTGTATATTTGGAGCCATGGCATGCAAATATATATATGAGTTTCTTGATTTGAGGAAGAAACATGGAAAGGTAGAAAATCTTTGTTGTTTATAAAATAAACCATGTTTATTATTGTATGCTTATACAAGCGGTTATATGAATCATGCATGAAGAGTAGCGTGCTGGGGATTTGTTTTACGCTCTTTGGGTACCTGATCTATTTATGGAGAGAGTCCGAAGTGATGGCACTTGGTCTCTGTTTTGTCCAAATAAGGCTCCTGGTTTGGCTAATTGTTGGGGTCAAGAGTTTGAAAACCTCTATACCAAATATGAAAAACAGGTAGTTTCTTTAATCTTTATCATTAAGTTTGAGTTTTATATTACTTTTATCAGCTAATATCGTTTCCTTTTAAAAAGCTTACGGGAAAGCTAAGAAAGTTGTTAAGGCACAAACGCTTTAGAACACAATTGTGACATCTCAGATAGAAACACCCTTATATGCTTTTCAAGGTAATTTGTTACTTTTGTTCATGCTTTCTAGTTATGTTACTTTTGTTCAGTCGAAAACCCCTTATATGCTCTTATTAAGTTTGATTTTTATATTTGTTGGGATGTTAGTTACAAGCATGTTTAGGTATGAGAGTCATTTAATCTTTATGATTAGTTTATATTTGATGGGTATATGATAGTTGGCATATGCGGCATGCCTGTTTAAGATATGCTTAACCTTAAACTTATCTGATTAAACTTTGACTTTTTTTTACAAACATTTGATTAATAAATTAGCCATGTTGTTTCCAGCTTGAGGTGTATTAATGTGGCCATGGTCACAGTGTTGATGATTTTCACCAATGTGATAACTGCAGTTGGTGAAATGTAGATATTCAACAAGCACCATGATAACCGAGTGTGGGTTTTCTTGATGGTATGTTGATTCTTGAATTTGGTTTATGCCAATTTTCATCTTTAGTTTGTAACATTGAGCTTAATGATACAAATTATTATATGTTTAAAAAACATCTACAAAAGTGTCTTTTCGATTATGTTTTGAAAGACCCTTTAACAAATACTAGACTTCTAGTTGTGTTCTATTTACAGGTATCTTTTCTGTTTTGTCTATTTCAAGCCTATATATAATCCCAGTTTTGTTGCTGACATGGAGTCTGCAATATGCAAATCTTACTAAAAAAAATTTGTTTTAGCGTCATCAATATGTGGAAGCATATCAAGTTGATCAGAGCTTCAACGCCTTGAGGAGAACACCATTTCCAAAATCTTGTTGATGACGATGGAAAAAACAAATGCGTACTACACAAAGTTGTAGAGCAGGATTGGTTATAAGTTAATTTCTCTATGTTCTGTTTCTTAAATATATTTTACCTACAAGTATCTATTTCTTAATCTGAACTGTTGCATTTTATGTTTCAGTACAAATCCAACGCAAAGTGTTGAAAAACTTTTCAACTTACAAGAGCAGACATGAAGTTAGTGGTGAAACCGGAGTATGATGTGCAGATTGGTTACAGTAATTTTCTTTTAATTACAGCAGAATATGATTAGACAAACATGTCAAATGGGTGAAAGTTGCCTAAAGTCAACTTATAGTGTAGATAATGGGTTGATTGGGTCAGGCGGGTCGATTAATGTAGAGTCTTTTCTAAGATTTGGTCTGATTATTAGCGGCTTTTGATCCATGGGGTTTGTGGGTCTTTTTGAGTTTTAGGTTTGCGTTCAAGTGTCTAATATTTTTTTTGTGAGTTTTGTAATATCAATAAGGCTTACGCATTGGTTGTTTTATAGATTCAGAAGTTAAACGAGAAAAAGGAAGAAGATAAAGAAAGGTTCAATGGAATCATTGCAGAGTTGAGGGCTATCTTAACAACGTACGCTACGTGTAAACACTTTTAATTTGGATTTGGATGTTTTAGTTTGAATTTTTGATGTATTGATTTGGATGTTTGTTATGATTTAAAAATTTCATAAATGGATAAATTTTGCAAAGAAATGAAATGGCGGTAGATAAAAGAAACGGAATGGCAATATTGTAGAAAAATACGCCAAAAATGGTAGCAAAAATATGGCAAAAAACATAACAAAATGGTGACAAACTAACGGTTGTAAAACGGTGGCAAATTAAGCGGTAGCAAAACGGTGGCAAACTAGCGGTAGCAAAACAGTCTCAAAACCTAAAACCGTAGCAAATCGGTTACAATAGGGCAATTGTCATGTTTGATTTAGCTACCGAAATTTTTGGTAACAAAATGGTAATTGCCACCGTTTTGCTATTTAAAATGCGATAGCAAAAACCCTTTTATCTAGTAGCGTATATAAGAAAACATAAAAATGTAACAAATTAGAATACAAATTAATATCTTATAGGCATACAATATAAAATACCATGTGAAAAAGTTAATCATGGTGTTTTAAATTTTCGAAGCATTTGATGAAAAATAGTTTTTACTTCATTGGCTAACAAGCAATGTAAAAATAATTGAGAAGTTCGTAAAGAAATGATGACTATGATGAGATCTTTTAAACACTTTGAAAGGAGGTTAAGTATGGATTATCATGAGCAAGAGATTGTAAACATGTAAAATAATTGTCAGATACATCTGCATGTCTTATTGTACTTCACAAAAAAAAAAACAAAAAACAATTTTCTCTATTTAATGTGTGTAATACATCGGACCATAATCAACTATATAATATGATAGTAAATATAGATATCATATTCTCCTCTCACAAAAGTTTGAAATGATACCCACTAAAGGTTTAAATACAAGTGTAGAAGAGATTTTGGCTCTTGATCTTACGATTCAATTGTTGAGATTTAGTGGTTCTGCAAATCTACAAATGACATAAGAGAAAACAAATGGAATAAGTGAGGAATGGCAAAATATGAACATCTATTATCATTGTTGACTTAAAACATACTTCTTACCACGATTTTTAGATGACAAACTTTTTCATTCGGTAATATTTTTAAAAACAAATTACATCATATTAACGAACAGTTTATTCTCTTTAGTTTGAGTAGTCTATTGATATACTTTTGTAAATATAATACAAAACATTAACCAATCAACCTATAATTACCACGTAATATTGTATATAATAGATTTAATCACATAACAAAGCATAGACGATTAAGTTTTCATTGTTGAAGCATAACTAAAACAACATCAGTCATAACAAATCATGCAATGATTTTTGTTGAATTTATAATCAGGTATTATGCAACAAAATTTAAAAGTTAATAAAGTATAGCAATAGCCTACTCAAATTAAAAAAAAATGAAATGCTCGTTAATATAGTATAAATTTTTATTAAAAAAAGATATTAAACTATAAAAAAGTTATGAAAATATAAAAATAAGTGAAGTATATTGAATATTTATGTTGTTGGATAAATGTGTCAAAATCATGGGTCAACAATAAGTAAAAACTGGTCAGAGAAAGTTGAGGGGCCAGTTATGACAATTACCAAAGTCTTTTATGCTTTATAGTAGTTTAGTTCAATAAGTAATAGGCTGGTAAAAACTGTTTTGTCAATTCTAAAAGTGTCAATAGACTTTAAACCGTCTGTTTTGGGGGATTAGGGTATAAAACAGGGGTTTGATCCAATTAGCTAGATTAGTCGATTACATTTCATTTTCTTTGTAATTTCTTTTCAGTTTTCATCAATAATAATCATTTGAATCTTTTGTTCAATATTCTTGATACAATTTCATAGTGTGTTTTACAACAATTGGTATCAGAGCAAGGTTGCTTGATTGCTGTGAAATTGGAGTGTATAATCCGCAATTAAGATCAAGAATGGTGACGACTAAGTTCGAATTGGAGAAATTTGATGGAAAAGAACGACTTTAGCCTGTGGAGTTTGAAGATGAGGGCTTTTCTTGTTCATCAGGGGGTTGTAGATGCTCTGTTGGTGAAGCCGACATGTCTGCTGATTTGTCTGATAAAAAGAAGAAGGATATCTTGGAAAAGGCTCACAGTGCTATTGTTTTGAGTTTGGGTGATAGAGTCTTGAGAGAGGTGTCCAAAGAAACGAGTGCAGCAGGTGTTTGGGCCAAGTTAGAGTCATTGTACATGACTAAATCTTTGGCTAATCGATTGTATTTGAAGAAGAGGTTGTATAACCTTTCAGATGACACCAGAGAAGTCTCTTGAAGACCATACAGATGAATTTAACTAGTTGGTTTTGGATCTTGAGAATATAGAGGTGACCATTGATGAGGAAGATCAGGCTATCTTGTTCTTGACATCACTTCCACAGAGTTATGAACACTTTGTGGATACTTTGATGTATGGAAGGGATACTCTTACCATGGAAGAAGTCTTAGCAGCCTTGAATTCAAGAGAGTTGAAGAGAAGGTTTGAGCCTAAAGAAGAAGGTGGAGAAGGACTCTTGGTGAGGGGGAAATCTGATCAGAAAGGTTCAAGGTTAAAAGGTGAATCAAGATTCAAAAGAAGGTGTTTCATTTGTAACTCAGAAGATCACTTGAAAAGAGATTGTCCTGAATTCAAGAAAAGAAGGAATGAGCAGAGGGTAGATAGTCAAAGGCAGCAAGAAGGTGATTCATCTGATGAATGTGATGTTTGTGATGTTCTTGCAGTGACTTGTGAAGATTTCTGTTCAGAGAAATGGATCATGGACTCAGGAGGGTCATATGGTATGACATATGATCAAGGGTACTTCATGAAGTTGAGGTATGGTGATTTTGGAAAGGTTAGAGTTGCTGATGGCAGAATTTGTGAGATAAAGGGTATAGGAACAGTGGCATTCAAGATGGACAGTGGTTTGTTTGTAATTGTGCATGGGGTGAGGTATGTACCAGATCTTGCAATGAGTTTATTGTCATTAGGTTGTCTTGAAAAAGATGGATATTATGTGGTTCTGAAAGGTGGTAAAGCCTTTGTTATGAAAGAACACATGGTGGTGTTATCAGGAACTAGACAGGATTGTGATGTTTATGTTCTTGATGGTGATGTTGTGTTTAATAATCTAGAGTCTGGTGGTTTCACAAGTGGACAAGAATTGGTTGAGTTCTGTAAACAATGAGAGAATGTTGTGTTACAGGGAAGTGACTTAGATGGTTGTGTGATGAGTAGAGTTCACAAGTTAGTGTCTAAGGTGGGTCAATCATTTTTGTGTCATGATGTTTTGTGGAGAAAACCATTGTACAGGACTCTAGGAGGGTAAGTGATAATCTTTTGGTTAGTATTGAAGAGTTTCCAAGAAGGGTATTTCTGGAAATGTTTAAAAGATTGTTGAACTCTAATATGGATGTGATTTTTAAGGACAGAAAAAGATGTGTTCTTGAGGTATTCTGATGATGGATTGATGATCAGGTTACATGGTTTAGATGATGTGAAGCCATGGGGTGATAATAGCAGGTTAATGCTATGTGAAGAGAGTGTTTTGACTGAGGTGGAGTGGGCACATGTGAATATCCAGGTTAAGGTGAAGGTGTCTGGTGATTGTGCAGGAAAAGGTTCTCAGTTGGTCAGTGATGATTATAGTGAAAGATTCTGCAATGATAGTGACAGTTCCAGAAAGTTTGCAGCTGTGATGTATTTGGATTGTTGTGGAAAAGTCTGTTCTGAAAAGTCTGTTGGATCAGCTGAAATAGATCAGTGGTTTAAGTTGTTTGCTGAAAAGGTTGATTCATGGTGGAAGTCTAATGTTTGTATCATGGTGAGTATGCCAGATTTGTTGGTGAGTAGCATAAATGGTTGAAGGGGCAATATGGTCAAATATTATGTCTTGATGGACTGTGCAGAATATGACAGCAAATGGGTCAATTCTGGGGCTGCATATCAGTTTCTCAAGGGTGTTATGAGCTGTAAAGTGAAGTTGCAACATGGGTCAAACATGGTTATTGCAGAATCAGGTGGTGTGGGTATGAATGATGGTAATAATAAGGGCATTATGGTCCAAAATGACGATGATAAGAATTCAGCAGGATTGTGATGATCTAGTTATTGCTGGTTTGATGTTAGATTCATGTTTGGATGGTTGATTAAATGGTTTGATCATGATTGAGATACAAGGTGGAGATTGTTGGATAAATGTGTCAAAATCATGGGTCAACAATAAGTAAAAACTGGTCAGAGAAAGTTGAGGGGCCAGTTATGACAATTACCAAAGTCTTTTATGCTTTATAGTAGTTTAGTTCAATAAGTAATAGGCTGGTAAAAACTGTTTTGTCAATTCTAAAAGTGTCAACAGACTTTAACCGTCTGTTTTGGGGATTAGGGTATAAAACAGGGGTTTGATCCAATTAGCTAGATTAGTCGATTACATTTCATTTTCTTTGTAATTTCTTTTCAGTTTTCATCAATAATAATCATTTGAATCTTTTGTTCAATATTCTTGATACAATTTCATAGTGTGTTTTACAACATATGTTATATTCTTGAATGTCTTCTGTGCAATAATCATCCCATAATAATGAAAATCAAATGTGTGGGCCAGGTGACACACCCTAAATCAAAATGTATTGATTGATGAAAAAGAAATGTCTTTTTTAAATATCACCTTTGTCGTACGGAGATAAAACATGAAATTATTAAAGTTGCAAAATGGAAATGTGGTTTTTTCTTTTTTTAAATATCACTCTTTCGTAAGGAGATGAAACACAAAATCATTAAAGTGAGATAATGACACGTGTGACAGCAGCCATTACAAATGTACATAGACATAAACAGCTAAGACTTGAGGGAGTGGGGCGGGTTTGAGGGGGCGGCGAGGCATTCCGGCGGCGGGAACACCGGCCCACAGGGCGGGAAGTGGGGGGCGGTGAGGGTTGGGCGGTGGGGGGAAGACGGGCGGTGGGGGGAAGGGTTGGGTGAGTTGGCTGTTTTTGATTGGTTGGGGGCAAAAGTTACCGTTTTGACTTTTTAAAAAAAAAAAAAAAAAAAAAAAAATTTTTTGAATATATCCGTTGGTTTTTAACGGTAAAAAAAAAAAATTAATATTTAAACCTCACATTTTATTTAAAAACAACCACTACACTTCACCCCAACCTCCAAACTTCTCAATTTTTATACCACTCTTCTCCATATTTTATACATTTCAACATATATTTTATAAAACCATGAACCCATACAACAGAGGCTTTGACCCGAACAAACCCATTCACCTACGTCCCGAACCCGAATACCCCACCGGTTCGTCCCGTACCAACACGTCCACCCTATCCATCACATTGTCCCGACTACGCGGGTTACGCGAGTTATATTAGTGGACAAATGTTTCCACAATTTTCCTTTAACGATTCCACCGTTCCTAATACTTCTTCACCACAACTCGAATACACAACGCCACCGGATACCATACCCGAAACACAACTAGAAAATGTTGGGGGTTCATCGTCCGGTAAAAAACAACCCGCCAAAAGAACTCACAAAAAGAAGACGGCGGCGGAGAAGGCGTTGAACGCCGCCAACCGCCAACATCAAAAGTGGACGGTCCCCGAAGAGGTTGCCCTTACCCGAGCGTGGATATCAGAGTCGGAAAACGCGGTTGAAGGTATTTATTTTTAGATATTATTTTTTTAGACATTATATATTTTTTTAAATTACATAAGACTAACGTTTGTATATATATTTTGTTATTGTGTAGGAAATAATCGCCACCGAGAAAACTTTTGGGACGACATAAACAACTCGTTCCATAACTTGATGGGCCGAGAGATGTATCGATTTAACGAGAGTCTCTCGTCTAAGTGGACGGACATAAACAAGGCGTTGAACGCCTTCAAGGGTTTTTATTATCACGCTAGAAAATTATCCACGAAGCGGTGAAACGGGCGGTGACTACTTAACTAACGCCCTAAAAGCTTATCGTGATGATAAGGGCTTTGATTTCAAATTTTTGCACTGTTGGGAGATCGCGAAGAACCATTCAAAATGGGCGGACGTTCCCTCTGCTTCAGAATCGTCCAAAAGGACGAAAACAAATTCATCTCATAACCGATCGGGTGCTCGTGATGTCGACGAGCATGTTAACTTGGATGATGATGATGACGAATTCGACGAGGAGTTGAGTCGACCACCCGGTCGAGACAAGTCTAAAAAGAGGGCTCATAAGTCCTCTGCTTCGGGTTCGGCATCGGGATCGGGCAAAGGTACTTACAGCGATGACTTGTCCGACATACATGACACACTCGTCCAATTCAACACCATTCAACTACAAAAGCTCGAGGAGAAAAAAACCATTCCCAAGCCTTTGAAAAAGGTTGACTATGAAAGAACAACGCGAGAAGCGCGAAGATTTGAAATTTCTCGCGTTGAACACTGATAATATGGGACGGTCCAGAGTTAGAGGCCACGCTACAAATGAAACGCGAGATTATGGAAAAATATAATATTAGGTGATTTTTTATTTTCTAGGTTTTTATTTTTAGGTTTGTATTTTTTTCGGTTTTTTTTTTTTTTATTTTTTATGTTTTTTTAATTTTCTAGGTTTGTATTTTAATTATTATGAATTTTAATTTAGTTTTTAATTATAAAACTTATATTTATTACTTAAAAAAAAAAAAAAAAAAAAAAAGAAATGCCACATGGCAATTCCCCCCCACTCTTCCCCCCCCTTCCACTCCCCACAATTTTTCCCCCCCAAATGGACCCCACAAGTGCCACATGGCAATTCCCCCCCTCTTTCCCCCCCCCCTCCACTCCCCATAGTCTAAGTAAAAAGAATCCAGTACAACATTACCACGTCAAGCATGTGATATACACCCGTATAACACGTCTCAGAACCGTCCAATACAATACAATGCAAAAACAAAACAACAGCTTTGCTTTAAGTATTTAACTGCCACCAGCCAGTCAAAGTCAACCTTACCTCGTATATAAAACATAAACCAGTTTCTTTTATCCAACCCATTAATATTCATACCCCTTACATTGTTCTTTAACGTTTTTACAACATTTAATGAAGTGGGGTCAGCTTCAAGTTCTTGAATTTCTTCATATAAATGCTGGGAATAGACAAAGATATGTTGTAAGATCAAGAACAAGAAAGGTCAAAAGTTAATAATAATAATAATATTATTGTTATCTGGGTCACAATGGATATAACTGAGGTGTCAATCATTCATCATGTGGGCATTGTGTTGTTGGTCATATGGTTGATCTCTTCTTTCAGTTCTTGTCACCTTTAGTTTACTTCATCTCTTTGATCTATCTTTATTTGGTAAGAAAGATTGGATCTTTATATGTTTTAGAAGTTTGTTTGTGTATATGCATAAATCTTTAAGGGTTTTGATTGGTTGTTTTTGTTGAAGGTTCATGAGAATTTTGCAGAAAGATTCAAAAGGAAGGTTAGATTTGAAGAAAGAAGACAAGCAAATCAAAAAAGGGTCAATCTTTTTTTTTTTCTTTTTTTGTGTAACTTGTTAATTTTGGATCAATTTATTTAATTTAGTGAAACAATGGTTGTTTGTTTATTCATTGTGACCAAGTTGAATAATAATTGAATCTTTAGCACTAAAAACTGAAATTTATTAACCCCTTTTGATTTTTTTGTAGGTCTTATCGGATTCTGAATCTGTACGGTGGTTGAAACCATTTGATTGAAAATATATGGCCTATATGTATGGAAAATATTGTGTCACAGAAACTACTCCTTCCAATTATACCGTGGTTCTTGGAGAAGTATAAACCGTGGACCGTGGTATGATTTGCATCTTTTATACTTTTTTTTTATGTAAAGCTTCTTATTCATATGCTTTGAATCTCAATTTAGTTGGATGCTATGCCTTGGGTTAGATTGTACCACTTGACAAAAGAGTTGTAGATATGTTTTTTTTAGCTAACTATGGTTAAACATCTATTTTTGAGAGAGTTGATGTATTTGAAATTAATTTACAGGTCAAACGTCAATATCGCCTAATATAGTATACTTCCCTACCTAATACATAGTGGTTTGAATGAAATTCCTGATTTCACACGACGTTTGAAAAGAGACTTAAAAGTACAATTATTTTTAATTTACGAAATTTTTGGTACGAATCAAGCTTCCACTAGTTTCCTGCTTTAATCCCTTGAAGGCGAGCTGCCCAATGTAAGTTGCGCTTTACCCGGTCCCACAGGTTAGCAGGACATTGGTGGGCCCCACATGCTTTTACTAAGGCGTTGTCATGGTCATGGAAAAACTAGACTTTTTTTAGTGATCTCAAATGAATTCTCTTCTTGGATAATCGATGTGTTGAATAGTCTACGGATCATATTGAGAAGTTGCTATAGGTTAATCTTTGTATGTAACGCTGTATGCAGAAAGCAGCTATGGTTCAGAACTTATATATGGGAAGATCACCACCTATGATTACTGAAATGAGGGTTTGTCGTCAATCAACGGGCGATGACCATTTGGTAAGTTAACTTGTCTTGTTGTAAACATATTTCTTCTTTATGATTTTTTAACTTTTATTTTTATATTGTATGTTGAGGTTTTGGAAATGGGATTAAATTTTAAAACAGCTGATGACATGAGTGCAATATTAGCTGTGAAACTTACAAAAAGATTAGGTTTTGGTATGTGGGCTAAAATGCATTTGACAGGAATGCATGTTGAAGGAAAGGTCTGATGTTTTCACTAATCTTTCATAAATAATCAAGATTTGCAAGGTTAGTTACGTAATTTGTGATATTTGAAATTTGTTTAGGTGCTGGTAGGAATAAAGTTTCTCCCGAAGTGGCCATTTCTTGGACGTTTGAGGGTGTGTTTTGTTGAACCGCCGTACTTTCAGATGACTGTAAAACCAATATTTTCTCGTGGTCTTGATGTTACCGAAGTTCCCGGGATTGCTGGATGGTTGGTTAGTACTTGTTTACTTTATCAATTGTGATTACACATGCACAAACGCACACACACGTGAACACACTCGATCTAGTACATGTTTTAATATGGTTTTCCACATGATTAGGATAAGCTTCTGACAGTTGCATTGGAGGAGACACTGGTTGAGGTAACGCGTTCGTTCAGTGCAGGTTGAGTAGCGGGTCAAAACGGGTTTAGATTGAAATGGGTCACATTGTGGGTTGACCTGACCAAATTCCTTTATGCTCATTTTCTATATTTCTTATGCATAGTCATTGCAGCAAATACGATTAGAATAACTTTATTACAAGATTTTTTTGTTAAAATTAGGCGGCTATTAACATTAAAAGACACTGTGGGTGACTTACAACCCGTTTGACCCATTTTGCCTCTTAAATTTATATTTGACCCGTTTGACCTTAATGAATAACACACTTACAAAATTTGCTGAAAAACCACACAAAATGGTTTTTGATTGATTCATTCACTATTTTCGCAGCCTAATATGTTGGTAGTGGACGTCGAGAAATTTGTTTCACCAGAACCACCAGGTATAACATGTTTTTACCACTCAAAGATTACCATGAAATTGTAGTGTTAACATGTTTTATGGTAGGTTTTGAACTTAATCCTTTTTATCGTGTTACATTAGAAACTTGGTACTCGGTTGATGTAAAGAGCCAGTTGGTCACGCCTTAGTGGAAATTGTGGAAGGATCAGATATGAAACCATCCGACATGAATGGTAAGTTTACTTCAAGAAGTGGATTAATTTTGCAAACCGTTTAGTGAACATATGGCTAACCGAATCACATTATAGGGTTGGCGGATCCTTACATAAAAGGGCAGCTTGGTGCATACCGGTTCAAAACCAAGACACAGAAGAAAACATTATCTCCAAAATGGTATGAAGAGTTCAAGATTCCAATTGCTTCATGGGATTCACCTAATGTTCTTGAAATCGGAGTTCGTGATAAAGATCACATTTTTGACGACACCCTTGGGTTTGTTTCTATTCGCTATTTTTTTATCGTTATTGTGTACTCATGGGATATACAAACTTATGTTCTCGTACGTATGAATTATGCATATTTCATGCAGTGATTGCTGTGTAAAGATTAATGATTTTAGAGACGGCGAGAGACATGACATGTGGCTGCCTCTTAAGAACATTAAAATGGGAAGATTGCATCTTGCGGTTAGAGTTATTGAAGCTGAAGAAAAGGTAGTTGAACGACATTATGATGACAATCCGTCAAAGAGTGAATTCAATAAAGATGACGGCGCAGATAAAATGCATGAATATTCTAAAAACTAGCAGCTGATCATTTTGAACCGATTGATGTCGAAGGGCAAAGAGAGACTGGAATATGGGTTCACCACCCGGGCGCGGATGTAGCACAAGTATGGGAGCCAAGAAAAGGAAAGAACCGAGTGCATAAAGACACCGAGTCAGTGAATAGTAGCATCAGGTCTGAACCATCCCCAAATGACTCAAGCAGCACGGATGAAAGTCCTAGAGTGTAACAAACCAAAATCAGGAAATGTGGTTAAGAGGGGGTTCCATAAGGTCGGTTCACTGTTTCATAGAAGCCCGAGACCGAGAATGATAAAGATAAATCAGGAAGTCTTAATAAAACTGTTGATGGAGATTGCGATACTCCACATGAAAACGTTAGGGCGGTGAACAAGAAGGGGATTGAGGTGAAGTTGGTAATGGAGGACAACACTCTATCGATAGGTCAGGACCCGAAGGTTGGATTAGAGGAGAGCCCAGTGGGAAGTGAGCAGGGAAGCCCGGATAAAAGGAAAGTCAAAGGTTCGGTCAAAGGTATTCTGAAGCATACTGGGAATTCTGCTCGTGGCATGATGCATGCGGTCTCACGTAAAGGGTCTAATAAAGGAAGAGACGCAGATTTGGCTATGCAACCAGACGCTTCTGGTGAGGTTGGACCCATTGGACCTGGATGCCGACTTGATGGCAAAGCGAGTCCAAATGGCCTGGTCAGATAGATTCAGGTAATGCTGTTATGAGTTCTGTGAGCCCAACGGGTGACGTCAATGTAGATGAACTAGATGATTTCAAAACGGTCCAGGATGCGTCTTTGCGGTTCACTGGGGATCAAGTAATATCTTCTCGTTCACCTAAATAACGGAGTCTACTCTTTAGCTGTGAATAAAATGTTTTTTGTATTATAGTTGTGTATAGTCTGTATATCCTGCAAATAGGCATGGTCACCTTTTTGTGAAGGTGTACACGTGTGGAATAAAAACCGATATCCTTTGTTTTAAATGGATCAAGATATGTAAATGAAAAGAAATTTTGATGGTTTGTTTAATACCAAGTTTGGATTTTGAAAGATGATCTATCATTTATATGTAAAGAGTTTCATCGGTTTCCTGTAATATGCTTATGACCTAAACCACAAAAAATGGCTGTTATGTGCACTACACTATGATGTGATATGTTATATGAAATATATATATCATGTACACAGAATTTTGAATGCAGGAAAAATCTATATATGTTTCTTTTTGGCTTTGAGAATAGGTTGGATCTGCAATCTCCTACTATATGCTCGGTTGAACAAAAACCGTGTCTGAAAAGCTGAAATGATCGGAAGCCATGCCAAACAAGCAATCGGCGTGAAAAGAAAGACACCCATTCCATAATCATACGCTTGTGCAAAAAGCCGTGTGAATTTCCACAGAACCGTGCCTTGAATCAATGGCCTGAATGCTTGTGCAACCTGGAAATCAAGAAATAGTGACATTAGATTCAAGAAACCATATGAACAAGATGTTTGTTTCAGCTGTTAGATTCGACTCATGACAGCTTACAAGTATCAGGCCCCAGCCGGTGGGTAGGAACGCAAAGCAGCAGACGACTAAATCAGCTACTGATAATTGACAGATGTATGAAAGAGTGAGTATGGTTGCTATGACAGACAGGAAAAGAGAAGCTTTAAATAGCCTGAAGGAAAGCTGATGGTTATCACTGAGATAGCGCCTGCCGACGTTTACAATCTGCATCAAAACCACTTCAGGTTATGTTTTATTTTACACGGGTCAAATAAAAAATAGCTTAAAGAACATGTAGATGTAGAACGGGTCAAAATCCGTCCAAAAATGTGTTCTTTTACAAAGTTAACCCATTTTGACCCGTTACCCATTTTGACGGACCGGTCCTTTTTTCCTCCTCTTTACAATAAGCATATGAAGATATTCGAAAACGATAAGTTTTACCTTGATTAAAAGGAAAATCATGACAATAACTACCCAGGAGAGGACATAAACCACAACGGTTTTATTCGAGCCAGCTATATCAAGATGATAGACAAGACCGTATTGGTAAATAAAAAACCGCAAAGAAAGAAGTATCTCAATGACCCGAGACCCCCAACCCGTATGACGGAGGTGTTCTTGTTCGTCATACCACCAAGACTGCCAGCTCTTATCTTGCTGAATCCCAATCCCACCCTGTTGTTTAATCCACTTGTTCCAGTCTTTCCAGTCATCAACTATCTTCCCCCAATCAAAACCCGAAGGATTAAACAAAAACGGAGCAAACAACCAAGTTAACGATAAGAACCAAATGGCATACGTGATCAGAACATAAGTCATGTGGTTTTTATACGCTCTCCTGATGATATCATGAACGATTAGGAGTAAAAGTAACTCAAATCCTTTCATGAAATGACTCCGCGAGTATAATCTATAGTTTTCGGTAAAACTTGCATGGAAAACCACAACTCGTCTTCCAGTGGGTCGGTACTTGGCGCCACCATGGAGTATGGTTTGACCGAAATAATGGGTTTTTGTACCGAGTGAAAATGTGAAGAAAACTGCAGCTAGCTGTAGCTGCATAAGAACAAAATCTTTAAGAGCACTGAGAAATCCTCTTTCGAGTGCGATCTCCATTACCATTGGTAGCCCGGTTAATAACCCGAGCTGAATAAACGACTGTGATGCCAATGCTGTCTCTAAGGACCGTATGTTGTGCACTTTAGCTTCTTCAAGTAACGCTTTCTCTAAACCACTTAGGACGAGGTAAAGCTGCCCGTATAAAAACACGTAAATTCCCATCACTGATATCTGAAAGATTTGAAAAGATGGAACCGTTAAGCATATTTTCTTGCAAAATCAAAATCTGGAAGTCGAAGTGGTTGGACCCGTGACTAACGAATCAAAACGGATCAAGTTGAAACAGATAATTTTCCATACGAAGTTGACCCGTTAGCGTTGACTTGCAAGACTTTTTTTTTATTTATAACCTTAATTTTTATTAAAATGATTTAGGAAGTTATATCTAACAAATTTTGAATAGCCATTTGATTCATTTTTAAGTAACTTTTTAGTTTGACCCGTTTGAGATAAAAGAAAACCTTAACCGACCCGTTTACAAGTAACAAATTACCAGGCTGCTGAAGTAGAAACCAACTGTTGTGTAGTAACAAGAAAGCATGCGGAAGAAGTCAAACCGGCGGCCAAGCCTATAGATGTCACGGCTAATAATTTGTTCACTGTTCCCATTTGCTACCTTTGCTTCAAACTTTGAGATCTGATTCAGGCTAACGTCACGCCCTTTACCAACTTGTATATACTCGTGGTACGTAATATGTCCTCTTCGCAATGTAGTGTTATATCCTACAATGATATAAACAGTTAGCAAAAGGATTGAAGTTAGTGATCAAGTAATAAGGATCTGAACAGAAGCGAAAACCTGCAAAAATGTCTTCACTTAAGTTTATAGTCTTTGATGCTTTACTTATGCCACCTCTTGTTAGGTGAAAGATTCTGTCGAAAAGATCTGGATGCCCATAATGGAATCTAATCCTGTTTAATGAAGAAATCACAAATGGTTCAGCAAGTTTCAAAATGTAATGGGCTGGCGGGATAGCGCTAAAATGAGCCTATAGTTGCAACAAATCGACACCTGAGTGGGTTGGCTAGAAGCCGTTGACCAATTGTGACGAAACTAGTCTCCTGGTAGGACATGAACCATGCTAAAGAAGAAACACTGCAAAGAATAAAGTTTAAAGACCATACAAGACTTAAAGAATGTAAAAAGTCAACCTTTGACTTCAATGAAAGTCGAAGCAAACCTTCCGGTGAATATGTGTTCCCTTAAACCAAGTATTTTAGGACGCTTTCCGAGTCGTGGAAGAAATTCTTGTAGGAGATTTCTCATTTTGATTGCTTCTTCCATATAGTTATCCTGTAAACATGTGTTATCTGTCAGTTGACTTTTATGAAAGTCAAAGCTGATGATCTAGATAGAAAACTATTAGCATACTTGATTCATATCAATTGCTTGTAGAGCTTCACCGCGAGTAAAGATTATGGCATGGTTTTGATTCTCGGGTTTCCCTTCCCCCAATATTCGGTGGCCCTGGAAGCTTCACACGATATATCTCCTGTAAACACATGAAAAAACGACCATTCAACGTTAGATTTTAAGATATGGTTAGTAAATACCCGTCGGTGTTGGTAAAAATTTATACTCCCGTACCTGATCAAAACCGTTGACTGCTTTGACTAATACAGATGAATAAATTTTTGTGTTGACTGTTTCTTCCATTTCTTCGACGTAAGCCACGCGTAATGAAGGATATCTTATCATAAGATCGAGGATTTCTTGTGCCTGAGGGTCGCCGGAGGCTTTCTGAGACCCAAACATCTGACAGGAGACGACATGAGTGAACTTCATGTCTGCTAGTGCATCAAGCTGAGCGGATAATGTATCATTTCCCCTCTCGATTGCATCATAGCCTTGAAGAATATCTGATAATGTGATGAACATGAAGAAGTCAAATTGTATGTTTGATAGGTAGACAGACTTGAGTGTTTAATCTAGAATTTAACTAACCGTCATCTTCGGCCATATCAAGAAACGCTTGCAGCTTTAAGGCTTTGTGGCAGTACATCATCCCGCGGACTGTTAACAAAGCAATATATTTAAGCTAACGTACATATAACCGTTTCTTTTATACGTGTCAGTTTCGGCCCGTTTGGTTATATCAACATGTAAAATTGAGTTATGTTTATCTTAAACGGGTCAAACTAAAAATGTTAGATATAAAAAGGGAACTTGTCAAAAGTGTATTTTTAATGTATGCAACTATATATTCATATCATTTTTATAAGAAAAGAACGAAAAAGTATTTGTGGGTCAACCCAACCCAACACGACCCAACTCACTGGTCCTGCTTAGAGTCTGTCCACGAAAAGAAGCCCAATCTCGCAGCTCCTCCTTGCCATGATCATCCAGATCCTCTAGGTTTTCAACCTTCATTCGTTCCAAGAAGTTTTCCAAGTCATCTAGAAAAAAAGACAAAAAAAAAAGTTACAAAAACGATATGTAAGATATTTACATAAGACCTTCAACTATGCATACCTGG
Source organism: Ambrosia x helenae (assembly GCA_030844895.1). NCBI lineage: Eukaryota > Viridiplantae > Streptophyta > Magnoliopsida > Asterales > Asteraceae > Ambrosia > Ambrosia x helenae. The sequence goes on from JAUTDX010001578.1 coordinate 52,521, forward strand.
ATATATTTTTCTGCATGTAAAGGACGATGGAAGCAGAATCTTCGCTTTCATTTAGCTCCTTTGTAGAGAATTTTACTTCTTCCATTAGATGTGGAGTCAAAACACTATAATCATAAGTTATCGGTTATCAGAATCCAAACGAGTTCTTGAGTATAGGAACTGATGTATTCGCAAAAACCAGTATTAATTTTTTTGGTAGTTTTATTTTTTATTTTTTTATTAAAAAATCAGTTATAGAAAAATTCTCCTGTTTCATAAGCTGCATACCATTTTTGTCGCACTTTTTTGTCAAATTTATCTATTAATCGTCAAACACTTAAACATCATATTGTCTTATTAGTACATCAAATCAGTATGTTCTGTGACCCATTTTGTGTAATATACTAATATCTAGTCAAGATGCTTATAGTTATAGTAAATATATGAAGAATGCAAACCTGAAAGACAGCATGTTGCGCACTTTGGGGGCTCGAGGTATGTCCATGAATAGGGAAGTTGCAAAAAACGATATACGCCTTCGTGCATCATGGTGTGACGGTATGTCCATTGCTGTATCTTTGACAGTAAGCAGCAAAAGGAAACGCTTGATCTACACAGTCCAGATTCATATTATTAGTTTTTTTTTTCTAGAGAACATCTAGTATTATATGTTGTCTAGAGAACTTAAAGAAAATACCTTCTCGTTAATGGAATCGCTATCTGGCAATGGGAAATGGATAGAATGCCTTGATGCAAATAGTTGTGGGTCGGGTTCAGCATCATCAAAATATGTCTTTAAAGGCCCTTCAGTTTGTTGGTAACCGTTGACTGCCTCCATTGTTCTGTAATCAAATGGGTCATTTGTTAGTACGGATCAAGGGAGAGCGTTGACCACACACGCCCATTTACATTTTTATATGATTACAAAACCATTTTTTATAAGTTTAGTTTTGACCCGTTCCCTTTTAGCTAGTTTATTTTATTTGACATATTTTGAAATAAAATGCAATCCAAATCAAGACATTTATAAGTAAAAGGGTCGAAATTGCCACATCTGTTATAAACCGATCAATCAAGAGACAACAACACCATATGCAAACCTGGATCCATTTCTCATCATTTCAGCTGTGACGATTTCAAGAATATCTTGCAGAGCTTTCACAACTTTAGGATAATGTTTCTCATTGCCTTCAACCTAAAAAAGGCATTAACGTATAAATGGGCACTCAAAGAACTAAAAAAATTAGTTAGACGAGTTAAGATTTACCAGAAGTTCAACCAACTCGATGCATTTAGTATGTAGAGCAAGAAGCTCACTTAGATTGAAATCTTTAACAAACGTTGATCTCCTAACGCTTTCGTCAATCTCATCTACTATCCCGGATATGACTCTGAAGAAGACTAACTTTAAGACACCATTTACATATTTCAATAAGAAAATCAAGGATTTAAAGACTCCCGTAACGATACCTTCTCTCAAGATCACCGACAACTAGTATATCAAGAATGTATTTCAGCGAATCGTAACACTCTTGTACAGTTATATTCATGTAAACATCTCTTTTGATTCTTTTCAAAAGACTTGCATCGTCACCCACAAAGTCCTTTGCAATACTTAAAGCCAATGGCAACTATAAATAGAAAGATAAATAGTGAGTTTAAATGAGGATTTTGTAAACGGATAATAAAAACCGAAATGTACTTACTACCTGGTGTGCTAAGAGGAAAACAGGCCATCGAACGAGGCCAGACAGCAATTCGGATGATAATGGCATCTTCATCAACTCAACCTCTCTATTCAAATGGAAAACTTTTGTTTCTTAACATGGATTGAAAAAGAATAACTTCAAATGGAGTTAAATAATAATCGATTTAATTAACCTATTACTTATGAGATCCTCCTCCCGAAGCTTTTGATAATTTCATTCCATACGACAATAAACTTAACTAGACCGTTCCTCATTTGCCTCTCAGACACCTAGAAAGAGCGAATTAGATACGCGTATGAAGCACTAGAATAATAAAGCTAAAGAAAGATCAAATATGTACCTTTTGAAACATCTCTTTCAAGAAAGATTTCCTGTTTAGATGCTTATCAGTTTTCGTAGGATGTGGGATAAGAGAATTCATGAAGGCCAAAGGTAAATCTTGAAATCTATCTCTCATCATACCTAGTGTGCGAATCTAGACACAAAAAGCGCGTTGGATTTTTTTCAAAAAAAAAAATGAAATAGAGTAATCCGACAAGATTTATTATTTACCTCACCAAGATGATGCAAGATTCCGTAGAGTCCTCCAAAGATAGCACAGAAAATAGAATACCAAATCTGAGTGTCCATGAAATATACCTAAAATGGCATATACCGCGTTAAAACAACATATGAAATCATGTTTTGAGTGATGAGCATGATGCTGTTCTTAAACCAACTCACCATTACGACCGGAGCCCAAATGGCAGCAATTGCGCCAGCATTATTCTTTACTGGTTTAGATTAAACCGTTGTGAGATAAAGTACTCATACCATATATCGACGTATTTATTATATAACTTAAAGACGTTTACCTCTTGGGAAAAGCTCATGCCAGTCATACTTTGAAATCCCGATTCGCATAATTTGTCTTGTTGGCCCTATGAGCGGTTTTATCTAAAGTTGACATTCTGTAGTTAGAACTTCATAAGCCACATTAATACTAAAATTTTGGATCAAAATATTAAAAAACTCACCTCAAAGGTATAGCTAAATGTCAATTTGCTTAATAACAATAACATCCAGAATAAACTGTACCTGAAAACATGACAGAACACATATATCAGATCATCTTTCCCTTAAAAATTATTATATAAACGAGTAAAGCGTAGAGTTTAGAATGTACTTCAAAAGGGAGTATTGAGATTCTTGCATTCCTCGTCCCACATATAATCTAGGCTAAACAGTAAATACCGATGAACAAGTCAGAATATATTCCAATAAAGAAGATTTGATCGTTCGTTTGACAAAAGATTAGTAAATATTACCTGAGTCCACCAAGATAATATTGAAGATATTCTGGAATTTGAGGTCTCAATGTATCTTCCAATAGCAGGAACCGAAAAGAGGATCATATTGACTGCGTTAGACATCAAGTAGAATGCAACGACAAGCATATATGATGAATAACACCACTCTCCAAACCAGCTTCCATAGTTTGTCGATAACAGTGTACTTTCTTCTAGTTTTGGAGTAAAATATAGGTAACATGATGGTCCATATCATTGCGATGACCACCTTCAATGCATGTTTTCGGGTTCTAGTGTTGTCCATTGTTGATCTAGCCTTCCATGTGAATACAATATCAAGAACGGCTGCAAGATACAACAAGGGTATGTGTAAAATGACAACGGTCACGATGGTACAACTTTATCAAAGTTAAAGTAGCACAAGACCTTGAACTAGTTTAAGAACAGCTGATGTGATGAAGATGCTCATAATATCTTCGAGTATGGGTGTATCGAACATTTGTAATGGAGATTCGAGGTCATGACATGCCATAATTATCATTGCCTGAGAAAGAAATGCAGTGTTGAAAACGAAAGTACATTTTTAATCGATGTTAACGCGTTTTGGAAGCACTTTAATTCACCTGGAGAGATAGAACAAGAAATGCCCACATTCTATCAAAGCTTCTGAAAACATGCCAAAATGAGCGGAATTCGACAAAGTTTGTTTTTCCTAACCATGTTGGCTCTTTTTTTTCTTCCACCTTAGACTCATCCTCTTCATTTACCTAACAAAAACACAATTATTTAAAGTATTGATGATCAAAAGTGAGATATGTTAAGCTCAAGCATGAAAGGAGGTCTAACCATCAAAAACATTATGATTATCATGATAATTACAGGTAGGTTGGGTAACGGGTCAATACAGGTTAGGTTTGAAACAACTATATTTTAGTATGGGTCAAAATGGTCCAAGCCAGGTTGGATTTACCGCAAACACTTTTTTCCTTTTTTTAAAAATAAACAATTAATTCATGAATCATCATTACTAAATCTTATAAAAAATTATATAAGAGGTTGTGTTCACAATTCACTGATAATAGACTACTGGCGAGTTCCAACCCATTTGACTTGTTTGACCCATAACATTTTTAGCTAATTATATTGGTTTGTTCCGCTTAAGATAAAAAACAACCTAATTTGAGCCATTGTAATGCTAAATAATAATGTTACCTGCGCTTCTTCGTCATTATTTTCTTTTCTTTCATCTGTCTTAAGTTTATCCACGCCTTTCTTTTTTTTGGTTTTGGTATCCTCAGGGGACTGTACATAAAAGAAGTCATGTTTCGTATCCATAGGCCAGCCTAGTTGGAAACAATCGGAGACCTAATGATACAAAACAAACAATTTTTACCTTATATATGTAAACATTACAACTTTAATCATAACTTTAAGATAAATACATAAAAAACAAATAAATAAATACCAGAAGAACTCATTCAAATCATCGTAGTTTCTCCACGTTGAATAATCAGTCATACCATTTTGGTTTTTCAAAGCTTCCTTCAGTAATTTGATAAAACAAAAAATCATAAACTAGACTGCCAAAAGAAAAACAGAAAGTAAAATGCTGAATGCTTTTGATGTTTAAGTACCTTTTGAATAACATCATATATTGGAGTGACAACATCATTAAGAAAAGCTTCTGGACCTCCACCGTATGCAGGCATGAAACTTTCGCCAGCAGATAGAAGGGTTGCTCCCATCAACATGCTATGCATGTCATGTGCCATCTATGAAAAGAAAAATGCAATCATGATGGAACGAAAAGCGAGTATACGCTGAATTACAGAAGGGCAATAGAGGTGGCAAAATGGACGGGTCAAGTAGGTTGGACAATGTTATGTTAACACGTAACTTTTTCTGAACATATTAAGAAAAATATATAAAAATGATCTAAATATTTGCGTAAGAAGATTTAGGAGGTTGTATGCATTCCAGTTCCCTTTTAAGCTAATTTTTTTTTATCTGACCCGTTTGAGATATAAAATACAACCCAAATCAACATGGTCATAAGTATATGAAATTGCCACTTCTAAATGACTAAGAAATATGGAACCTACATGATGAAAAATATAAGCAAGACATTCTGGCATGAACCGTAAATTAGCAGCCTCGCCCCATATAAGAAGATAAAGTCCTATATACAAAATTTTATATTGTTGTGCTTCTGGCGCTGCGAATGGCAACCTGAATTAATTTGTAAACAATAATAACCATCAGATGAATTTTTTAATATTCAAGAAAAAATATAAACATGAGTAGAATCTCTTTAACCTTATGCTGGTCTTCTTCTCTAAAAATTTGCACCATTCTGTATAATTCTTGAAGAATTTCTTCATCAAGTCGTCTAAAGCGCCGTCTGCTAACTATTATATCAAAAAAGTACAAACGCATTTAGTAAAATAAAAAATAATAAAAAGATAATCAAGTTTATAACTTTTGTGCGCACCTTGGATATATCTGTTGGTTTTATTACTCCTTCTGATATGGACATTTGCAAGAAGTAGAATCAAATGCTCCCTTTGGTTAGCAACATTTCCTTTCTAAAATTAAAAGATACTATTATCAATATCAGAAGGTGATGAATTTTGAAAAATGATTAAGACCGAACGGTGTTCAGTGTTCTACCTGAAATCGAAAACAATGCTGGAGCCAGTCAAACAAGTCAAAATGAGGCGCATGATTGGTGAACTCTTCAATGAAAGGTATACCCTCAACATTACGGACAGCAGCTATTGCAGCTTTAATCTGTAGCAGTTAATCACATAGTTAGATTGATTCAACTACAAAAGATTCAGTAGCAAAATCAGGTCAACCCAACCCAACCCGACCCGCTTTGGAACTTTTGACATCAAACCTCAGGGAGTTGCATTATTGCATGATGAACGCCTCCTTGATCAAGGGAAGAATGTTATAATCGTAGAATTCGGATCTTTTAACGTCATTATCAGCATGGGCCTATCACATAACATTATCCAAATCATGAATGGATAATTGAATATATAATGAATGTTCAAAAAAAAAAATTGAATATATATACTTATATTGAAATTCAGACAACATATAACGAATACTAACCTGTGTACCAGCAGCTTTAGTAAGCGTATTCGACACTTCATATAATACATCAGCAATCGCACGAGCTTTAGTCAAAGCGTCCCTGCAAGATAATTATTTGTTAGCATAAAAAACATGAAAAATTCAGGATGCTATGCTTTATTACCTGTTCTCCAAACCACTTTCTCCACCATGTTTGATAATATAATCTTTGTATTTACGATAAACACGCCTGACTTCACGTACATCACTTTTTTCCTTCCTTTTTCTGTAAGTAACCTCTTCATCCTATCATTCTCATGTGTCAAAAGACGGTTAAAAACTTAACATCCAAGAAAGTTATCAACTTATAATGAAATATGCAATCTTTTTGTGTATTTACCTGTTCAAGTCTTTGAAGAAGAGCAGTCTTGAATTGCCTAACTCCACGTCCGCTTGAATTACGATCCAAATCATGTGCAACTACGAAAGCATGAAAACGACCTGCTCCAAAACCCCTTAAAATCATTATAAACTCAATAAAAGTTACATGATCTTAAATCACATATTTGGGACTCAACATCCATCATTTCTTCATGAAGGGGTCAAGAAAACACATAACAACTTTATTTACTCAAAATAAAACCAGAAAACATACAAGAATCATACTAAATAATAAATAATCATGTTATTCAGCCTACTTATTCTGTTTTCAAAGAAACAGAATCTTGGACAAGTGAACATACAAGAATCATTTGTGGGCATCATACAAGAATCTTGGTCAAGTGAACATACAAGAATCTTGGTCAACTTATATGTAGTTAAAATAACCAGAAAACAAGGCTTACATAAACAAGCAACACGAGGCTCTTGCGCATCAATAAGATTGGCGACACGAAGGAAGCGCTGAATTTCTGATTTCAATGTAACAGGCAGTTTCTCAGAATCAAAAGGCTCAGGAACATAATCACGTTCACGTCCAGAAGTGATCGAGTAAAACGGTTGTGTCCCATTGTTATTATTGTTATTAGTAGCATTAGCATTGCTGCTACTTGCAATGCTGGGCTCTACCACCACAATTTCTGACATTGTTGAACATGAACCAACCTTGCAGAACAAGTAAAATATATGTATGTAGAGGGGGGGGGGGGGGTAAGGAACTGAAAGGAGAGTAGAATATAATGAGGATCCTTGTGTGCAGTATATACATGATTTGTTAATGTGATGTACACTTTATGAATAAAGATGGTGGCATGCTTTTTTTTTTGGATTAATTAGTGGTTAGTGGTAGTGTGATCTTTTTTTGCTTTTGCTTTCTTTCAAGTTTGTGTGGATTTGCTTTTGGGAAGAAAGGTTTGTAGTACAACTCTTATTGTTTGTTCATTCATTGTTGCTGTAAAACAAATAATTGGAGTCTGTGTGTGTGTAAGTTTGTGTGTAAACAGTGTGTGTTTTAGATTTTATGTCCTTTGATGTTTCCTAGATGTGGTTCTGTTCTTACTGTCTGCAAAGGTATTTAAGGGCTTAACAAAGACAATTTCTTTATACTTTTGTTACCAAAGTTAGTGAATTTTTTTACAATATATCATGGTGTTTTATAAAATAGATGGTTAAACTTTTAGGCCTAGTTTTCAAGTTTGGTCCCGCTTCATTGTGGCCAGCTTGATCGGACAACCCCTTCATGCAGTCTCCTAACTATGATCTACTCTCCCACCAGTGGCGGATCTAGGATTCATATTCTAGGGAGGTGAAGGGGGTTTAACCGAACTTTTAAGAAGGGCGATCGGGATATTTGCATACAAATTACACTAACTTTTTTTATTTTAAGAGGGGCGCCCGCCCACCTTGGCTATAATGTGGGTACGCCACTGTCTCCCACACAGTCGTGTTTCTCTCTCTACCCCACTTCACATCCACGTTACTTTCGTAACGCACTTCATGAATACATTTACAAATCATTTGGTCATACAAGTTTGTTTCTTGAGGCTCGGGAAACCTTCTAACAACTTTGTCTACGTGTTACGGCTCTAGTCCAAGATCCAGAATGTTATATGCAGTACGGCCCAACTATGTATACATAACCCTTACAGTGATTCAATTTAAAAAAAAAATCATAACATATAAGTGAACAATATTTAAAACAAAAATAAGTAGATCAGTCTTTTAAATTATTCAATTTCATGAACTTTTTAATATAAAAAATGCTTTGATCCTATCTTTTTGTATATGTACATTTTTATGTTATAATACAGGGATATTATATATTACATGATTAATTAATTACTTTGTTTTAAGTATGATAAGATTAGGTAAGTGCTCAAAAGCATTGTAGTCATGAAACATGAAGGTTTCTTTCTACTTTTGAATTAAACAAAGGAATAAATTATTGCAACTTAGCCCTTCCATTCTCACAACAATTTTTTTATAAATAAATAAAAAATAAAAATATATGAAAACTACGAGGCTAAGTAAGGCAAAAGTTGAAATGCCAAATGGTCATAATATCACATGTACATTTTACTTTGTTAAAAGCCTTCTTCCATACCTTTTTCTCTCTTTCCTTTGCTTAATGTGGTCTAGTTTTCAATCTACGTGTATTAAATTAATAATCACTAATCACATTAATTCATTTTTTAATCATGGAAAGTTAAGTCATATTATTTAGTTATTATTTTACTTAATTGTTTAAGGAGTTTTACTTATTTATAAGTAAAAATGCAAATTAAACATTTATGGCATGTTGTAAACAATGCACATGATAATTGATATGTCAAGATATTATACATGAGTGATATGTCAAGGCTTGTTAAAATATGTCAAGAGTTGTTAAAAGTTTAGTTCGAAGACATTTTTAAAACGGTATTGAAATATGTCAAAGGAATTGAAATTGAAATTATTATTATTATTGTTATTTTGCAAGTTTTACTTTTTTTTAACTCATAGAATTGTTTTTATGACATTATTATATTTATCAAAACTACACCATAAAATTCAGATTTTTTTATCTTTAACTTGAATATGCTATTGCTAATAAAAAAAACTTATCTTAGAAAAATATAATAAATTGTCCGAAATTGTGTTGGTTTATAGTTGTGTTAGATATCATTATAACCTAGTTGTTTTACCACTATAGTGAAAATTGTGATATATTTGGTAAAATGAAGTAGTTATACCATTTAATTGTATATTTGTTCTTAAATCAACGCAAATACATCTCGCCCATAAAACTAACAACATACATGGTGTGTTCTCATTCCTTCCTACCATACTTGGATAAAAACCACCTTTTAGTGAAGTATACACATAAAGTTAAAAAGTGTTAGACCGGGTTAACAAGCTGGCCAACCTCGACCTGAGCTCTCATCTATAAGTCGAGTCGATTCCAAGTCACAACTTGTTTGAAAAATCCTAGCGATATGGACTTGTTATTGGTACTTGGTAGTAAGTCTTTATGGATAGCAATTACTTATCACTAGGAATCATAGGTACGAAGTCAAAATTTGCTAGTTCTTTTCTAACATCAGTCTTTTTATGTATTTCCTAACAAAGCATCAGTTCGTGAAAGCACCATTGTGTGGAGAATAGTGGTGCCCACCCCATATATGGATCAAATAAGCAGTTACATTCAACAATTGCATTGTAATGAATTAAGGTGCGATATAATCAATTTCTGTCTCGCTAAACCACATTTCATGTCACTTTATGTTGCAGAATATTTATTTTAGAGGGGAAATGGAATTTAATAATCCCAACTTTGAGAGGTTGGAAGGGGGCAGTCCCAACTTAAAAGTTGTAATATAACGGTCCCAACTTGTCATGTATTTTATTTTGTTGGTCCCAAACTAACTGTGGTTAGTTTTCTCTGTTAAGTGCCTACGTGGCAGTCCACGTGGCAAAATCTGTCCCACTTGGCAAAAAAAACGTGGGCCCTACAATGAACATGTGTCTTTGTCTTTTTTATTTAATATACCAATCTATATATATATATATATATATATATATATATATAGTTAATTATATCATATTATTAATTAAAACGAAATACGAACGTTACATCACAATAGAAGGTAGACGGGCAACAAGCTGCGCCGCCACCCCTTTCTGAATTGCGAACACTAGTCTACTAAAGACAAATCCTTGCCCCTGGAGATGAACTATTGCTGTGGACGACCCGTTGGACCCTGGACAAGAAACGAATAGCTTCTGGTGCTAGGGAACCGAAGGTATCAAAGGCCAAGGAGATAAAGACATGTCGTCTTTATCCCAATCTATACACATACACACACACATATAAATATATATATATAAGAGAGAGAGAGGCTGTCGTCTTTCTCCACCACCGCCATCACCGTGGAGCCTGTCGTCTTCTCCACCACCGCCAACACCGCCGGTCGTCTTCTCCAACACCGTGGAGCTTGTCGTCTTCTCCAAAATTAGGGCTTTTTTCCCAAAAATTTAGGGTTCGTTGTTTCTGTTTTCGTTTTCGCTAATAATCGTTGTTTCTGTTTTCGTTTTCCCAAAATTTAAGTTGTCGTCTTCTTCAATTTATGATGTTAGGGTAAGAACTAAGAATCCTAAATTTTGGGGAAAAGCCCTAATTTTACAGGTGGTTGGTGGGGGTGAATGGTAGAGTGGTGATTATGGGGTGGAGGTTGAGGGGAATGATGGTGATGGGTGGTTACAAAGGTGTAGAGCGGTGGGTGGGCTTTGGTTGGTGGTGGCGGGTTGGTGCAGGTTGTGGGTGTCGTCGGAGGGAGGGAAAACAAAGGAGGAGGAGGGAGGGTAGACAGAGGAGGAGGACGGAGGGTAGACAGAGGGTAGAGTGGTGGTAGTGGGTGTCGTCGGAGATGGTGGTGGAGGACGGTGGTGACAGGCGGTTGTGAGTGTGTTCATCCTCTCTCATCTCTTTCTCTTTCTACGTTTTCTCTCTCTTTCAATTGTATAAAAGAATTATATATATATATATATATACACAATTCTTTTTTATTATTATTAAAAGTTTTTTTAATTAAAAAAGCCAAGTGGATAAAGAGGGTCCATGTTTTTTGCCAAGTGGGACTGCCACGTTGGCACTTAACAGAGAAAACTAACCTCGGTTAGTTTGGGACCAACAAAATAAAATACATGACAAGTTGGGACCGTTATATTACAACTTTCAAGTTGGGACTTCCCTCTTCCAACCCCCCAAAGTTGAGATTATTAAATTCCATTTCCCCTATTTTAGAGCATTCACAACCCACCCACCAAACCCTCCTCCATCTTTAAAATTTAAAAAAAAAACTACTAAAAACACAATACAATCCATCCACCATTTTATACCACATCTATATTATGAAAAATTGTTATCCCAGCTTTTCATATATGAAAGCTACTATTCACCCTACATCAAATTATTGTGAGTGTCTTTTAACAAGAAATATAATAAAATAAGTGTTTATGAGTAAGATAAAGACAAATATATTGGATAGGATGTGGGAATTTTTTTTAAATAGGAGATAAATTTTGAAAAGTATGATTTTCATGTAAATTATAGGGTAAAAATGGTAAAAGCGATGTGAGTGCTCTTATAACCGTATATGTAAACACATTTTCTAAAAAAAAAATATATACATAAAACATTAGAAAATTACATTATATTTTATACGAGGAAAATGTAAAACAAAAAAAGATATACTAGGTTTTACCATCTAGACACCATTCTCACAAAATATATATTTCATATTTGGCATACCATGGTACGACGGAAAATGATCATACGGATCGTATGACTTTATCAGTGGTTGCATCGTCCATTAAACACATCATACAAACTCATATGAACCATACGATCCGTAAAACACAACAGAATATAGGGTGTCAAGTGTTTTTATTTAAACCGACTCGAAACCATAATACAATCAAGGAATTTATTGAATGGAAATAGATTGACTCGTTTTTATTTAAACCGACTCGAAACCATAATACAATCAAGGAATTTATGGGATGAAAATAAATTGACTCATTGGGAGCTGAGTAGAGATGAACTCGGTACCGTACTGGTACTGAAACTACCAATCCCAAAAATAGCAAAAATACCTGCCGATGCCGAAAGTATTCGCACGGTATTCGAACGTAAATCAACCCAAAACGTCGCTATTGACCGAAAGTATTGATCCCAAAACAACACAGAGAGTGAGTACCAAATTGATACCTAAGACGGTACCAGTGCCGATCGTTTAAGTACCATTTGGTAATCCCTACCCTTTTGGCGGTTGTGATACTAGAAAATAGAAATCCAAACACCTCTTCTTTCTCATGAATCGAGTTGCATCCATGTTCATGGTTTGTTGTCGTGTAATGAAGTTAACTTCAACTAAACTTGGTAGTCGTGAATTCCCTTCAAAACTAATAATAGATAAAACAAAGCGACAGCTTAATAAAGCACGGAAAGTGTTCGATGAAATGCCTGAACGAAATGTTGACAGGTTATATGCATAACAGGAATGGCATTGATAAGGCATATGATTTGTTTTCATTGTTACCTGAACAAAGTAGCAGTTTCTTGTGCTTTGATTATCATTGGTTATGTTGGTGCAGGAAAAGTGGATGATCCAAAGACCTGGATAACTTATGCTGTAGTATGCCAATGAAGTGGAGGGATTCTTTCTGTTTAAATGTCAGATGTTCGATTATACGAGGGAATGGTGGAGAAAAATGTGGTTTCTTGTACATGGTATACAACTTGTTTCAAAGTTCAAACACACTAAAGGTTATGGAAGATAATATAAGTATGGAGATGGGTTTCGAGTCCATGCTTTGGTGATGCTTATGGGTTTTGAATTTGATACTCCCTTAACTAACATGTACTGTAAATTGGTTGGTTTAGATTTTTAGATGCAGCTCTTAAGTTGTTTTATTATGAAGAGAAAAGACGGTTTGCTGGGACTATTTGATTGTCGGCGACATTCAAGCTGAAAACATTGAAGAGGTCTATAAACTATTCAATATGATGCCGCAGAAGGATGCATATTCGTCGACGACGCTGATCACTGGATTCGGTAACAGAGGACTTGCTGAAGAATAAGAGGAGTTGTTCAACATAATGTCATAAAAAGATGATATTCATGGACTGCTCTTATATCAAGGTTTGCAAGTAACACGGAAAGTGAAGATTTAATCTGTTGGTTCATTCAGATGCTTCAGACAACAGTCAAACCTTATGCGCTTACGTTCAGCTTCTTTGGCAACATTAATTCAAGGCGTGGAAGTTCATACTCATGTACTCAAAATGGTAATGGAATTCTCGACATATCGATTCAAAGTTCACTCGTTTCATTTTATGCAACCTTCATATACAAGAGAGTGATTTTCGGCCCCCTATATATGTGTTCAAGCTCCGCCACAGCTCCGTGATTTATAGATTTGCCCAAGTTTTAAGAATCTAATAGTGCGAAACGTGCAACCAGCTTACAGTTTATACAAGTTTTAAGAATCTCAGAAAGGAAAGTAGGAAACTTATTCATTTGACTTATGATACATGTGCATGTAACTTGAACTTCAATCAACAGAAAAAAGACTTATCAAGCTGGTGCATGTTCTATGACAAGGACAAGATATTTTTATATATTTACATTATAACAATGGAAACATCAACCATTCTGCAACCTTCATATACAAGAGAGTGATCAAACCTTAATCAACCTCCACAACCCCCTCCACAGCCACCACCTCCGCATCCCCCACCGCCACAGCCACCACCGCCACATCCTCCACCGCCACCTCCACTATCACCACCGCCTCCACTATCCATACCACCACCACCACTAGCACTAACAATTACAGCAGTTGTAGCAACAGAAGCTGCAGCTCCTGCTAGAATAACCATTCCGCCATCTTTTTCTGCAGTTTTACCTTGTTCAAGGTCAGGATTGGTTCGGAGCGGTGGATGCTGGCGGATGGTTGGCGTTTTAGTGGTGGTTGGAACTTTGTTTTTCTTCTTCTTGCCACTATTAAAGAGACAACACAAAACAATCACTGCTGCAGCAACCGAACCGCAGACTATGAGAACAATAGCATAAGCTTTCATCTTTCTCTATATACATAACAATATAATATAATGTTGGACTGTTAACCTATTTATAACATAAGATTGCTTGGAGATTCTCCTAAGGTAGTTTTGGTAGTTGACTTATGGTAGATGTTTTTAATTTGAGTTTACATGTTCCCCAAATGCACCTAATGGAAGAAGACTATGTCAAAGCACTGAAATAAAGAGGAAATGCTACACAAACTTGTTTGATTTTGGCAATTGAGTATTGTCAACTCTCCTACATTTCAAGGAAATTTAATTACTTATGACAAAGCAGATTCTTTTTAAAAAAAAATAAAAAAGTCAGTGTTGAAGTATAAATATGAACTTATCTTTATTATGTTTGTATTATGTGAATAATGTACTTATATATGTTTGTGTATGTAATGTATGTTAAGTAGAATAATTATAAGTATTAGATTGTAGATTAGTTAGGAAGTTAGTTAGATAGAATTTGCATATGGGTCGATTTGGGTGATCACATTATAAGGCTGCACATCACATTTTACGGCTGATCATCAAATCTGCACAACTTCGATTACAAATAAGACCAGAAGAATATGTTCCAGCAAAGGTTTCGAAGACTGTTTATACATAAAAGGACCATTATACCCTCGATAAGTTAGTTACAATTCTTGGCGCCAAAACTGAAAGTCAACCGTGGGACTCCTTTGCAACGGTTCAAAACAAGACACAACCATTCGAAACATATTTATATGAGGGACAAGGCACATAATTCAGTTATCAAGATTGTTCACAAATCACAATCCTCTTGTCGAAAACTATTTCCAGAATTCTAGTATTATTCTTGTTCGTTTGTATCAAAACATCATTCTTTAGATCATATAATATCTATTGTTCTTGTTTGTGTCATTTGTTCTTGTATTTTATCTTGTGAATTGATCCTGGATTGCCAACAGTCAGATGGGTCAACCTGCAAAACTGCATGATCTCAACCTGTTTTTATACAAAAGTGTTTGCGGGGTCGAGTTGAAATTACGCGACCCACCCATAAACACTTAGCCTTATGCTACATTGATAGAAGGAATCAGCATGAAATTTGTATATATAATCATTTGGCATGTGACCTCAGAAGCTCAGCGCAACTACAATAGCGCACCAGGAACACATCTAAGCTCTCATAAGTCGCAGATGTATTCAATGGATTAAACAAACAATGTTCCAAACATGACTAGACCGCCAACCATCCTCCCACCGCTCCGAGCCCATCCTGACCTTGAACTAGGTAAAAACACCAAAACCACAAGAAAAGATGGAGGAATGGTTATTCTAACACTCACTAACAGGAGCTGCAGCTTCTGCAGCCACAACTGCTGTAATCTTTAGTGGCTGTGGAGGCGGTGGCGATGGTGGAGGTGGTGGTGGTGGTGGTGGTGGCGCGGCAGAGTCTGTGGAGGGGGTTGTGGAGATTGATTAAGTTTTAATCACTTTTGTATATGAAGGGTGCAAAATGATTTGAGTTTGTAAGCTTGTGTGAAGTTTGTTATTAATTTTCTACCTTGTACAATATAAAAGCGTTCTAGGTGTAATATAAAGTAATGTGGTAATGTTAGATTATGATTCTGCTGTCAACCTTTTATAACTCACTCACGCGTAAAATTTTGATATTTTTCACTAACTTAAACCACTCGTCGACCCATTGCTGCACGTTCCAAAATAAGTTCTTGTGAAGGATGGCAAATTCTTCTTATCGAATCACCATTGTGAATCAATGATTGCAAGTGTATACATTTTGTAGTTTATGCATATCATGATATCATCAACACAATGAGCTAACTTTATTCTTGCTGCTACAACTTTACAAAACCCGGGATTTGACTTTTCTCAGGCCCAGTTTTCAGGGAACTATCCAGATCCAAGAACATTCATGGGTGGAATAGTGCGGATATTTTTTAAAGACTTTGTTGCTATATTGATGCAAACAAGTTATTTTGCTATTTATTGCTGCACATCATCTGTTTTCTTGGTGTTGTGTTATTTTTTTGGGCTACTCATATGATCTATCATTTTTATGGTATATATTTTAGGCCCCACCCTACTTCGTACACCCATACTTACAATAATAAATCTTGCACATTGTAAAACCTATCTTCTCAATCATTTCCCATTGGCTGTTTATAAGAAGTATATCTATCACATTTTATAACTATAGGTTGTAAAGTCACAAAATATTGCTCATTGTAAAACCTCTCTTTTGGAAAGTTTAGATGGTAGCCATCAACACACGCCATTGTATTGCTCATTTATGGAACCAGACTTAACCAAATCCAACATCCTAGATGCAACAAGAAGTACTGTCTACAACATGGGTCACAAATATCTTTTGGTGTATTACAAAGTGAAGTCTTGTCAATATGTAGATAGGTTGTGTTTTATTCGTTGTATGGTCGTATATTTATTTGGTGACTGTTTCGCTAGCCTCTGGCTAGCCGTTTTTGGTGATTTAATGAAATGGTGTTTTGTTGGCTGTTCAAAAAAAAAAAAAAAAAAAAAACTATGCCTTTGCTATTATGTTCTTACTTTTGGATGTGCCTACTTTGACCCATTTGACTAAAAAACCTTGAATCGTTGATCATGGTTGTATGGTTTGTCTAATGGTAGTATAAAAGGCATCGTCTTTGAAGGGTAATTCCAACTGTCATTTTACTTTGTGGATTTTCGGATATGGGTTATTATTTGTGTATTACCTTTTCATTTTTTTTATATATTATGATAGGCAAACATCGGTATCATTTTTCTTGTGTGACGTATGAGTCTTTCTTGCATCATTTATGGTTATTTAAGTCAAATGTTTTGTCATAAGCAAACGACTACACTAAACATTAACAAGAATATAGTGTTGTCATTACGGCGTTGATGTTCCCGTCCAACAGACGGGTAAAATACTAGACAATTTGTTACCTACACATGGAGAAAAACCAAAATTCTATCGCTATACATATATGATACTGACAATGAAGTTTCCAATAGACTTAATTATATGTTTTTGATTGTGGGAATATTTTCACGAGTACAAAAAAAAAAATATTACGTCATACTTTAACATATAATTATTTAATAATTTGGACAGAATATTAGTTTTTCATGTTATATTTTCTTTCATCGTATGATTTAAACTTTTAGTTGAACACTGCTCTTATAAAAGTTGTTTAATTTTATTTAGTCGATAAGATGTTTTATTTTAAAATTTCTTCACCCGTGAAGTTCACGGGTCTCTAACCTAGTTAGTTAATATAATGATAACATAATCCATTTATGTCTCAATATACCACATTTCATGTCATTTTTTTATTGCAGAATATTTATTATACAACAGTATATATGAATACATTTTCTAAACAAACAAAAAAAATTATATCGTACATCTCATTTGTAATGAAAATTACATCTATCTATCTATACATATAATAAACCAAAGCATTTTTGATGACATGACACTCAATGGTGCATTCTACCCCTTGAGTGTGCCATGTGTCATCCCATGTGGCATTGAGATATTTTAGGAAAAAAATAATTTAAAAAATAAAATTGGATTTTTCTCTCTTATGTTTCCTCCCATAATATTTAAACGTTAATATCTTTTATATACGAGATTTTTTAAATAAAAAAATTACACCAAATTAACGAGCGTTTTATTATCTTTCCAACGAGTACCATAGTGCTATATAAAAAACGGAGAAAAAACGACTATTTTTTGTGTGGTTTCGTTCATACAGAAAAAAAACATAAAGTGTTCAGCTAAATCATTAATCAATCATGTATAGGCAAGTCAGTAATTATGTTCAAATCAGTAAATATGAATTCTATTTTCAACATGCGTTAACATTGGAGTTATACATTGTTTTAGGTTAGATATTAATATTAGAGTTATACATTGTTTAAGGTTAGGCGTTAACATTGGAGATACATTTTTAATTGTTTTAGGTTAGGTGCTACCCGAAGCTTTTCTGCATGTAACTGTAAAGCGCATCATTTTATTTCATATGTAAAATTAATATGTCCTCTCTCTGTATCTCACAATTGCCTCACCTTCTTTTTTTTTTTTTGCAGCAGGCGGCCACCAAATCAATGATGACCATAGCCAACGAGGGCTTCCAACAGCCCCAATTACACGACAACTTCACAATCCCTAATTCTTCCAATTCCAACCACATTCAACAGTTCGCTCAAATCAATTCCTTCATCGATCCTCCCTCATACGCTGAAGCTGTTTTCAATCGTTCGATGCCGGTCAAATTAATATATCAAACGAATTTGATGATGTTTCCACGTCAGCACCCTCTGTAAGTGAATATTATTTAAAAATTTCAGTTAAGGATCCACTGAAGAAACATGATTTAGGTGAACCGGGTGTTTCGGGTGGGAAGAATTACTTGACTTATTTGATTACAACATGGACGAACCTTTCGGGGTATAACGGACGGAGTTTAGTTTCAGGAGACGGTTTAAGGATGTAGTGAGGTTATCAATTAGTTGTTGGAGGGATATAGAGGGTGTTTTATACCGAAGAGACCGGATAAGGGTGTGGTGGAGAGACATGTGATGCAGAAGCATTAGTTTGTTGAGAACAGGAGGGTGGCGTTGGAGAAGTATTTTAAGAAGCTGGCTGCGCATCAGGTTATAAGGGATAGTGAGGATTTGAGAGCGTTTTTGGTGGACGTTGCGTATGTGGGTGCAGTTGTTGAGAATAGGGATGTGGTGGATCAAGGGAAAGGAGGGAGGGAGGGATGTGGTTAGGATGTTTAAGGAGTTGAGGCAGTCGGTTACATATGGTTGGGGTGGGACGAAGCCGCCTTTGGTGGAAGAGGATAAGGAGTTTTTAGAGAAGAAGATGAAGTTGCAGGGGTTTGAGGTGCAGTTGAGTAATGTGTCTCTGCAGGTTAGTTGTTCTTGTATTGTGTATACATTTGTATTGGTTTACGGTTCATGTATTGCATATGCGTTTTAAAACTTATGAAAGATTGAACTTGAAGTAGTTATTTAGGGGGTGACGTGCAATTTGATGACAAGGAATTAAGAAATATATACATGTTAATGGTTTAAATAGGAATTAAAAATTAGGAGTACACATTGCAATTTGAAAACTACAGTGGTTTAGTTCTTATTGAGGTGATGGCCTATCATGGATGCAGTTTGATCCTTATTGAGGTTGTGGTTTTTTTAACTGTTCGTTCTTGCTTTTAGTGATGTAGCTGAAATGATGGTGTTTATATTGTATAGAATTTTAAGGGTGCTCATCGGTGCAGGTTCGGGTTTGGATTCAGTTTGAAGATTATTTCTGTCAACTTGCTTCTTAGACTATTAATTGTATTGTATTGTAGTGTATGCGTTGTGTGATCTTTAATAGTTTCAGAAAATATAGGAACCCGTTTAAAAATATTAAGATCTGATTCATCTGAACGTTTATAGATTATCCCTCCATTGAATCTGATTGTGTTACTGCCAAATTGTCTATGCAGTTGTTAATTGAGCCAGTCAATAAAAGCTAACCACCGGACAAACTGGTCATTTGCAGAACCCTTAATGTCTTGGTTGTTGTGCAATTCCCAGAAATAGTTTGAGTTGGTCAACTGTTGGTGGAGGCTAAGTGGGTCATAGTGTCAACAGTATGAGAAAGCCAAAGGCTGGAATGGTCAAGCCCACTTTGATTAAGCCAACATCTATTCTAAATGCTAAATCTTCCTAAATCTGATGGGTTTAAATTTGGTGGCCAACTTTGTGAATTGGGTTAAGTTTTGATATGGAAGTGTTTCGGTGAAAATACCTTGAAAAATGTACAATCTTGCTATACAATACTTTATTACATCATATTATATTTTTTAACCCCGGGACGCTCCCGGGTATAAGCTAGTACTTATAATAAACCAAAGCATTTTTGATGACATGGCACTCAATGGTGCATTCTACCCCTTGAGTGAGCCATGTGTCATCCCATGTGGCAATGGTATATAAGTTTTAAAAAATAATTCTCCAAACACAATAAACCATCGTTTACCCTAATTCCCCTTCATCTCACCTACCTAACTCTTTCATCCTTTGTTAAAATCTTCTCCCTAAAGGTACGATTTCTTCATCAGTTTGATTTCTTCATCAGATTTATTATCTTCTTCTCCCAATATACGATTTCTTCATCACGATTATGTTGTAAAGGTTCAGATTCTCTTTGATTTATTTCATCTTTGGACAATTTTTTTGACCTAATTTTTTTGAAGACGAAGAGGAACAAGATGAAGGTTCGTAGGCTGGGCTGCTAAATCAACAGTAAGTAATTGGTCTTTGTGTGTTGCTTTCTTATTTTCCCTGTGTTTGTTCTTATTATCTTCTCACCTTTTTAGTTGTCTTCCTGTAAATCGACCTTAATGAGTTGTCCCAGGCGAAGAGGAAGCTGAAAAGATACTGAAGGTTGGCGTATTGCATCAAACTGATTGACGTCGTATAGAACGACAGGTATTTTCCCTTCGTTTGTGGTTTCTTCAAAGTTAAACAAACCGTTGACGGATGATGAATCGAAATTTTAACAATCAATGAACTGGACTGCATTGCAGTTTTAAACTAATTTGATTATTAGATAGTTTGAAGCTTAATTCATATGCATTTGTGTATGATGTATGGATTTCTTGGGTAACTTGATTAGTTACATTTTTAAAAATTTATTTGGAATTTATGAAGATTGAGGAGTCTATGAAGAAAAGTAAGAAGAAAAAGATGAATACAATTGAGGTAGATGTGAAAGAGAGTGTAAGGAAGATGATCGGAATTCGGTATCAAATTTTAGGATATCCGAGCCCTTGAAGAATGCCTTAAAGGCTAAAGGGATTGAGGCTTTGTTTCCTATTCAAGCAAGGACCTTTGATTCAATTTATGACGGTCTTGATATGATTGGGAAAGCTAAAACCGTCAGGTAGTTTAAATCGCTTTTAATTTGATTGTTATGTTTTGAACTTCATTCTGGATGTTTTATATAGTGTTTTTATCTAATAATGGTACAGGGTAAACATTGGCTTTTATTTTACCTATATTAGAGTCACTAATAAGTAATAAACGGGCCTAAGAAAGCAACAATATACAGGATTAATAGAATATTGAGTCATAGTTGACTTTAGTTTTGAAGAAAGAACAATATACATGGTAATTTAAATTTCGAAAGATGGTGAAATTATCATCATATCACCTCCATGATGGATTAGTTTTGCATTCTGTTATTTTTCAATTAATAAATTCTAAAATTTGGTTGTTTTTTAGGTGGACACATCAGGTTGGCTGTATAGGACAAAGTCAAAGAGAGGAGCATCATCTTTGAGCAATGTTCAGTTTGTACCGTAGCAGAGGTGATGGTGACAAACATTATACATACTAACAACAGAAGGTGTTGGTATGGATGATTCCTAGGTTGAATTGATCGCAACGGGTATGATAATCGTTCTTTGAATATATTGAAGAAATTATTTACTCATTTTCTCTTTAATGAAAAACTTTAACATCACTATTATATATAGGTTCGGGCTTGACTTCATGATGATTGTTCATGCGTTAGTTGCTACACATCCACAGTATGATATTGCTTTCATGACAGTTCATTTCTGGCATAATCTTCAAATTCACCTGATAGAAAGGTGATTTATTTTTCATGTTGTCACTATTTTAAGAACCATTTTCAACTATTTGGTGTCTGTCACCACCAAAATGTGCTCAAATATCCATGTTTTAACCTTTCTCGAATAGAAATTAATTTGAATATAAGTTAACGTACCACGTTCGTTGAATCTTTGTGTAAAAAGTTTATTTTAATGATCTTAAATATCAATCGTTGATCATGAATACGTAATTGCAGGGAAAGCCTCCGGATTGGCAAGATTTCGTTGGAATCACAACGCTGCCATGTTTGTTTGGCTTAAAACTTAAATCTTACTTCATGTTGTATTTTACTTTAAGACAGTTAACAATATAATATTGTATGTCAAAAATTATGACCCATTTGCAGCAGCAGCCACAATATTTGAATGATTAGAAAATATGACCCATTTGCAGCACCATCCAAACTATTTGAATGATCATTGATCATTCTGTGTTCATTGGTATATATTATCTTTATGGTATATATTATCTTTATGGTATGATTTTGATGCTATATGGTTTGATTGTTAGATAATTGACTGACTGTTTATAGGGTTGCTATCTTGAAATTGTTTGTTAGTTAATTTTAGTTGAAATTAAGATTGAAAGAATTTGACAATAATTTCTTGAATAGATCTGAAGCATTGTAATCTTTAAGTTATGCTTTTTCACCTGAAGTTCAATAGATTATCATGCATAATGACAGAGATGTTAAAGATCTTTTATTCCCTAACAGTAGTTTTCATTATTAACAACCTATTTTAAAGATATTTCACTATGAGTACCTTACAAATAACAAATCTTGTGTATTTAGTATCTGCCAAAAATAACGTTGTAAACGACCTTCTTGATCGTTATGGCACATGGGTACTGTCTCTTATTAGTATTATCTAAACTCATACTATGGCTTTTCTTGACACATGTACATGGTTTGGCTTTGACTTTGACTTTTTCTTTCAAAATTTACCAAAAGTAGCCTCTTAAAAAATATTCATGTCGTATAAAGCTCACAAGCATAAGTGCGTGCAATATTTCTAAGTGTCGTTTAATAGTATATTTTTCAACCCAATAACATTACCTTATCAGCCCAATATGATTTTAATTCTTTAGTGCATAACCAGTACCCCAACCCACTATTATTTTACCTTTTCCTTTCAATCGATAAGTTTACATAGTAAATTTTAACACACATATGCTACCTCTAATATATAAAAAACCTTAACCATACAATCAAATTCACGTATATATTATAACTTCAATATTAAATTAATCATATTATAACTTCATATTATATTATATCTGAACAATCTAAATCTGTCAGCCCGGGACGCTCCCGGGTATAAGCTAGTTAAAATATAGATAAAAGTAAACATACAATGTTGTGTTTGAAGTTCTATAAAACATTAAAATGTACATTATATGTTATATGAACATTATTGGAAGAAAAATGTAAAAAAAAAAAGATATATTGGGTGTTACCATCAAGACACCACCCTCAGATATATTTTATATGTATATCAATGTGTTATCATACCATACGGGTTGTATGATACGACGGAAAATTATCATATGGTTTTTATGACTTGTCAATGATTGCATCAGTAATACGACCCATATAATCGCTTTTCTCATAGTCAACTCACATGACCACGTCTTTATATTTCATACGACCCATACAAACCATACGGGTTCGTATAACACAATAGCAGTGTCTATAATATAGTGTACCCGAGTGGTTTTACTTAAACTAGCCCAAAACCATAGTACAAACAAGGAATTTATGGTATGAAATAGATTGACTCACTAGGAGCTGAACAGGGATGAGCTCGGCTCCGTACTGGTACTGAAAGTACCAATCCCGAAAACAACAAAAATGGGTACCGATGCGGAAAATGTTTGATACAGTATCGAAGATAAATCAACCCAAAATACCGTTACCTAACTGAAAGTAGTGATCCCAAAACCAACACAAATAGTGGGTACCTAAAATGACGTAATATGGTACTGGTGGCCATCGGGTTTCAGTACCTTCAGGAACTCAACTTGGAACTTGGTTGTCGTGTAATAAAGTTAACTTTACTAACTCAACTTGGTTGTGAATTTCCTTAAAAAACTAATAATAGATAAAACAAATCCACAGCTTAATAAAGCACGGAAAGTGTTTGATGAAATGCCTGAACGAAATGTTACAGGTTATATGCATACTAAGAATGGCACTGATAAGGCATATGATTTGTTTTCATTGTTACCTGAACAAAGTAGCAGTTTCTTGTGCTTTGATTATCAATGGTTATGTTGGTGCAGGAAAAGTGAATGATCCAAAGAACTGAATAACTTATGCCAATGAAGTGGAGGGATTCTTTCTGTTTAAATGTCGGATGTTCGATTATACGAGGGAATGGTGGAGAAAAATGTGGTTTCTTGGACATGGTATACAACTTGTTTCAAAGTTCAAACACACTAAAGGTTATGGAAGATAATATAAGTATGGAGATGGGTTTCGAGTCCATGCTTTGGTGATGCTTATGGTTTTGAATTTGATACTCCCTTAACTAACATGTACTGTAAATTGGTTGGTTTAGATTTTTAGATGCAGCTCTTAAGTTGTTTTATTATGAAGAGAAAAGACGGTTTGCTGGGACTATTTGATTGTCGGCGACATTCAAGCTGAAAACATTGAAGAGGTCTATAAACTATTCAATATGTTGCCGCAGAAGGATGCATATTCATCGACGACACTGATTACTGGATTCGGTAGAGGACTTACTGAAGAATAAGAGGAGTTCAACATAATGTCATAAGATATTCATGGACTGTCTTATATCAAGGTTTGCAAGTAACGCGGAAAGTGAAGATTTAATCTGTTGGTTCATTCAGATGCTTCAGACAACAGTCAAACCTTATGCGCTTACGTTCAGCTTCTTTGGCAACATTAATTCAAGGCGTGGAAGTTCATACTCATGTACTCAAAATGGGAATGGAATTCTCTACATATCGATTCAAAGTTCACTCGTTTCATTTTTATGCAACCTTCATATACAAGAGAGTGATTTCGGCCCCCTATATATGTGTTCAAGCTCCGCCACAGCTCCGTGATTTATAGATTTGCACAAGTTTTAAGAATCTAATAGTGCAAAACGTGCAACCAGTTTACAGTTTATACAAGTTTTAAGAATCTCAGAAAGGAAAGTAGGAAACTTATTCGTTTGACTTATGATACATGTGCATGTAACTTGAACTTCAATCAACAGAATAAATAGAGTTATCAAGCCTAGTGCATGTTCTATGAGGACAAGATATTTTTATATATTTACATTATAACAATGAAAACATCAACCATTCTGTAACCTTCATATACAAGAGAGTGATCAAACCTTAATCAACCTCCACAACCCCCTCCACAGCCACCACCTCCGCATCCCCCACCGCCACAGCCACCACCGCCACATCCTCCACCGCCACCTCCACTATCACCACCGCCTCCACTATCCATACCACCACCACCGCTAGCACTAACAATTACAGCAGCTGTAGCTACAGAAGCTGCAGCTCCTGCTAGAATAACCATTCCGCCATCTTTTTCTATGGTTTTACCTTGTTCAAGGTCAGGTTTGGTTCGGAGCGGTGGATGCTGGCGGATGGTTGGCGTTTTAGTGGTGGTTGGAACTTTGCTTTTTTTCTTCTTGCCACTATTAAAGAGACAGCACAAAACAATCACTGCTGCAGCAACAGAACTGCAGACTATGAGAACAATAGCATAAGCTTTCATCTTTCTCTATATACATAACAATATAATATAATGTTGGACTGTTAACCTATTTATAACATAAGATTGCTTGGAGATTCTCCTAAGGGTAGTTTTGGTAGTTGACTTATGGTAGATGTTTTTAATTTGAGTTTACATGTTCCCCAAATGCACCTAATGGAAGAAGACTATGTCAAAGCACTGAAATAAAGAGGAAATGCTACACAAACTTGTTTGATTTTGGCAATTGAGTATTGTCAACTCTCCTACATTTCAAGGAAATTTAATTACTTATGACAAAGCAGATTCTTTTTTAAAAAAATAAACAAGTCAGTGTTGAAGTATAAATATAAACTTATCTTTATTATGTTTGTATTATGTGATAATGTACTTATATATGTTTGTGTATGTAATGTATGTTAAGTAGAATAATTATAAGTATTAGATTGTAGATTAGTTAGGAAGTTAGTTAGATAAAATTTGCATATGGGTCGATTTGGGTGATCACATTATAAGGCTGCACATCACATTTTACGGCTGATCATCAAATCTGCACAACTTCGATTACAAACAAGACCAGAAGAATATGTTCCAGCAAAGGTTTCGAAGACTATTTATACATAAAAGGACCATTATACCCTCGATAAGTTAGTTACAATTCTTGGCGCCAAAACTGAAAGTCAACCGATGGGACTCCTTTGCAACGGTTTCAAAACAAGACACAACCATTCGAAACATATTTATATGAGGGACAAGGCACATAATTCAGTTATCAAGATTGTTCACAAATCACAATCCTCTTGTCGAAAACTATTTCCAGAATTCTAGTATTATTCTTGTTCGTTTGTATCAAAACATCATTCTTTAGATCATATAAAATCTATTGTTCTTGTTTGTGTCATTTGTTCTTGTATTTTATCTTGTGAATTGATCCTGGATTGCCAACAGTCAGATGGTCAACCTGCAAAACTGCATGATCTCAACCAGTTTTTATACAAAATTGTTTGCGGGGTTCGAGTCGAAACTACGCGATCCACCCATAAACACCTAGCCTTATGCTACATTGACAGAAGGAATTAGCATGAAATTTATGTATATAATCATTTGCCATGTGACCTCAGAAGCTCGGCGCAACTACAATAGCGCACGAGGAAACATCTAAGCTCTCGTAAGTTGCAGATGTATTCAATGGATCAAACAAACAAGATTGAATAATGACCAATAGTTGCAAAGGAGAGAAAAATGAGCGAATAGTTTAGGTTATGACCATAAATACATGACCGTTTGACAGCCTTGCGCAGGTCTCTCAACTGTTTCACTTGTTAGACTGGATTTGAAAGCCAAACAAAACTTAAATTAAAATTAACAATTTAAGCGAAAAGTCTTCTGTATGCTAGTAGTTGAGACTTAGAAGTTAGATTGAATCTCATGGTGCACTCAACCAATCTATAGTCATCTAGTGATTCAATAGTGCAATCAACCCACTTAGTAAAAATGAAGTAATCAACAGTCACTGTCAACACAAACCGATGAAAACATATCCAAGCCACATGCCGCCCCGTCCTTAGTTGCAGGAGAATATTAGACTAGTTATATAATTTCATATCTAGAAGGTATTTTATGTGTAAAATAATTCTCTCTATATATAGAGACTCCATGTAACCTTATTAGACACACAATCAATATACAATTACAACTCCTTGTTGATCTTCCAAACCATGCTGTGGGACAAAGCCAAACCACAACAATTGGACCGTGCCTCCTTGGTCACACGAGTAGCAACATATCACATGACTCAACCAAACCACTTGCTGGAACCACGCCTCCATACCAGACTAGGCGTGCATTTGTGCGAGAAAATTAGGCCAGTGGATAACCAATTCTTCAAAAGAATAAGACTAAAACCAAAATTTGAACTTATTACTGTAATTATTATTACATTAAAATTTAAAATACTGTACAGTATAGAAACCAAATACACATTTTACACAAGTTTAAAAGTCAACCATTATGCACCCTGATCAAATCTTGATCAATCTCCACAACCCCCTCCACAGCCACCACAACCCCCTCCGCAGCCACCACCGCTATCACCATCACCATCACATCCTCCCTCGCCACCTCCACTATTCCCACCGCCACCAGTATTGCTAACAAGTACAGCAGCTGCAGCTGCAGCTCCTTCTAAAATAACCATTCCTCCATCTTTTCTGTGGTTTTGGTGGACTTACCTAGTTCAAGGTCAGTAACGGTCGAGAGTGGTGGCTGCTGGCGGGCGATCGATGGTCCTAGTGGTGATTTGAACTTTGTTTTTCTTTTTCCTACCATTATTAAAGAAACAGCACAAAACAGCCATTTCTGCAGCAACAGAACCACAGTCTATGAGAACAATAGCATAAGCTTTTTATGTTCATCCAAATACATGACAACAGAATGTTTGGTTGTTATCTTATTTATAGCATACGGTTGCTTGGAGCTTACGTTATTGGTAGTTTTGTCGGATAAGTTATTTAATTTGGGCAATTGCTTACAGTCCAAGTCTCCTACATTTCAGGGAAATTATATTAGTAGTTAGGCATATATAGTCAAATGAAAAGTCTTCAAGAATTATGTTGTTACAGAAAAACTGCACCCGTGTCATGATCAGATGAAAATTCGAAAC
Source organism: Ambrosia x helenae (assembly GCA_030844895.1). Classification (NCBI taxonomy): domain Eukaryota; kingdom Viridiplantae; phylum Streptophyta; class Magnoliopsida; order Asterales; family Asteraceae; genus Ambrosia; species Ambrosia x helenae. Next base: position 80,686 of record JAUTDX010001578.1, read on the forward strand.
CAAACGACAAAAAAAATACCAATATGAACATTTGAATTCATCGTCCGGTAATTAAAATATACTTTTTGATGGTACAAAGGACATGAAGGGTGCTAAAATGGGCCGTGTTTGCATGTTGATGGGTCAAACCTAACGCGAACCCAAAAAATTTACACAAACTCAAAACACCACATGAACCTAAGAAATCTTGTCAGACACATAACCAAAACATGAAAAACTATAAATACTCTACAATTACAAATTTACAGCAAAAACACATATAAAAGAATTAAGTTTGAAGTAATGCACATTTCCTATTTAACCTTTAGGTTTTGGCATGTTTTTTGGAAAAAGAAAAAAGAAAAAAAGTAGGCCAACTTTCAAACCCGTCAAACTGACCCAAAGCCATTTAGACTGAACCCAAACACTCGTAGTTTACAGTTTATTTAAGTTTACAGTTTATATAAGTTTATAAGAAGCTCAACAAGAAAACTTGTTCATTTAACTTATGATATTTAAAAACTTTTTTCTGTTGTTTGGGTGGTTTTTTTGCCTAGTTCAATATCATGATCGTTTCCGGTCGTGGTTGCTGAGGGATGGTTGGTATTTTATTTGTGGTTGAAACTTTGGTTTTCTTCTTCTTGCCATTATTAAAGAGACAACACAAAACAATCACTGCTGCAGCAATAGAGCCGCAGACTATAAGAACGATAGCATACGCTTTCATCTTTCTCTAAATGCATGACAATAGAATGTTGAGTTGTAATCCTATTTATAGCATAAGGTTGCTTGGAGATTGTCTTAAGGGTAGTTTTGTTAGTTAACTTATGGTATATACTGCTGCTTACTTGAGCCTACATGTTCACATAATACACCTAATGAAAGTCAATCATGAAACAAGACTTTTAAAGCAGGGAAATGCTAGGAAAAGTTGTGTGATTTGAGCAATTGACTTTAATGAAATCTCCTGCATTTCAGGGAGATTTAATTACAATACATTGTTAGACGACCCGAATGAAACGTCTTTTCAATTTTTATTTTTTTTGTGGTCAGAGTGTTAGATGGTTCATGTTTGCTAGCCAGGCTTTAAGTCTGGCAACATGACTTTCGGAATATGTCATCTATGTAGTTGAGTGTCCGAGTATAGAAATTAGACTTGGCCATTAACATCAAACATAGCGAATCCTATGCTTATTTTAAGTTGGGCAGGCCAATTATCGGTGTCCATTTGCCCCGAGTATGAGTATGAGTCTGATAGCTCTTAGATCAACTCTATATCTGAAGTCGGTCATCGTTCCTTTATAAATCATAAAACAAAATGTATACACTTGCAATCATTGATTCACAGTGGTGATTCGATAAGTATTTGTCATGCTTCACGAGAACTTATTTTGGAGCGTGCAGCAATGGGACGACGAGTGGTTTAAGTTAGTGAAAAATATCATAATCATTTTGCACCCTTCATATACAAAAGTGATTAAAACTTAATCAATCTCCACAACCCCCTCCACAGCCGCACCCACCATCGCCACAGCCACCACCTCCACTATCACCTTCGCCACAGCCGCAGAACACAAGGTTGTTATCCTGTTTATAGCATAAGGTTGCTTGAGTATTTATCTAAAGTGTAGTTTTGTCAGTTGACTTTTGAAAGTCAAATAATGAAGGAAGACACTTTCAAAGCAAGGAAATGATGAGGAAATGCTACAAGTTATTTAATTTGGACAACTGATTACATAAAACTCTCTTCAGATAAATTTACTACTAGACAGGCGGTTTAGCCGAATGAAACGTCTTCAAGAATCATGTTGTTACAGAAAAAAACGCACCCAGATCATGAACAAGTACAAACATTCAAAACCGAAAGACAAAATATACCAATATGAACGTTTGATTTTCGACGTCACTTAATTGAAAAGGCATTAGATGGAATAAAAGTCCATAATAAATGGTGCTAAACAGGTCGAATTCGCTGGATCATGCTCACGTGTCAAATATGACCTAAAACCAAAAATTTTACACGAATCCAAACACGACACGTACTCAAAAAAAGCTTCACACATAACCTAAACATAAAAGTCACATTAATTTAACATATTTAGTACTCCAAAATTACAAATTAAACTTTTTTTTTTTGAACGGCAAACGCTTTATATATAAATATAAAGAGCCAGCAAGCAGCTGGAGTACACCAAACAACCACCAGGAAAACAAACCTACCCCAACATAAACAAAACGATTACAAGATCATAGTAATGTTAAACGATTACAAATTTAAACTAATGTACATTTCTTTAAACTTCACTTTTTATATAAATTACCTAAACCAACACTTCTTTTTATGTTTTTATATTATATGGGCTAGCTTTCAAACCCAACAGGTTGACCCAAACTCAATCTGAATTAAAACTGACCCGAACCCGTTTAAAACTAATAACTAAAACACCCCTAGCCTAATGGTACATTAACAGAAGGAATCAGCAAACAATTGAGATACAATCATCTGGCACATAACTTCAGAAGCTCAGCACAACCACAATGGCTGCACCAGGAATACATCTAAAGTTATAACACACCTCATAAGTACCTGCAATGTTTCATCATCTTCCATTCTGTCAAATTATAACACATTGCAATAAATTAAAAATTCAACATTTTTTTTAAAAATGTAAAAGATGAACAGATCAGACAACTCAGACATCAAGATGGACATTGCAATGCACTAAATGTTTTAGGGTTTATTTTTTTATATAGAGGATAAGTTTCATCAATACCCCTTTATCTTTATCTTTGTATCAAAATCCATTGGTTATTTATTTTTTTAGTTATTAGATCTACCTATGTAGTTCAATTACATCAAAATATGTAACTCAAACACGACCTAAGTATCCTATCTAAACAAGTCAAACGGGTTGATGGGTTAACCTTATAAATAAATATATTTTTTTATCCAAATATATTTAAGTCAACTTAAATACAATATGTGTATAATCAGGTTAGATTAGAGGTGCACAAAACTGGATTTTGGGTCAAAACAGATCGATTTTCAAAACTGGTTTAGGCCAAGTCAAGGAAAGTTAAAATCGGATCAGCCAAAACAAGTTCGGATTAGGACTACAACCAGTTGGTTCTAAACATGATAGGATTGGTTTTAACTTGTTTAACAAATATACTTTGAAACCGATTTCAACTACCAGGGACGAAGCATTGTGAGGGTCAGGGCTGTTTTTGGGGCAGTCGTGGAAATTTGCAATTTTCGTAGGAAAATTTAGTCCAGGTTGAGTCCGCCCGTCGCCGATTTGCCACTAGCGATCGAAAAAATTGAACCCCCCCCCCCCCCCCCCCCCGATTGGCGAACCAAACTTCGCCCCTGTCAGCTACAAAGTCAGACCGGTTTTCACCCTACCAGTCTCACTATTGATTTCAGATCGGATACAAACCGGTTATTTTCCTTTACAACAAGTGCATGTGTTATGTCTGTTCTCTACCAGTTCAAGTGTTTATGAAAGTTGGTTAAAACACATCCATCCCTAATCTTGCACATATTAGGATGTAAATTGGACAATATAACTTGGATTAATTTAGTAGAGGTACATACATTATCAAATATACCAACTTTAATCCAAAGAAAATAATAACTCTATAAATTCAAGGGCCTCATTTACATAACAATTGGAAAATTTTAGGCACCAATTCCTACACCTATTCCAAAAATCTTTCAACTTTTACATACCATCATCTATGTATATAAACCACAATGGTTACTATTACCACTACAAGAAAAACCTTCACTTGAACAACAAGAACAATAACCCTTTCTGTGTTATGTAATCTGTAAGGCGGGTTACCCGTTTCATAAGATTTCAAAACGGATCTTTTCTCTTCAACGAATCTCGTGTGGGCCCTACTTCTTGAAAACCTGTTACGCGAGACCGTGGTAATGATTGAGGTAATCATGAGGAGTGTAAAGGGTGTTGAAGATTGAAGAAATCGGATCAGTGTTGTCGTTATAATCAACGGTGCTAAATGAGTCACGTGTGCTTTCAGTAGTGAAAGATGCATCATCCGAGCTTGTGAATATTGACCAGTCGCTAGACGTGGCATCTGAAAAGTCAACGTTTGACGGCCGTGTGTAATTGGGATGGTTTCCGTTTAAACCTCCTTGAATATAAGTTGACTCTTGATGGTGATACAAGGTTGACTTTGGCGGTTTTGACTTTGTAAAGCTGGATGTTTGGTGTTTGGAGTGTTTCCGGCTGTAACTTCTCGAGGGCCGAGGGGATGCTCTACAAGAAAAATTAAAGCTTTTATGTAAATGTGTGAAAATGGCAGGTTCAGTAATGGGTCTGGTTAAATTGGTACTTTTTGCACTTGCTGATACGGGTCGGATCAGTTGACCCGAAATATTTTGTGGCCACAAATTTTTAGTGTCAAATAATAGTTACAAAAGACTGTATTGTTACAATAACAATCTTAGATTTCTTAGTTAAATGATTCAGGATATAAAATTAAAAAAGTAACCTGATTCAACCCGTTCCCTTTTAAGCTACTTATTTTTTTATTTATTATTAATTTTTACCCGTTAAAAGATTTAAAAAATTAAAAATAACCTGACCCATTAATAAGTAACTGGATCAAAGTTTCAGCCTCTAATATCACGCTAGCGATAGATGGAGAAGCAAACTTCGAATTAGATTGCTTACCTCATGTAGAACAATATGTATGCACCTTCTGACATCACCTGGTTCAAATGCACTCTCTGAACCTGCAACTCGGGAAAATGGTTATCGTGACTCGCTTTTACATTTATCTAAATATCTAATTAATTAGTATGTTTTAAGATTGTGAGGTTAATTACCTGAGAATCATCTATTTTTGACCAATTGCCTTGAAAATCTTTCACATATGATATATAGTGACCCGAAAACGATGCATTCATTGTGTCCAAGTGCACAACAACGCCATAAAGCAAGTATAACGGAGGAATGTCATCTTTTCCAGTCATAAACGGGACCATGTCCAACATTTCCGGATACTCGATACACTTATTTAACTTTCCATAATTGCCATCCTGATAATAACGACGCAGAAAATCTAACCTTTTAAAAGGCATACAATTATTTACAGAAACAATAAACAATATCTCTATAACAACGAAGTCAAGTTACTCTAAAAATGTTAACTTTCCAAATTAGATGCAACATGTATGCATGCCATTAACAGAAAATTATAATTATGTTGAAAAGATAGTTGAATACCTGAAATCTCTTCAATACAATTGTCAATATATTTGGAGCCTCATGTATAGCCAATTGCTTCCGTGCCCGAACATAAGTAGCACACCTTCAATATAAAAAATTTAGTACACCTTTACTTTCAAATTTATACATACAATGCATGACCAGGAGTAGATATTTCAATATATATATATAACGAACACACCTTCCACATCTGTACATGTTTTTCTCCATCCAAATCTTCCAAGCTTGTGAATTGGGCTAATGCATCTTCCAGAGAGTCAACCCGCCCGTATATCTCTAGGGTAAGGTCCATAAAGTTTTCATATTTATCCGATTCATGGTGACATTTCAAACATTCGACCTAGTATCCAAAATAATGTTTTTTGGTCAACTAGAAAAAAAAAAAACAGGCACACAGATATAAGGACATATATCTAGTATCATTTTGGAAATTGACCCATAGAGAAGGCAAGAAAGACGTCCGACCTTTGACCGGAGTTGACCACCGAAAGTATGTTGAATAAAGGTTGTTTCTTGCAATTTAGGATCAACTACATTTTCCCCGCCCAAAACCCTCCAAACATATAGATTGCATCGTGGTGATCAAAAGCCTAAAAACAGAAACACAACAAATTACAATTATTATATTAAATATGTAAACGAATATCAAAGGTAACTTTAAATTCCAAGATTACAAATATATTGTTTAAAAGCATTGACCAACCTTAAAAATTCATGGCGTCTTCTTGACTTCCGTCACCGATTTGGCAATTAGCATTTCGCATATGCAAAAGAATGCTGCTAAGAGATAATGCTCGCCATTTAACATCATTACATAGTGTTCAAGTTCACACATTAGACACCAACTTTTTGCAGAACCTAATGTAAAAAAAACAAAATGAAGCAAATATATAGTCAGTCATAAGGAACCGATGAAATTACAGTCCAAATCTGATTGAAATGAGGGAATGAAAAGTATTATTTACAGGTTCTTGAATGTGATCTATGAAGCAAATAGATCGTCAAAGGCTTTGTAGACATCAAGCACTGCATCACAGCATTTGCATAACAGCTGCAAGAAATACAGTTAATGAGGATTAAACGTGTTCCTGAATAAGATAAAGTGATTATTGATATAAAATGTAAATTACCTAACTAACTTTAATCTGAATTTGGATGTTAAATTCTTTAAAAAAAAAAAAAAAAAAAAAAAATCGAAAATATGCATTGTGGTGAAGTACCTATTTCCACAATTTACAAGTCCCCTTGGAGAGAAGTCAAAAGCTTCGTACTGGAAGTACTTCAAAAACTCATCATACGGAAACAGCATCTGATTTGAAAAAAAAAATCACTTAGCAGGATTCAATGAAAATGAGGTTTAAACCGTCAACAGGCGGAACAGTGTGAGCGTCCGACCCCCCTCTAACAGAAGCTGACTGGTTAGTAGGGTATTTGTGGGGCCTCGTGAGTTTTTTTAAAGGTTTCTCGTGGCCTCCAAATATATATAAATGAGTACATAAAATAACTTAATTTGGCTGTATTAGTTTCTTTAGGCTACCAACTACTGTATAATGTATTTTAATGAATTAGTATTTGGTACTGATAATTTTACTTTTATTTTCTTATGCTTGTCACCGTTGACTTCTGAAGTTTCCACTCTGCCATGCTTGGTTGACTTCTTTAGACCAATCATCTTCATAAAACCTTTACTAATACTGCCACTGCCTTTCACATCACTCATTTGTGAAGCATCTGCATCATGTCATGAAAAATAATATTAATTTAGTTACACAATATCAAAATGAATGATTATACTAAAACCTACCAAACTCATCGGCAGTTTGGCCAGCGTTTTCTGTTCTTGAAAACGTTTGATCTTCAGAGACGTCCACCGTTGATTTTGATAATTTCTTGTGACTTGCTCCCAGAAGAATACGATCTTGATTTTAGCATAGTACTCTTCTTCGGTGGGCATCTCTCTGTTTCCATATCTGATGATTTTGCACCATTTTGAGCAAACGTTATCGAGTCATGTTGACTGTTTGACTTTAGACCACTCTCGTGTTTTACACCAACAATATCAGCATTGTTTCTCTCTGGAATAACTTCTTTCGAATGACTCCGTTTGGACTGCGTTTAGCAACATTAGCATAAAAGATACCATAAATATATACAACAATAAAAAACTCATGTACGATACAGTAAGATAACAACCTTATGTCTGATATACGTTTCCTTAAATGGTGTATTATCATACGAGGTCGAACAGGTGTCTGGGACAGAAGCTACTGCCTCAGTATCTTCTCTTGTTGGAACTTCCTTATTAACTTTGCAACGATTCCGTTTGTCTGAAGACTTTAATTCTAAAATGGGCCCAGAGGTTGATTTTGTTGAATCATCTGGAGCAGACATTCCATGCCCAATATTGGATTCAGAGCAGTGGGAATTCAAGTTTTCATTCATCGATATATGTTCGTGAACAGATAATAATTCTTCATTTGATGCAGATTTAGGAGACGAACAACCACTGTTGAGCTCTAATCGTTGGCACTCATGTTTATGAACTTGCCTCCAATGAAGTATTTGACACTTGCCAGAACTACATTAATGCAATGAGTTAGCGGTAGACATACAATTCAAGTATACGTACATTCTCGAACACACTGCACAAATGCACATCCCCCCCCCCCCCCCCCCCCCCCTTCTTCTAAGCTAAAAATAGGTTAAGTTAACATTTTATCTCAATAATCAAGCACTAAACGTGATTATCATGACCCAAAAAATCATAATCACTTCTACTCAAAACACTCAAAAAACGATCATTGTCACTTCATTAACGATATGCGTTATATTCAAAACTCAAATGAAAGCAAATGTAAAAAAAAAAAAAAAAACATACCAATATCGTACAGTTTGCAGCGTGAGCAACGAGTGGTGGCAGGACTAAAGCAATTAGCACACTCATGAAATCCATTAATAACCTTTGACACAGATACAGGAGGTACAGGTACATCAACAGCAGCAAGCATGCCTCCGCCCTTAAAGATTCTTGTGCGGCAATCTGAGCAAGAACCCTAATCTTGTCTTTCTTTTGTGAAATCTCACTCCATTTTCCCAACAAAATGTAAGCGATTATCGGCAGCACAACGAACACTATAAATAGACCAGGTAAATCGGTTTCCTTTGGATGGAGCATGTCCCCACCAGCATACTCATGTCCAATATTCACCTCACATAAATGAACTCTTTTTCAATATTCCCATAATAATAATAATATCACTGCAAATAAACATAATAAATTAAACAACTTACAATAACTAATTGCTAACATTTTCAAATAAATACAAACAACAAATTAATTTGAGAAAAAACATCAAAGATTAATATTCACCTCACAAAAATGAGTTCTTTTTCAATATTCACATAATAATGATAATATCACTGCAAATAAACATAATGAATTTAAAGAACTTACAATAACTATATTAGCTAAACTAATTGCTAACAAATTCAAATAAATACAGAGTTACAAACCCTAAATTTAATTTGAGAAAAACATTAAAAGATAAGTGAAACAACCATATGATTTTGAAGTACAGAAATGGCAAAAACATATCTATTTGACCTAATTTTTTATTCAAGTTACCTTTTTTTAGGAAACCACAACAGAAATAGATAACTTCAGTTGGAGGAAATTGAAACAAACCTAAAGATACAAGCAACAATCTTTCCAAGAAACATGTAAACAATATTTAACTTAACTTAACAATTATTATTATTCTTTATTCCCTTTACAAACCAATGGCATTTGATGTGATGTCACTTATCTCTAGGGTTACAAATTTGGGGAAAACACATAAAAATTGAAACTTTCAGTCAAAATTAAAGAAAAGATTCAAAACCCATGATAAAGATTCAAAACCCAGATGAAATTAAGCAACTTATTTCAAATCTAAAGAGGGTTTTAAAGAATCTGTACCTATTCTGCTGAAGAACAATAAAATCTTGAAAAAACAATGAAGAAAAAAAAAGATTCTTTTTTTTCCCTCAAGTTTTGAGTAATACATACAAATTTTTGTTACTATAATTCTCTCCCTCTCTCTCTCTCTCTCTCTCTCTCTCTCTCTCTCTCTCTCTCTCTCTCTCTCTCTCTCTCTCTCTCTCTCTCTCTATGTGTGTGTTTTTTAGTGAATACAGAATAAATACAAATTTTTTAAATATAATATAATATAATTTACTAAAACAGACATACATACATACATACAGAGTCTTTTGAATATATGGAGTTTAGAATAGATACAAATGTTAGTGTTAAAGATTCTTGTGGTTTTTGTAATGTTGCAAGAGTTCTTTGCTAAAAAAAGTTTAGGTGTTTTGAAGAGTTGGCATACAACATGTGGATAATAATAAAAATATACTTGACATGGTGGTGGGGTATGTGATATTGTTACAAACTTTTGTAATAATAATTTCTGCATCATTTTCTTGTAATTACAATGTGGATGTGACTTGTGAGTTGTGAGGAATGATATTCATGCATAAATCAAGATTTCAAATTTTTGTTGTATATTTAAGACTAAGTGAACTCGGTGCATAATTGGTCTCAAGTAAAACACCGTTGAGACGTTACATAGTATGAGGGACCGTATCACTTAGTGTTCGCTAAATCATGCTAGACCATTTTCCTTAGCACATACATTAATATTATGACCACTAGCAGACTCATATGTTTCTTGTGACCATTTTCGTCCTCTCCTACGTAATGTTTTTAGAACTGGCCTCTTTAATGGTCCGCTAGTTGAACCGGCCGTAAGAACAAAATTACGTCATTAATAGTTTAATATAATATTTTCAATTTTGATGTCAATTTGTAATTTCACCTATGTTTTGGTGTAGATATGAAAATATAAACACTCAAGTAAATTAAACATGAACCTGTATTGTAAATTTAAATAAACAAAAATAAACATTCACGTAGTGGGTAAATATATTTCATAGTTGGTATTTGGTGTTGTCAACTTGTATAGTGGAAAACCTATTTAACTTCAAGCTTACTTAAGTATTGTTATTGTGGTAGCGAAGTGTATACAGTGCCAATGGTATCTCTCCTGTATACTTGGTGCTTTAAGTTTGATGGTGAACATTTGCTTAAGTATAAAAGTAGAATTAAATGAAGTTGTTACTTTTGTTGGAAAAAATCAACTCAAATCTGATCTTTATTTTCTCTCGGCTACAACTTTCTTCAATTCTCTCCTTTAAAAAGCTACGAAAGGTTAGCCGTTCTAAACAAATGATAAAAATTATATTTGTTTCACAAATAGAAAAGGTTCTTATTTAAAATAAAAGGAGAGAAAGAATCGAATCATTGTACGGTCCTACGAGTTTAGGACGCATCATTCAACGTTTAAGCGTGTCATTATTGCACTATAAAAAATAAAACAAAAATATGAAACTTGGATGCACCTAATTTTGTGTTTAAAAAAAACTTATAAAAGAACATTTAATTAAATATTACAAAATTCGTAACTT
>JAUTDX010001579.1:0-88365 GCA_030844895.1 Ambrosia x helenae
AAAACTTAAGCTCAAAATCAAGTTGATAAAATTCAAGTAAGATATATGGCTTGTTATGGTGGATGGGTGGTGGGTGCTTGTAACACACTGTCACACTATCACACCTAATACCATTTTGCCATATCATTTTTCTAACACCCTATCACATTAATCACAAAACACTAGCAATGGAATGATACATTCACTCTTCTTTTTTTAATAAAACATTACATTAAATAAAAACCTTACATTAAATAAAAAAATAAAAACAAATTACATAAATAAAATAAAAAAAACTTACATTAAATAGAAAAATACTAGAAATTAAATAAAACGTTACTAGAAATATAAAACCTAAAATTTGTTGCGTGTGATTGACCTCAATGCTAATGGTTATCCCCAAGGTTCAACGAATGAATGAAGCAGCATTCGCCAAGCCGAAATGTGCGTAAAATCCACGCCGACCTCGGTAGCATAGTCGATTTTAGCGACGTCTTTCTGCATATCTTCTTTCTCGTTGGGGTAGTTTAGCTTCGTTGTTTTAAAAAAAAATCGTACTTTTGATAGGGCTGTAAACAAACCAAACGTTTCGGCGAACATTTGTGAACTGTTCGGCCGGAAGTTCGTTTGTGTTCGTTCGTTTAATAAAGGAACCAACAAAAACAAAAATTCCGTTCGTTTAGCTAAACAAACGAACATGAACAGAGATTATGTTCGTTCGTTTATGTTCGTGAATGTTCGGTAACGTGTTCGTGTATGTATGCTTGTTTTTGTTCGATAGTTCATTAAGGTTTTTAATTTTTATATTTTATTTAAGTATGTCAAATTTCCCAGTGGTAGATTATTTAACCTATATTAGTGTATCACATGTTAATATTACTTTAACTATTTTGATTAACTGTTATTTTGGTGGATTAAACGAGGATTTCAAGTTTAATATGATACCTCTGTGTTTTTATAAGACATTATGTGATCAATATTATGTCACGTATATTTGGGTAATTTGATTAGTATATTCTGGGGACAATGTTAGCGATGAAAAATGCGAATTTTTCTTAATTTAATGTGCCAGTTTGTGCTCGATTTTGTTCAGTAATGCCTATTTGTGTTCGTTTTACATTCATTTGTGTTTGTTTGTGTTCGTTTTTTGCCGACACCTAAATTTAGCAAATAAATACAAGCGAACACGAACAAATATCTCGTTCGGTAAGTGTTCATGAACAGTTCGTGAACACGTTATTTTCTTAACAAACGAACACAGAACAAAAAATCTCGTTCGGTAACTGTTCGTGAACAGTTCGCAAACACGTTAATTCCTTAACAAACGAACACGAACAAGGCCTTGTTCGTGTTCATTTGGTTCATTTACAGCCCTAACTTTTGATACTTGGATTCAAGGTCTACGTACTTATAAGAGATGGAATCACACGTACTTTTTTCCAACATCGGTTTCTCCGGCCACAACTACAACCACGAACGCTGCTCGTTGATGCTCTATCATTGGGTGTACGGTGTTGTACGCGATCACGAGCGCAATTTCCCCTCTTTTGTCCATGTAACCATTGTGTGTGATTTTTGTGATTCTTTTGTGAAGATGAGAAGAATTGTATATTTTTTTGTGAAGATGAGAAGAATTATTTGAATGTGTGTAAAAAATAGGTAAATATGTGTATTTATAGTGGGAGTAATTAATTTTTGTTTTTTTTTTAATATTTGGACCGTTAGCTAACAGCTAGCCAGCAGCTAGTGACTGTGATGAGCATCGCAATATTATATGATCGCGGGCGTGATTCAGTGAGAGGGCCGTGTTTGCGGGCATCACAACCATCACAGGGTGGTCATCACGGACTATCCCTCCACCCTTAGGAGAAACAGGATATGAAAGGACAAGATATACATTTGTTGGTAACTAGGAAAAAAGCAAATGGGATGGGGTTGGGGTCTTTATTATATTACTACTAGATTATATCTCGGAAGCTTTATCGGATAGACAAAATTAATATGAAGTGATAAAATATGTATTAAAATGTAACATAGAAATTAATGTGCTATAATATGATAAAACAACAACTTTTATCATGTGAATAAGAATGAAAATATATATTAAAAAGAAGATGTATGTTGGATGAGGAGCAGAGCTAGAAAAAACTATAGCAGTGCATGATTGAGGCAGTGGTCTTGAAGGTGTGACTTTTTTTTTTGAAAAAGAATGTGGTTTTAACCTATTATGTTCTTGATGAAAATAGAATTCCTAATTTGAACATGATTAGTGACTTGCCTATACATTATTAATAAATTACCTAAATACATTATATTTTTTTTCCCTGTATGAACAAAAACCCACAAAAAGTCATTTTTTTCGTTTTTTGTATAGCACTATGGTACTCGTTGGAAAGATATAAAACGTCCGTTAATTTGGTGTAATTTTTTTTAAAATATCATATATAAAAGTTATGAGTAAAGATCAAATACATATAGGCTTAACCTACTAAACATTAGAAGTGAAGAGAGAATTTTGTTTTTTTAGATTTGTTCGCATCTGCTTAAACAAGCTTTCTAGATGAATAACACAAAAAAAAGTTTTAAACCAAAACTTTATAACATGCTTTCTAATAAGTAATTACGTCATTCGAGTAAGTATAGTAGTTTACAACTAGAGTAATTTTACTCTACAACAGTAATTATGTAATTACTCTACATAAGAAAATTTAGATTTGAGTACTTATAAAGTACTTGTTTAACAATATGGAAAAAAAAAAAAATAAATATCCTCGTTCACTTATTAAGTTAAGGGCTATTTGTAGGAGAAGACCATTTGTACATGAACGTTCCTCTAAAAGTTTTAACGTTTTAAAATTGTGGGGGAAACATAAGAGAGATAAAGACTTTTGGATGGAAATAATCAGGAGCATGTCACGTGCACATCTAATGGAGGATGATGACCTCTTTAAGTGCCATGTAGAATTAGTGCTTTGCTTTATTAATATATATAGAATATAGATAGAGATATAGATGTGTAATTTTACACTTGGTTGTTTGTTCTAGGGAGTCAAAGAGCGAACTCATCTAGACTTGAAAACAATACAAACTGATTTTGAGTGAGCTTTCTTCAACTTATTTACAACACGATTCTTGTTATTGGTTGTTTGAACCGTTACGAGAATGAATGCGAGAGAGATATATTAGATAAGCATAAGTGTTTGACTATGAATTTTACTATAAGTCTTACAAATAGCCAATATTAGGAATCGTGTTAAGAGAGGTGATATCTATAGGTTAAGGGGATTTGTATAGGTGATCGTTATCTTAATGGGGAGAGTAGTAGTTGGTGATCCCCACTTAGAGTGACTATGGAGAAGTTATTGGTAGTCTTGGTGGATGTAACAACTTTGGTGATTTTTTTAGAATGAAATTTTTTGTTGGCTGTTAAAAAAAAATTACTAAAAGAGATAAACACCGCCTCAAGTAGTGAATAGAGAAATGTGATAACTACATTATTAATGCAACGTTCTCAAGGTGATCTATATATCTTCAAATCATTAACCATGACCGAGCCTACAATTTTTAGCCAAAGCAAAGGGGTGTTTAGTGTAATTATAACATAAATTATGGGAAGGTTTTGAAACTTATCGGTTAAAAATAACTCCACCATTTTTCTGATTGATTCCTTGTAAATGACCATTAAACTTCCCCATTTGTTCGGATTTTCTGTTTCTTCCTATTGGTCCTCACTCTAAGTCTCCCCCCTTCTTTCAATCTTCAATCCCTTTTCCATTACATTGCCCACTTGGATTCCTTAATCATTTTAAATCTTGGAAAGTTATCCCACGATCACAAAAGTTGATACTTTTTTTATAATTTATGTTGACTCATTTGTCCGTCGATGAAAGTATGACCCATTGGTGAAGTTCCGTCTTCACAAGCGGATTACCATCACTGATGGATGTGCTTTTTCACCGACGGATCACCTAAAAGTCATTTTTCTAGTAGTGTACGGATTGGAATTGTTTGTAATCTTTGTTTTTATGTATGAAGGTTTGTGGGAAGTGTAGAAAGAAGGAATGGCATATAAGGTGGATCACGGGTATGATTACTTGTTTAAGATAGTATTAATCGGGATTCGGGAGTCGGAAAATCCAACATTCTTTCTAGGTTTACCCGGAATGAATTTTGCCTGGAATCTAAATCCACCATCGGTGTCGAATTCGCTACAAGGACTCTTCAGGTTGGTTGGCAACGAACCGAACGTTCATTAACCATTTGATGGGAAGTTGTTTATATTTGCAATAAACGAACGAACATAAACAAAAATAAACAATATAACTAAACAAATGGAAGTGGGTTTATATTCATAATTAACAAAAAAAATCTTAATACAATTAAACTAACGGACATAAACACATGTCTTGTTCGTTCATTTAGCTAGGTTACGCATCCATTCAAATAAGTTGAGTCCATCCCATTTTACAATCATTGTATGTCTAAGCAATAGTATTGTTACCATTTAAAATGTTACTGATGGTATTTAGACTCCTTTTAATTGTTGTTTGTTTGTGTTCATTTTGAATATTAACCGAAGAATATAAACGAAAACGAATATGTTCATTTTGGAAAAGGGACTGAAGAACATTACAATGCAGGTCGAGGAAAAATAGTAAAGGCTCAAATATGGGACACCGCTGGTCAAGAGAGGTACCGAGCGATCACAAGCGCGTATTACCGAGGAGCTGTGGGCGCGCTCTTGATATACGACATAACAAAGGCGCAGTCATTCGAAAATGTGAAGAGGTGGCTAAGGGAACTTAGGGACCATGCAGACTCCAACATTGTGATCATGTTAGCCGAAACAAGGCCGATTTGAGCCATCACCGAGATGTCCAAGAAACCGATGGTCAAAAGTTAGCCGAGCAAGAAGGGTTGGTGTTCCTAAAGACGTCTGCATTCGAAGCATATAACGTCGAAAAGGCGTTTCAGATGATTTGTTGGACATAATATAAGATAGTAAGTAAGAAAGCTTGGCTGCTCAAGAAGCTGCATCTGCTTCTGTTCCCGTTCCTAGCCAAACAACTACCATAAAAGTTGGTGACTATGATAAAAACTCTCGAAGGAAATGTTGTTCTAGTTAGACAAGGAAAAAAGAAAACAAATTATTATGTATCTGTCAGTATGTTTGTTCAAGATTTACAAAAGTACTACAGAAGTATAGAGGTAATTTTATATTTTTACTTTTTTTGTGTGTATGTGTAATATGACACAAGGTTGAATCGGTCAGGTGGCCCATCACATGAGAGGTAAATCTAGCTCAACTCATCAAAATAAAACATTGGTCTTTTTTTTTTTTTGCATTTTTTTTGCATTTTTTACCATTGGTAGGTATAGCCTATAGAGATTATAATGAAAGAGACTTGGATTTATTTCATTTCTAGTCAATTTGTTAATGTTTATATATATATAGAGAGAGAGAGTCAAATTTATATTAACATGAATGTTTGTATTGCTTTCTAGTTTCTTTGGTTATTAAAACATTTTAATGGATATGGTGATTGTATTGATGTCACTTTTATTCCCTTTGGTGCTGGTGTATCGAGAAAGTGTGACTACAGATGTCTAGACATGTGGTCACTTTATTTAGCCTTTGAGCTGGCATGATGCTCAATCTTAGTGTGAGCTTGAATGAGCCTAGCCTGATATGTAAAGTTTGAATCTGGCTCATGGAATAATTTTACAAGCTAGAACTCAACTTGAGGTCACTTTGTTTGGCTTATATATATTTATTATCGTGTGTACGTATATAATATACGTACGTACATAACAATATTCTATAGACTTGTAATTGTATTTTTTTACAATACAGTGGCGAAGCTTGAGTGGAAATTTCGTGGGTCGAAAGTCACTGGTTACGGGGAGTCGAAACTCAAAACCGTATATAACAAAAAAATTCTATACGGATACCATATAATCGGAACTTCTGAGGGAAAAATTCGAAGGGTCGGGCGCCCCTCCCCACCCCTATAAAGCTACGCCCTTGTTACAATAATAATTATTGATTAAATACTTGCATTACTATATATAACAGTATAAATTATGTAATGTATGAAGCATGCAGGTTAAAGTCCGTTCTTTAAATAAGCCCATGAGACTTGAGCATAGCTCAAACACATTTAACCTCGACTCAAGTCAAGCTATAAACGAGTCAAGTTCAAGTAGCCAATTTCAGCTTTAAACAAATTAAGTGTTCAAGTGGCTCACGAATATAATAGTATTTACTGTTTATTATATATCTTTACTTTTTCAGCTTTGTAGTTCTGATATCATAACTATTATGTTAGGGGTTGTTTGGTAAGCCTCTTAAGATTTGGGATGTTGCTGAACCATTAATGATTCAATATTCAGCGCGTTTGTTTCAGCTTTTGAATGGAATGGAATGGTTAAGGCTAAACCATTAAGATTTGGGATGTTGCTGAACCATTAAGCACTAAACCATTAAGCACTAAACTACGTTGAACGTTAATGAGACTCTCCTACCAATGTAGGACAAGAAATTAACCATTAAGAGGTCCAACTTAATAATTCAGCACTTAACCATTCAGACCTCTTAATGATTCAGCACTTAATCAACCAAACAGCTCCTTAGTAAATAAATTTATGATTAAATAAAAAGCAAACCAACAAAGAAAAAAGCAAATACAGTCAAACAATTTATAGAATAAAGCATAAAAATCAGAATCCTCTCAAGATCTTAAAAACATTTTAATAAATATATTCATGTTACATCATATCTAATAGTTTGAGGTTACAGTCTCATAAGCTCATATATAATATCAAAACAGAAAACAAACATACAAATTACAAAAATAATAAATAAATCCCTTTAGAGGTTTATTACAAGCAAATCAAGAACAAACTCTTGCCATTTTCTTGCACATTATCCCCAAAATGACTCCATAAAAACTTGGAATCATTCGATCATATCGATCCTCAAGAGCAACTTGTGCAAAGCATATCAAAATTTTAAAATATATAAATAAAAAAGGCTAGAAATCACAGAGGGATGCTTCCTGTGAGACGAATGTGATCCAGTGTTCTTCGCAAACCGTACGTAGTAACAGCTGCATTAGCAGCTCTATAACCTCCCCCATATGCTGGTGATGCATCATTAGCTATCTGATGCAGGAAAAATTCACCTAGTTTATTGTCAACCCTTGAAATCCCACCTTTTTTTGACCCATATGATGATGATGATGATGTTGATGGCATGCTTTTTAATCCAGGCATTATCTCAGATTCTAGCCACATATGTGCAAGCACTTGACAAATGCCTTCTTCTATTTCAGGATTCAGGTTCCTGTAACCTATAAAATTTTAACAATAAACATATGAAACATTATTATGTCAAATGTGAAATTTAAAGCTTCGAGTCTCTTTTTCGATTCTTGAAAGAACAATGGGAATTTTTTAGTTACCATTAAGACGTAACCAGCCGTGCATAAGCTCATGAGCAAGAATGGATCCAGTTAGCAACCTGCAACGTTTAATTACCAAGACGACGTTAAATTAGTTTTGCACCTCTCATTTGTGCAAATAAATGAACTTAACTAAAAAAGAGCCATAAGGACATCATCACCTTGGAAGACCGTATAAAACAAGAATGGCGGTAACTTCACATTTACGTGTAAGCTTTTGATGCCGAGTTCTCATTCCAATAAACCGATTGCCACCAATTCTTGGCCTTCTTTGCACCTACAAACAAAAAAATATATAATAAGTATTTGGTTAATGTGGAATACACAATGTAACGACTGCCAAGTTGTTAAAAGGCGTACACTTGCAACCGTTAGCTCTTCAGAAAGGCATAAGCCCCTTGTCTCAGGCATATGATGGAATCCCTGAAAGATAAGATTGCAAAATCAGAATAGTTCCAAAAAGTAGTACGCTAACATTATATGCGAAAACAAAAAAGAATAAAAAGAACTAGTTGAAATTACGTGTTTCTCCTTATCAATCGCATCATTAAGGGCGTGTCTTTCAACAAGAAGCATGGGAATTTGTTGATCAAGTCTCATGTTCATTCCCTCATAAAAGTCTCTAATGGAGTGGTAAAGCGGTTGGCAGTCCCCTGTGTCCATTATTGCAGATTCCATGCATTCCAGGCATAAACTCCTTCCATCTCCTAAAGAGATGTACCGAACATTCACAGACTGCACCAAGTTGAAACCACCAAAATTCATAACTATAAATAATATTTGCATCTAAGATGGACATTTTGGGACATGTTGGGTAGCAGATGAAAAAAATCATCTTTTCGTATGGTTTGGTTGGCCCGGGTGATGCTTTCTGGACAACTTTATGAACAACTAATTTAATGCATTATTTTCATCACAAAATAATTAAATCTTGAAAGAAACGATTTTCGGCCCACTTGACATGTTCGCCAATTAGATAACTTTTGTACTCAGTCCGTTTGAAATAAAACATAACCAATATAGACTCATTCATAAGCAAATTTGTCACGACTGCCACTTCTATATATTTTGATACATGAGTCTTGACATAACAAACAAGTCCTTTTAGTTTGCATCATTCGAAAAAAATTATTTTGGAAAATTGCTGAAAAAAAGTAGAAGAAATCAAACTTGATGGTGTGGGATATCAATACTTTTTTCTCTCATTATAAAGGAGGGATAACTTTAGGAGTAAATGCTTAATTTTCGACGAATATAGGCGTTAAAGTTTATCTTTTGACAAATTTAGGGACGCGCTTACAGTTCAATTTTGTCAACTTTCGTTTAAGATAAAAAGTACTCATACCCCACATTATCAAACTTGGATTGCCTTTATAGCAATTTTCCCTTTTATTCTGTAGGTCATATTCATATATGGAATGAAAAGAAATTAATACGTAAGTCTGACCTAGACATGAAGATACATACCACAAATTGGAGAATTGATACATAGAGAATAATGGTATATATAAATGAATCAAACTTGTAACTTAATGTCAAGTAAATGAGGCTTTTGAGTCAGATATTCGTTTCGTGTGGAAAGAAATAAATATGTGATTTTTAAATCTGATCTAAGAAGAATAAAGGTGGGAATGAATCTTGGATATCATTTGAAACTTGATATCAAGTAAAATCACATGACATATCCATGGTGAGGTCAGAAGAAAAATATGTGATTTTGAGACCACACATAGTTAATTTCATAAATAAAAACAATATGGAGAAATTATGTAAATGAACTTTGCAATAACGATAGAAACCATACCTCCAATCGTTCACAACTACAGCATCGCGCTGTATTATCATGCTCGTGAGCAGGACAATACCTCTGGGACCAAAATGGTGGCATCGATACTCAATCAATCCATCTTTATTTGTTGGAATCTATAAAACAAAACATAATATTACACAACGTACTGTGTTTGCGTTATAATCTTGTTTTTAGAATCAAGATAGCTGAAGTTAGTTAAATGCAAAAAAAAGTTGGTTTCACTTACATATTGAAAGCAGACTTCACATTTGGGATGAGTCAAGTCTTTGAAGCAGGACTTGTGGTATGACTCTTTTTCTGATACGGAGAACTTGAATCAACGAAAAAATAAATAAGAGATGCATTCAAATCAAAGAAATGTGTTGGATGTATGACTAAAACAAACAGAAAAAATTTACCTCAGGTTCAGTGATGGGGTAACCACAAGCATGACAACGAAAGCACTCTGGATGAAAAAAGGTACCCATGCATCCCAAATAACTGCTACAACCAATGTCGCGGTTGCAGCCACCACATATTCTGGAATTAGATATGCATTAAACATTTAAACGATTAACCATGGTCATATTACTAATGGAAGGAAACAGAAAGAGTATATGAGTACCTATATTCTGTGGGATTATATTCACTAGGCATATATGAAGGGTATGGCGGACGAAAGTCATCCTCATGTGATTTCGAAAGATGTTCATTATTGCTTGGTTGCCACCCATAACCTGAAAAATGAATTCAAACTCAAAATATACGTCGAAAGATAAAGATTCAAAATAAAGTTTGAAAGATTTATAGATTACTAACAACTTACCATTTGGTTTCTTCAAACCTTCGGCCAATGAAAGTGAAATTGCTCGGTCTAGTTCTTCCTTCTCTTTATCACTCCTTGACCGATTATCCTAAACAAATTGTTACATTTATGGTTATGAAAACAAAATTAAAACCATAATAACATATGTGAATATTTAGTTTGTTTATTTATATATTAACAAAGTTCACATATATGAAAAAGGGAAGATGGTATGTACCAAAGATCTAACAGGACCACGCGATACCATACTTCCGTCTCCAATAAACTGAGGGGAAGGATTTCCACCGTTAACTGGTCCACGATTCGACCCACCTTTGAACAACTTATTCATCCATTTCATAAACCGCGATTTCCTCTCTGTGTGTGAAGAAAAAATGTCTCCTGCTTTGAAAACTCATGTTACATACGTTACACATCAACTCTAAAACATACGTTACACAAAATACCAAACTAAACAACTTCATATACCATTAATACAAGGCTGAGAGAGGTGTCTAACGTTCCCAGAATACGACATGATCGATGATTTTTAAGACTAGCCACAAGGGTGTCAAAAAAACCGAAAAAAGATTAAATAGAAAAACCGGAGAAAGATGAAGATAGCGACCAAAAGGGTGGTCTGAAAAAGAGGAAAAAAGAAGGAACAATGGCATCTTGATAAAAAGGAAACAGTTTTGAGGAAAAAAGATAAAGAAAAGCAAGGGAATCTCTGATAAGGAAACGAAAGGTAGCGTTTCAAGATAGATGAACAGATAGATTCTTTGGGCTTGTGTAAAGCAAACAAAGAAATATAATCACCAGAGAATCATGTTGAAGAGATAGCTAGCTAGCAGTGGATATCTGACGGTTATAAATGAAGATTTTGTGTGTGTGTAAGTGTGTGATTGGATGACATGGAAGAGGAAAACAGAAGTGTTGAATTTTTTAAGATTAGTGAGAACATATATTTTGCAGATGGATAACATCTTTTGAAATTTAAGTTTGCCGGCAAAAAAGCAACGGTATACAACGGTTCTTGGTTCATTCAAGGTTTCACATATGTTTAATGTGTGATTGATTTGATGGATTTTGAATGAACGGTTGTTAGTTAGTTTGCAGTGATGAGATACGCGACTTCTTGTGTGTGTTGGTATAAGTTTAGCAATCCGTATAATACTTATCTTACATAGGTCCTAACTAAGTTATGTACGTGTGAGAATGTATTGTTAGTTTTTTTTTTTTAATATGTATGATATTCAATTATAAAACCAAATTCGAGTTTATAGTAATGAGATACAAAACTTTTCGCTCATACCAGTATAAATTTTACAACCATATAATATTTATCATGTTGTTTATAAAACTATTCAAAGACAATTTCATTAGCAGTGCGAACCTATTTTCGACTTTTCTTTGTTTTATATATTACATATATATACTAGCTATTAAAATACATGAAATTGTGTGAATGTGTGTGTACAATACAAACAAACTTAACTAATTTAAGGTGTTTAGCAAACGTAATGCGTGGGAGCTCACGGACCACCGTGATGGGTTGACAAATCTCATTACAATTGCTCTTACCGATATGCATTAAACAAAATATTTTACGGTATCTATAGTTTCATATCTATTAATTTTCTTTTAACGGTTATCATTTTCGTTTACTTTTATTTGTTGTAATGAATTTCAAACAAAGGAATCGAATATTATTGCTTCTTTATTAAATCGCATGTGAAATTAAAAACATATTATTCGTTTAGATTTTAGATGTAAAGGGTAATTTGTATATCCACACATTTACTAAGTAAAAGAATATTACATAAAAACAAGAATTATAATCGTTTCATTGAATCTATATATATCTCTATTACCTTATTAAAAGGAAATGTGGGTAAGAATGTAATTTTACACAATTTTTAAGATGAGAGTTGAATGATCCCTTCATAAATTTTCAATTTTTGGTTATTTTGTTCCATTTATGCCCCTTGTATACAACCTATAATGCTCATTGTATATGTGTAATGCACACTTCATATCTATCTCAACATGTAACTCCCATTCATAACACCCAATTAAACCCCAATTCAATTTCAATAAAACTTATGCTTTTCATTGAATCCTTATGCACATCAGAAGAACAAACATTGCTTGTGATGGTTCTGTTAGGCGTTAGCATTGGGCAACACACGGTTCTGAACGAGCGCAACATAATGTATGCTTATATATTGTGGTATGACATCTTTTATTAGTTTATTATCCATGTTTTACTGTAGCAATTTTGATAATCTTTGTAGGCATTGTTAGACAGCATTGAGAAAGACTTGTTTCAAGGCCATATGAAAAAGTGAGCTTTTACAATACTTCTTTTGTTTTTAAACCGTATCTTCCATGGGTAGAGGTGCATCTTTTATTAGTTTATTATCCATGTTTTACAGTATGTTGCAATTTTGATAATCTTCGTAGGCATTGTTGGACATCACTGAGAAAGACTTGTTTCAGGTCCATATGAAAAAAGTGAGCTTTTACAATACTTCTTTTGTTTTAAACTGTATCTTCCATGGATAGAGGTGGCAAAATGTGGGTTGGGTTAGGAGATAAACAACTTCTAAATCCAATTTTACTATAAGAATTATGATATGATTAGGTTGTGTCATATGATCAAAAATTATTTTATTTTAGTAAGAAAATTGCTCGAATGGTCCCTGTGGTTTGCACAATTTTCACCTATAGTCCCTAAGTTTTTAAAATTACAGTCATAGTCCTGAAACAGTGACTTTTTTAACTCGGATAGTCCCTAGAGCTAACTGAGGTTAAAAAATCCAGTTAAGTGAGTGTGAAATTACTAAGATACCCTTGTTTTAAAAATATATATTTAAAAATAATTAAAAATTATGTAGGCCCCACCCACTTCTTCTTCCACACTTCACCTTCCTCACCCATCACCTCCATAAACCACCACCACCTCCTCCCCAAACCACCTCCACCTCCACAAACAACCACCAGCTCCCACCATCACCATCACCACCACCCACCACCACCACCACCAACCATGGCTTTTTAATATTAAGACACACACATGATTTATCACCTGCTCTTTCCTAAATCCACACACATCTCACCATTAATAATCCCAAATGGGATCATCAATAATAAACCAAAAAACTTCTTTTTTTTTTTACTTTTTACAAAATCAAACCTTCAAAGATCCAATCTTTTCCCAATTAAGAACAAACCCAGATCATAAAACAACAGAAACCCACCTCATGATTCTTAGTATCAAGCCCAGTACAATTCGCTAAAAAGAAAAAGAACCCGGTTCATGAAAAAACAACCCAGCACCACCACTCTAGGCTTGTCCGGTTTTTTTGTGGGCTCGAGTCCGGCGACTGGAGGAGCTGGCAGCATAGAGAGATAGACCGGAAGGCAGGAGAAGAAAGAGAGAAGGAGTGGCCAGAGGTGGAGCTTCGGTGGTCTTCGGCTTGTCCGGTTATGAGATTTCCCTAAATTTGTTCCTGGATAATTATTAATTGAAGTATGGTGAGAGGCGTGAGTTATAGCTGAAGTTGTTGATACGGTTATTAGAATCAGAAGAGGAGATAAGGGTCGCCGGTCGATTATTCAGACACGGAGAAGGAAGACAATGGGGTTGTTTGACGGTAGTAAGAGATTACGGGTTCTGGTGGTGATGTCGGGTAACGGCTGATGACGATGATGGTTAGTGTTAAGTGACGTTATCGTGGGGGAGGTGCTGGTTGGTGGTGGTGGTGGTGGTGGTTGGTGGTGGTGAAGATGAAGGGTGGTGATGATGGAGGGTGGAGATGAGGTGGAGAAGATGAAGTGGGAAAGATGAAGTGTGGGACCCATATTAATTAGTATTATTTTTTATTAAAGCAAGGGTAGTTTTGTAATTTCACACCCACTTAACTGGATTTTTTAACCTCAGTTAGCTCTAGGGACTATCCGAGTTAAAAAAAAGTCACTGTTTCAGGACTATGACTGTAATTTTAAAAACTTTGGGACTATAGGTGAAAATTGTGCAAACCACAGGGACCATTCGAGCAATTTTCTCTTTTAGTAATAACTTAATTTCTTTGGTAAAAAGATTTTTGAGCTTCTAACTTATACGGATTAATTGTCACCTCTACTTCTTATTTAGCGTTTATTGATTTTCGAGCCGTAATATATTCTTGTGCACCCATACAAATAATGTTACATACTTGTGGTTGAATGGATCAGTTGAGCCTGAAATTCTATACAATCTATCACAAGAGGATTGATAAAGTAATGGAACCAAATACCATGTTGCAAAGCGTCAGCCTCGCAACATCATGCGGGTTTTCTTACTAGTTACTGTATTAAAGAAACTCGACGGATACATATGTAATTTCACCATCATTTTAAGATGGCATCCCAAGAGCCTCAAGTGTAATCCCCAAATTTTTACCCCATTTCTTCCATTTATACCCTTGTGTACCATCGTTGATAACAATTGTACAAAATAATAATGCAACTCATTGCATTTAATTTCAATAAAACCCAATATAAAACTCATACTATTTTACTGACTCCATAATTGTCATTCATAAACCATCAATTCAAAGACAATGAATAAATTGAAACCCTTCTTCTTCCTCCATCTGAAAACTAAGCCTCCCCCTTTACCCTCTTAAGTACAATCTACCCTTGTAAAGAAATAAATTTACATTTAAATGTTGAATTCAATGGACTCTTTGATGTCATCTCTTCCCATGCCTTTTATCTTACAGTTACACCCAACACATTCATATATGACAAAGAGAAAGAGACAAGATACACCCAACACAAGGCGACTTCCACTCACCACCCTATCTATATTCGCCAATTCTCGTCCGTGTCTCTCTCCCTCCAATTATTGCAGGTACGTCTCTCTCTATCTCTCCCTATAATACATCTGATTAAGTTGTCATTTTGAACTAATACTTTGGATTTTCATTGCTCTCGATCGTCAATTGAGACCACTTTACAAACAGTAGTGGATTGTATTGTTTTTGAAGGGCTTAAATCAGAAGAGGAGGAGAAGGATACCAATCTTGTTTTCTTTTGGCAGGTATGGATTTCGAGTTGTGACCCCTAAATAAGCAGTTTTTTTACTTGTTTTATATTAGTTGTTAAATTCATCTCGATTTCTGTTTGTACTTTGATTTATTCAAGTTATTTATTTTTAGGGTTCTCTTGTTGTTCGATTTTGTTAGTATGTAATGGAAAACACATAAACATATACCTGAGAGATTCGTGAGACCTGCTACTGATGCTGAGAGCGAAGAGGTTGACATAACTGTCTGTCTGTTCGAGTTCCCTTTAAGGTATGCAGTTATGATGGCTAATGATCCCTTGCAGGAATCGGTTATGGGAGAGAGGGAGAGGGACGAATTCATAAAAGGTGTTATGATGATTATGTTATGATGTCCCTCAACCCTAGTAATCTCTTCCGATTTATGCATACCCAGTGGACACCCTAGTTAGGTCCAACCAATGATAAGTCCGTCCATCAAAGACTAATCAGTTATGGGCTTAGAGTATTTAGCAATTGATCAAACATAACATAAATGATTATAATGGCTACCGATAAATTTACAAGACATAACGTATATTTATTCCAACATTCTCCCACTTAGCCGAGTAATAATTTATTATGATTATTCCATAAGTCTCCGGAGATAAATACTCATTTTAGTTCTAAACCCAAACTGTAGCAGAGAAATACATTCGTTAAGTCTTTATTCGACTTAGGACCCCCCCCCCCCCATTAATCATACTACAATCCAAATATAAAACTTAACATTAGGACCAATTATCGTTATGCCCTTAGATGTTGATTTGTTGTATTATTGTCTTTATTTCATTATGCTAGCTTAACATACTAATAGACAAACAAATCAGAATGAGGAAATTTCATTAAACGTAAGTCATTATTCATAAAACATAAGTTATAAGTAAACATAAGTGGTCAAATAAGTACATATGCTTCTAAGTAAGGTCATTAGTAAGTCCCATCTTCGAAACGTGATCTTCGAATACCTTAGGTGGGAGACCTTTAGTCATCGGATCTGCAAGCATATCATTAGTACTTATATGTTCGATACAAAGATTGTTTTTCTCAACTCGTTCACGTACGAACAAATACTCCGTATCTAATAAATGACCAGCGCCAGTCGAACTGTTACTGTTCGAAAAACTAACGGCGGCTGAGTTATCACAGTAAGCTTCAATGGTCTAGAGATGGAATTGACAATTTTGAGTCCAGTAATGAGATTCCTAATCAACATTCCATGACATGTAGCGTTATACACAGCTATGTATTCTGCCATCATTGTGGATGTTGCCGTAAGTCTCTGTTTATGACTCTTCCATGAAATGGGTCCCCCTGCTAACATAAAGATATACCCCGAAGCGGATTTGTTATCATCTTTGCATTCTGCAAAGTCATAGTCAGAGTATCCTACCACTTTTAAATTATCACTTCTTCTGTAGGTCAATTTATAGTCTTTAGTCTCTTGCAGATATCTTAACACCTTCTTAGCTGCTTTCCAATGATCATGGCCAGGATTATTCAAGTAACGGCTTAGCATTCCAGTGACATAAGCGATATCTGGACGCGTACAGACTTGAGCATAAGCAAGACTACCGACTACTGAGGCATAAGGTATCATTCTCATCTGTTCTTTCTCCACATCTGTTTTCGGACATTGGAATAAACCGAAGACATCTCCCATAGCTACCGGAGATGGAGTAGGTTTACAATGTTGCATGTTATAACGTGTGAGAACACGATCAATGTAGGCCCTATGGGACAAACCTAAAATCCCATTGTGTTTGTCTCGGTGTATTTCGATGCCAATGACATAAGAGGCTTCTCCGAGATCCTTCATGTCGAAATTAGACGAAAGTAATCGCTTCGACTCATGCAACATATCTAAGCTATTACTTACCAGTAAGATATCATCAACGTAAAGGACAAGAATAGTAAAATTACTCCCACTCAACTTAAGGTAGGTGCATTGATCAACTTGATTCTTCATGAAACCATTACTCTTAACGACTTCATCATACCTTAAGTACCATTGACGTGAGGCTTGTTTTAAACCGTATATGGATTTCTTCAACTTGCAGACTAGATGTTCTTGACCTTCAGGTTTAAAGCCTTCAGGTTGCTTCATGAACACTTCTTAGTCCAAGTTACCATTAAGGAAAGTAATCTTAACGTCCATCTGATGTAACTCTAAATCAAAATGAGCTACGGTGGCCATAACGATCCTTAAGGAATCTTTTCGAGAGACAGGTGAAAACGTCTCCTGATAATCAATTCCCTCTTTCTGAGTGTAGCCTTTCGCAACCAATCTTGCTTTATATCGTTCAACGTTCCCATTCGGATCTAGTTTTGTTTTTAACACCCATTTACATCCTACGGCTTTTGCACCGCTAGGTAATTCAACCAAATCCCAAACGTCGTTTTTCTTCATGGATTCAAGCTCGTCAGTCATGGCTTTAGTCCATTCAGGAGACTTATCACTTCTAATGGCTTCTTTATAAGAGTTAGGATCGGTAAGCTTTCCAGTATCCACATCTGCTTAAGTAAGGAAGGTAACATAATCATCAAAATTAGTAGGCCGTCTAGACCTTGATGACCTTCGAAGCGGGTTTTCAGGTTCAGCATTATCATGGTGATGATTGTTTGATGGGTCTTCATTAGCTGGTTCGTGAAGATCTGGTTGAGGAGGTCTTGGTGCAGTGACGTTAGGGGTTGGGTACAAAAGGAATCATCGGAGTTGTTGTAAGCGACAAATCTGTCTCCCCCGCATCTTGTATTTCTTGTAATTCTTCATAAGGATTTACATTACTCCCACTGACCTTGAAATCCTCTAGAAATGATGCACGCTTGGTTTCCACAATACGAGTGACATGGGATGGACAATAGAATCTATAACCCTTAGAGTTATCGGGATACCAGATAAAGAAACAACTGACGGTCTTCATGTCAAGTTTACGTAAGAAAGGGTTATATAACTTAGCTTCAGCAAGACAGCCCCATACTTTCATATATCTAACACTCGACTTCCTACCTGTCCAAAGTTCGTAAGGAGTTTTGGGGACAGACTTCGTAGGAACTCTATTGAGTATATGAACGGCTGCCTTTAAGGCCTCAGTCCAGAGAAACAAAGGTAAACCTGAGTTGGCTAACATACTGCGCTCCATGTCCATAAGGGTTATGTTTCTTCACTCAGCTACACCATTCTACTAAGGAGTACCTGGCATGGTGTATTGGTTCACAATCCCCTGGCTCTTACGAAACTCATAAAATGGGCCAGGGGCTTGACCCATATCAGTATGTTTGCCATAATATTAACCTCCTTTATCTGATCTAACAACTTTTATCTGACGATCTAATTGCTTTTCAACTTCAGCCTTATAATCTTTAAAAGTTGTTAGTGATTCAGACTTTTCCTTAATGAGATACAAGTGCATGTAACGAGAATAATCATCAATAAAAGTGATAAATGAAGTATGTCCAGTTATGCCAGCAACGTTATAAGAGCCACTAATGTCAGTATGAATGAGTTCTAATAAATTAGAGCTCCTAGTGGCACCTTTCTTATTAGTCGACGTCATCTTGCCCTTATGGCATTTAACACATGCTCCAAAATCATCGAAATCAAGAGAGGGTAATACCCCATCCTTCACGAGTCTGGTTAACCTTTCTCGTGATATGTGGCCTAAACGTTGATGCCACAACATGGATGAAGTTTCTAAGTCTCTCTTACGTTTCTTCTTTGTTAGTAATTCATTAACATTATATGATAACAAAGACTTGGAAAAATCATCATCTAGTTCTAACTTATAGAGACCACCATCCAAAAAACTATGACCATACACTTGGGAATCATAAGTAATCGTAAGTTTGCCATGACCATGAGAAACGTCAAAACCATCCATGTCTAACTTAGGTCCAGATACAAGATTCCGAGTAATCTCAGGTAGGGGTGAGCATAATAGAGCCGAACCGAAAAAAAAAACCGAGAACCGGACCGAGTTTACACCTGAACCGAACCGAACCTGTAGTTTAGGTTCTGGGGTCGGTCCTTGTATATCCCCCAAGTTGGGTATCGGGTCAGGTCGGTTCCGGAAGCCATTAAAACCGAAAAAAATATGGACCGAAAGTTAATCTTGTATTTGTTTTTTAAGTTCTCATCTTCATTTTCTCTGTAGTTTTTGCTTGTACATAAGATGATCATGCATCATATACTTATACTTGATATGAATTTGATAGTTAATTAGTTAATATTAGAAAGAAAAGAAGATGAGAATTGTCTCAAGGAGATTCCCATTTTTTGTAGACACAATTTTTTTTCTAACAGTAACAGTGAAAGATGATATATATAGTTACCTGAATTGTTGTATATAGTCTGCAACTACAATTCAAAGTTTCTAATATGCTGCTGAAGTGCTACTACTCGGATAGTCACATTCTTATGATAAGGATTCTTCAATATATAGGGAGTCTTATGATAACTCTACCTTGGGCAAGTTTATTACAAATCCAACAAAATGGCCGATTTGAACGTTAACCATGCACTATAGTGCTATACATACCCATGCAACCTTTCTTTCTATACCTCTTGGAACATATATCTCAAGTCGAATATCCAATTCACTATATATATACATAAAGATATATGTAAGCGATGTATTTAATATATTAAAAGAAATGATACGGTTGTCTTGAATCTAGATCTTAAAAAATAAAAATACTGAAGGGACATTCCGAGAATTGAACTCGGAATGATGTTGCTTCCTGTAATCATGTAGCCTTCTGATTAGTAAATCGGGTCGGGTTTTGACTATAGGACCGACGGAACCGAAGGTCCAGGGACCGATGACCGAACCTAGTTATAGGTTTTCATTTCGGTTCTGATTTTCTTGGCTTGTCGAGTCTCGGGTCGGGTCGGTTCCTATCGGGTCGGGTCGGTTCTGGACCAATGCTCACCCCTAATCTCAGGAATATATAAGGTATCATAAAGAACAATACATAAACCAGTTTTGAATTTTAATTCTAATGTTCCCACGGCTTCGACAGTAAGTGACTTTCCATTCCCAACGTTAAGTGTTCTTTGGTTTCTTGCCAGCTTCTGGATCGTACGGAATCCCTGAAGAGAATTGGTCACATGGACCATAGAACCAGAGTCAAACCACCAAGTATTAGATGGAACATTTAAGTTAAAGGACTCAAGTATCATAAGTAGATGATTACCTTTCTTAGTTAGCCACTCCTTAAAGCCATGGCAGTCCTTCTGCTTATGTCCTTCTTTCTTACAGAACTTGCAGAGGAACTTACCTTTGGAGTTCTTATGGCTAGATGAGGCACTTGCTTCATTCCTCTGGGTTTTAACATTATGATTCTTGTTAGATTGTCTCTTCCTCTTCTTTGGATTAGTGATGGTAAGGTAAGCAACTTCAGGTTTCTCCAGCTGCATCCGCTCCTCCTCTTACACGCACATAGCGATCAACTCCTGCATTGTCCACTTTTCTTTCTGTGTGTTGTAGTTGATCTTGAAAGCAACATAAGCAAAGGGTAGAGAAGTCATTATAAAATGCACCAGGAAACCGTCACTAATCTCCATTTCTAAACCTTTGAGCTTATGGGCCATATCGTTCATGGACATAGTGTGCTCACAAATACCGCTTCTCCCATCATACTTAGTTGTCACAAGTTTCAGAATAAGAGTGGAAGCATGAGCTTTTGAGGTTCCCTTAAACTGATCCTCCACAAAGGCCAGATATTCTTTAGCAACCTTAGAATCTAGAATAGATCCTCTAATAGGCATGCTGATGGAATTCTTAATGAACATGAGACACATACGGTTGCATCTCTCCCATTTCTCATGCACCATTTTATCAGCAGCGTTGCTTTTATCAGTGAAATCAGGAGGAGCATCCTCTCTCAGTGAGTAATCGAAATCCAGTAATGCCAAAGTCAACATAAGCGAATCTTTACAGACAGCATAGTTATCACCAGTTAAGGTAGTGATGCAACTGTTAGGAGCTGAGAGTGGAAAAGATGAGAATAGTAAGATACAACATTAGAGAAGAACTTATAGTGATCTAAGGGGGCAACTAATTATCTAAGGCAGGTAGGATAAAGACCATTATACTAATGAAGCTGTGATAACTATTCATAACACCAAAAAAACATAAGCTACTTAAATACAATGCTCTAGCTTTGGCTATACGCTATTTATTAAAGTATTAAATTGCCGACAGTGAATGTAACCCATCACCTTTGGGCAGAAGTGAGACATTCAAAGTCCTAATGCAATACGCTCAGTTCACTAACATAATCTGTTACACATCACCTTTGGGCAGAAGTGAAACCTTATGGTACTTATGTGAACGAGCTACAATGCTTAACGAGATCTTTATAACCACCTAATGTGACACATCACCTTTGCAAGTTAAGCAAAGTCGGATACTCTTATGGGTCGGACACAGGCTAATGAGGTCAGACACAGGCTAACAAGTCGGACACAGACTTATGGTCGGACACTGTTATGCTTGGTCGGACACTCCTGATGGGTCGGACACCGTTGTTCCTTAAGGAACAAGTTTCTGTTGAGCTAGTTATTGAACCGATAATATCTCTTAATTTTGGTTAGGATTTGATTCTTTAGGTTGCGAAATTTTAGGGAATGATACTTATCCTAAAATCTCTAACAACTATCAATCCTAACCCTAAGCAAATTATAATGAATTTTTTGATTTCTGGTGATATTCGAATAAACATCAAAACAAAAAAAACTTCATAAACATTAATCATTAGCCTAATCAATAAACATAACCATAACTGGAATCATAATCATCGAACTTTAATAGATTTTATAAGAAAACATCGTTCATCATCGATCTCGAATGCATTATGAGACCAAAATAATGAACCAAAACAGTTTTTTTTTTTCTCGATCGGCTTGATACGGCTGTTAAACATCATCAGCCTTCTTAATCTGATTATTCAGGTTTCAAAAAATTCGTTTTTCCGATTTGATTCCGAAACTGATGGAACTAACAAAATCGATTATGAGCAACATCGCTCTGATACCACATGTTGTTCGATTTTGTTAGTATGTAATGGAAAACAGATAAACATATACCTGAGAGATTCATGAAACCTGGTACTGATGCTAAGAGCGAAGAGGTTGACATAACTGTATGTCTGTTCGAGTTCCCTTTAGGGTATGCAATTATGATGGCTAATGATCCCTTGCAGGAATCGGTTATGGGAGAGAGGGAGAGGGACGAATTCGTAAGAGGTGTTATGATGATTATGTTATGATGTCCCTCAACCCTAGTAATCTCTTCCTATTTATGCATACCTTGGGGACACCCTAGTTAGGCCCAACTAATGATAAGTCCGTCCATCAAAGACTAATCAGTTATGGGCTTAGAGTATTTAGCAATTGATCAAACATAATATAAATGATTATAATGGCTACCGATAAATATACAAGACATAATGTATATTTATTCCAACATCTCTATTTAGAACTAAATGATTGCATCCTTAAAAACAAAAGAACATGACCATTTCTTCGCTTCAGTAACCACGAAGAAGGTTGAATGCTAAACAACCTACAGGTAAATTTCTCGGACACCCACTTCTTTGTGTAATTGTGTGACTTTGTTCATTATTTTTGGTGGGTTTTGTTTGTAATTTTGAACTATGGATGTTGTGGAAAATTTGACTTTTATAGTCAGTGTTTCACTTTTCTTTTGGAATGATGTTGGTAAGAAAAGATGATCTTCCAAATTTATAACCCGTATAATACATAAATTTCTAACCTAAGTATAAATTAAAAAATAAATCAAAGTGTTATAATAAGTAATCAGTACATCAAATCTCATTTATTTTCAAAAACATGTATTTACGATTGTATGTGTTAACCTATTACATTATAATATTATATTATTCATCCCGTATAAAACACATGTTTATTTGACCCGTTCAATACACGAGTACTTTTAAATATGTAAAAAAAATTATTAGTTAGTGTATAAATTTATATTTAGGAAAAATTACAGAAATCGTCCTTTATGTTTACCTATTTTTTCAGTAGATGTCCTTAAACTTCAAAAGTGATGAGAATCGTCCTATATGTTCTAAAATCTTTCAAGTCTCGTCCTTTAGCACTAACTTTGTTAGATTTTTTGGTTAAATCCAGTCATGTGCATTGTACATGAGGATAAATTTGTCTTTTTACTTTTATAGGGACTAGTTGTGTAATTAACTTATACTTTTGATCCAAAATAAAAAAAAAACAATTTACTCTCTCTTCTCTCTATCTCTCTCTCTCTTTCTACCTGTTCACAACCACCACCCATCACCATTGCCACCATCATCTACCATCACCACCATTGCCCCACCTGCCACCACCACTCCACCCACCTTCTTCCAATTTCCCTAACCCCTAATAAACTAATCTTAATTGACGAGATGTTCCAGACCATTTTTGATTGAAAACCATTACCCAACCCTTGATATAAATAACCCATACCCACCTTTCTTTTTGTCTGATAACAAACACACATACACACCACTTACAAAGAAAGAAAGAGAGCAGAAGGATAAAGAATGCCGGCCACCCCACAGGCGGTGGTAACCGGCGGCGTCCCCCTCAACAACCACTCATCTCACCCCTTTCGCTCAACAATATTATAGAGAGATAGAGCAGGCGGAGCAGGGAGGGAACACTGATCGAAGCAGAAATAGAGAAAGAGAGAGAGAGAGAGAGAGTCAGGGAGACGGTGGTGATGACGAAAAAGGAAGACGACGGTGGTGACGTTGGTGGGGCAGGTGGTTGTTGTGTTGTGTTGGTGGTAGGTTGATGGTGGAAAAAGATGAGCACACATAATTGATTTGGGGATCTGGTGGTAGGTTGATTTGGGGATCTGGCACTGTGGTGGTCGGAGATAATAGCGGTGGGGGTGGTGAGCAGCTCGATGGTGGTGGTTGTGTTGAAGGTAGGTACGGTGGTGGTTGTTTGAAGGTTTTAGATGGTTGTCGAAGGTTTCAGGTGGTGGTGGTGGTTGTTTGAAGGTGATGGTGGTTGTTTGAATGTTGTTTGAAGGTTTCAGGTGGTTGTTTGAAGGTTTCAGGTGGTGGTGGTGGCAGGTTGGTGGTAGAGGTGGTAGTGGTGGTGAAACCTGGTGGTAGAGGTGGTGGTGGTGGTGAAACCTGGAGGTAGAGACACGGTGGCAGGTGGTGGTGGTGATGGTGTAGGGTTGTTGATTGCTGATGGTGGTGGCAGGTTGGTGGTCAAGGTGGGGGTGGTTATGAAGAATGTAGGTGGTAGTGGTGATGGAGATGATAGAGACGAGGGTATAACTGTCATTTGGCCCTAATGTGGGTCCACATGACTAAACTTAACCAAAAAAACTAACCAGGTTAGTGCTAAAGGACGAGACTTGAAAGATTTTAGAACATATAGGACGATTCTCATCACTTTTGAAGTTTAAGGACATCTACTGAAAAAATAGGTAAACATAAAGGATGATTTCGGTAATTTTTCCTTATATTTATTTAACCCGTAAATCATGTAATATACATGTCCTAAGAGCATTCACACTAAATACTCCATCTCCATCTCTATAACTACACTAAAAATCACTACATTTCTCTCTCATTTTCTATTTAATAATACTTATTCTATACTTTTATCATTACCTTTTCTCTCTCCTCTACTCACAACCACTTTTAAAAATATTAAAAAATTATGGAGGGTGAACAGTGTCCCCTCCAAATTTACTGATTAACAGTGTCCCCTCTATATATTTTCTCTCTCCTCTACTCACAACCACTTATACTCACTCTATATAATATAGAGGCACCCCTCACACTATTATAGAGTGTCTACTGTGAATGCTCTAACCTACTAAACATATAAATTTAAAGTACTTTTTACTGTCAATATTGATTTTTATAGTCAATTAAAAACAAATTAATAAAGCTTGGGCCTCAGCTTTTACTTTGAATATAATCTCCAGCACTCAGCAGCTATATGCCGGAAAAAAAAAATAAGAAGAAAAAGAAAGCACAGCGTGTATTTGCTGTCATTCATGTTCGTTTTAATCTAATATCCTAAATTTATCTACAGTAATTTAAGCCCACCTTGATTGCTTTTAAGGAGTAATCTTCTTCAACATGGATAATTTATAGACTTATGAGAAAATAAACAAGTTTTTTTTTTCTAAAAGTTTTATAACTACTTCCACTTTTGTATACCGCTTTATTTCAACATGGATAACCTGTGTACGTTATAAGCTTCAGTAAATATACAGCATGGACTAGCGTAGTAGGCTAGTAGCCATTTTAAGATATTCCACTTTGTTATATAATATAATGCATGAGGTCTAGGCCTTCCTAAAAACTACTCCCTCCGTCCCAATTTAAATGTCCCATGTTCAAAAACACACATTTTAATAAATTTTTTGTTTGTATGTGATAAAATGACAATAATATCCTCAAAAGTGGTGATTGTGTTTTGTCTTTTATGGGCAAACCTGAAAATTACATTTCTATTTATGGAAAGAGACATTTAATTTGGGAAACAAAAAAGGAAATAAGGACATTTAAATTGGGACGGAGGGAGTAATTCATAACTCATATATTAACACATTGAGAGAGTTGTACGTTATACATCGGCGTTATTTATCGATGACGATGATACATATCGGATGGCTTTACAACCACAAGATCAATTACGTACTACCTGCAGCCATATATGACGTACGTGGTTGAAATCAAGTCGGGCCATATTCCGAGGAGTTTGGTTAGAAAAATAATAAACACAGTTGCATAACCGGGTTTCTCAAGTAATATAACTAGGTATGAATATGCTTCAAATTAGTGGCAAGTCTAGAAATATTAGCAAAAAAGAGTCATGCCAATGCGGATCCGTTCAAAAAAGAGATAAATATCCTTTCATATTTTTCTTTCGTTTAATTGCACAACTGCTGTAAAATTTGATTGGACCAACAATCGACAATGCATATGTTGTTGATATTACTAATGAATAGTGATCGCTAAAAGAAGACTATGGATAAACAAAATTAAACATTAAACAAATGAATTAAAAAAAATTAACATTAAACAAAATTAACATCAGCAATCAAAATAAAACAGTAAGTAATAAACTAAATAAATTTAAACTATAAGGTTGGAGCATGGGGTAACGCCTTCAGCCACCTTAGTTGTGTGGTGAACCCAACAAACCCTTAGCAGGCATGATAGGTTGAAATGGTGTGCCCCTTTCCTTTTTGACCGTTGTATAAAACACCAAACATATTTATTAAAAACACAAAGCAATTTATTTTAAGTTTAAAACTTAAAACACTGTGCCAAGTACAAGTGTTTTATATTGTTTTGATTTAGCTATATTTTTAATTCTAGTCATAATACATTGCATTGTGTTTTAAATTGTTTTGTTTGGTGTTTTATTACAAAAACAACCTAATAACATCATGTCTAAATCTTAAACATGATGCCTACATGTTAATTCTTAATCCTCACACTTCTCACGAAATATGGTCTTTGTACACAAACCTTTACATGTCGATTCTTAATACACACACGCACATATACATTTTTTCAAACCAAACCAAAACTCACTGCAAATCTCTAAAATTCTCTCCCGTTCTTTTTTATCTATAAAAATGGCTTCAAATTAACTTCGATTCTTCGCACTCCAACTCGTCGAAGACTCTTCATCTGATTCGGGTTTGATTGATGAGATTATAATTACTATGGCTCAGGCAGCGGTCAAACTTTTAGTCCAACATGCCTAATCATCTCAGCTACATACTAGGCAACCGACGCTTGAACAGGGTTGGCAGGAAGCTCGTGAGCATTTGGTGAATAATTTTTTTTTTTTCGAAAAACCCTTTGTATGATGCCTTTGTATTTCGACGCCGTTTTCGGATGGGTCGTCAAATTTTTTATTTTTATTTTTTTGGCAAATAACTAGCAGTTTAGAACACGAGTTTAAATATATTAAACAAAAAGAGGATGCGAGACGTAAACTAGGATTCTCTCCTTTGTAAAAGTGTACGACAGGAATTCATCAAATAACATTTTGGATGGCGTCTTGTTGGGTTATAAAAGGACTGCTGATGATGAAGGCCAAAATCCCATAGACGCCATCCATCCAAATCCTTAATTCTTTTTACATCAGCTGTGTGTCGAACCAGTTGGTCTTAATATCACAGTCTAGTCGTTTGTAACAAACTATCCAGTTGTGATTTATAGAAGCTAGTGGTTTTACCGAAGTTACTTGTTAGATGTCACTTTCATGGTGATGTCACCAGTCGTTCTCAAACTCTCTCTATAAATATAACAGTACATGCAGTACTTATTCACAATCTCTACACACAGAGTCAGATCGCTGATTGAGATCATTGTATCTAACAAGAATCGAACCTGATCAATGTAGAGATAGTGTGAGCATTTGGTGAGGGGGTGACCAAACAGTTGTACATTGAAATCTATCTATGAATTAATCTGTGTTGACATCACCTACTTATCCAGCTATAAACAATATAATTGATGTATCTTAATGAATACTGATGATATTATTACTTGTTATTTTAATTGCTTAAATTAGAAATCAATTTTCAATCAAATAACACACACAAATCACTCTCACGATCCAACAATTGATACAGTCATGGATCTCTGTATTGATTTAACCATCAACTCAGACGATAAACTAGAGCTCCATTGATATTCATTTGATTGAGAACAGAGCCAAAGAGAAATAGAACACTCTGTTTTCTAATCAATAGAACTTAGGAAAATGGCAATTCCAAGTGATCCACACAATACTGGATCTTCAAATAAGCCACCAATCCTCTTTCGCAATGAAGTTAAAATTTGGCAACGAAGGAGGGCTCGTCACTTATCCCAACAGAATACTAGTTGTTCGAGATCAGTGCTATTTGGACCATGTCGTCCCACAACACCCAGTACTGAAAGACCAAATGTTGAAGTGCCGAAAAACCCAGCTAATTACTCATAGCAGAATTTTCAAAGGTTTGAACTAGATGCTAAGGCATCTAGGATTTTGGCTATGGCCTTACTTAATGAAATCTATGTCGGGTTGCTTCATTGTGAGAATGTCAAAGAGCTACGGCACACACTTAATGAACAATTTGGTGGAACAAATGAAGTTCTGGAAAAATAATAGAGAAATTTTGATATAAGTGTGTGAGCAGAGTTATGGTCACTTAATTGACATAACCATTTGATTAAATTGTAACTCACAAACTTGGCTCTAATGATGAAGGATTCACAATCATCAAGTACAGATGATCAGGAAGAAGTTGAAATCCTAGACAAACTTGCCTTGCTCAGTATTAAAACTAACAAGTTCTATAACAAGGCAGTAAGTTCCCAGGTTTCAATGGTAAGAGTTGGTTGGATAAGTCTAAATTTCAATGCTATAACTGCAACATAGTAGGTCACTTTTCTAGAATGTGTAGAAACTAAACACAAAACTCAACACAAGATATGACCCATATATATCAAAGAACTCAATCTCACTCTAACCCCTTGTTTAACTCACCAAACAATCATCATATGTATCAAACTAATGCATAGGGGCAAACATCTACAATATATTTTGTATAAACAACCACACCTAGACCATTTCCATATGTGCATTCACAACAATAATACATCACTCACTCACTACCTCAAGGTTTTCAAAATCAAATTCCACCACAGCATGTTGATGTTCAAAATCAACAGAATCAATCTTAGGCACCTGCACTAGCAGTTTCACAAAGTGATGATTGCCATGCACCAGAAATATAATAAAGTGTTTTTTTACCCAAATATTTGTTGATTGGAGCAGTCTTCCTAAAGATCTAAAGGACAGCCAGTTTAGGATTATTAATGTTGATGAAGTTGAAAAACCAACAGTTTCAAAGCCTGAAAAGGGCATTGTTGGTCAAGAGTCCTAAAAGTCAATCATTACTGATGATCTCACACAGAATGTTGATATCTTTTCTGAAATGCCAGAAGTCGTATGCACTGAAAATTGTGTGAAAACATTTGCGGATATCAAAATTTTGAACACTAGACTATAAGCGAGTTGTTTAAAATCTGAAAAACTCTTAAATGAAACAATCTCTTCTCGTAAAGAACAACTTAAGGCAAAGAATAAAGAAATTTTAAATTTCAAACATGGAGCAACCATTCATGTTGACCAACTTGAAACACTCTTAAAGAATTATCAAAATGTCAAAAGGAGCTGGAGTCAACACAATTTAACTGTCAAAAATGAGTTGAGTCATGCAAAGGATTTGAAATACTTTTGAATTAACAAACACAAAGTAATGTCAAGTTTGGGGTTGGTTATAATCACACACGAGCACCAAAGAATTATGCACCTCAAGCTCAGATCAAATATGATATTGAGTTTGTTCCTAGGAACTCTAAAGGAGATGAAGTCATAATCACCAACCGTAATGGAGTTAAAGTTACTCTTGACAAGTGTTCTACCACTTCTAGTCAATTTCAGTCTCAAACAGTTGTTGATAACCATGAATTCTAGCATAAGTGGTTAGATGAATCATGTCTTGAGCCAAGGCTTTCAAACCAATGAACTTTGTAACTTCTGAATGGAAAAAGGCACCAACTGCTATCCCCACAGTTGTTTCATCTCAAACTGCTGGTTCCACAAGCTCCAAAGGCAAAACTAAAAATGACTAAAAAAGGAGCAAGAGTGCAAAGTTTTGTACAGTCTGTAGAAAAGATAATCATAACATAAAAGACTGTTACAGGGTATTAGCCTATGAAAAAGACAAGTTGATTAACCTTGAAAGGCCTCATGCCAAGACTGTTAACTATCCAATATGTTTGATTTTCTGAATCAGCAAAATCTTTTGAATCCAAGAACTGGATTGAGATACCTATTACTAAGGCACCAAATCATAGTAAATATAATAAAATTGTGCAAGTAACAGATGCTTCACTTGTCAGTAATTGGCCAAAACAAAATGTGTCCAAAAATGTCCTTCATCAAAACAAGCCTAAAAAGGCAAAACAAAGTGCTGAAATAAAAGCACTAGCGAAAAATCAAAAGGAACCTGTGAGGATGATGCAACAACTTGTTTTGAGCTAAACAGGAAGCTAAAGTGATCAATCAAGCCTAAACGGGTCCAATCCTGCAAGTCATCGGGCCTGGATTCTAAAGAAAAACTTATCTGATTGATTGGCATAAAAAAAATAATATTTACAAATAAAAAATATATAATATCAAAAGGGTTAAGGATTAAGGAATTAAAATTACTGGTTTATTTTCACAAACTGCCGGTCAGGACCAACAATTCTTAT
Organism: Ambrosia x helenae; assembly: GCA_030844895.1. Lineage (NCBI taxonomy): Eukaryota > Viridiplantae > Streptophyta > Magnoliopsida > Asterales > Asteraceae > Ambrosia > Ambrosia x helenae. The sequence continues at coordinate 30,459 of JAUTDX010001579.1, forward strand.
AACCACATGTTTCAAATCAGCAATTTTGTCCACCACATGATAAAACACTATAACCATGATTAGCATATTGAAAACCACCTTATTTCAAAACCTTCCATGTAACATACGGCCTCTCTCACCACCAATATTGTCCGCTTTGCCCCCAATGGGTTGCCCATCCAGGAACTCACGGCTTTGTTTTTGGTCATCTCGGTGGAGACTTCCCAGGAGGTCACCCATCCTGATACTACTCCCACCTTAGCACGCTTAATTGTGGAGTTCTCCTCTCATCCACTAACATTAAGCCCAAAACGCGTTGGTGATTTAAGAGGCTTTGGATTACTTATGAACCAAGGATCTCTCCTGGCCACGACCGATGTGGGATTTGCCTAGGGTGTCATACAACGGTCCATGTTAATCTTCTCAGAAATCAGTACTGTTACAATCACCCCCCCCCCCTTAGGGACTCATCGTCCTCGATGAGGTTTGCCCCACCATCCCGAACGACACAGGAGTGGCTCTGATACCATTTGTAACATCCGACCTCTCTCACCACTAATATTGTCCGCTTTGCCCCCGATGGGTTGCCTATCCAGGAACTCACGGCTTTGTTTTTTGTCACCTCGGTGGAGACTTCCCAGGAGGTCACCCATCCTGATACTACTCCCACCTTAGCATGCTTAACTGTGGAGTTCTCCTCTCATCCACTAACATTAAGCCCAAAACGCGTTGGTGATTTAAGAGGCTTTGGATTACTTATGAACCAAGGATCTCTCCTGTCCACGACCGATGTGGGATTTGCCTAGGGTGTCATACAATGGTCCATGTTAATCTTCTCAGAAATCAGTACTGTTACAATCACCCCCCCCCCCCCCCCCCTTAGGGACTCATCGTCCTCGATGAGGTTTGCCCCACCATCCCGAATGACACAGGAGTGACTCTGATACCATTTGTAACATCCGGCCTCTCCCACCACCAATATTGTCCGCTTTGCCCCCGATGGGTTGCCCATCCAGGAACTCACGGCTTTGTTTTTGGTCACCTCGGTGGAGACTTCCCAGGAGGTCACCCATCCTGATACTACTCCCACCTTAGCACGCTTAACTGTGGAGTTCTCCTCTCATACACTAACATTAAGCCCAAAACGCGTTGGTGATTTAAGAGGCTTTGGATTACTTATGAACCAAGGATCTCTCCTGGCCACGAACGATGTGGGATTTGCCTAGGGTGTCATACAATGGTCCATGTTAATCTTCTCAGAAATCAGTACTGTTACATTCCAAATTCAAACACATGAATCATGACCAACATTAACCCTCGTTCATATAATACACTACTTCCTTATTTCACATAATCGGATGTTTATTTCAAGTTTCATATTATTGGTGATTAGATTCTAGAAATCCACCTCTTATATAACCAAAAGAAACTCTATTCGCATCTAATGTTTGTTCAAGCCTAGTAACCCATACTCGTTCAACCTTTACATTTGTTACTAGGTGTCATCATCTCGTTTGAATAATCTCACTGTTCACCTACCTCAATCCAAAATAGATTTTCATTAACTATGAACCAATGAACAATTGTCACATGATGACATGTATAAAATGTTGGTATAATCTTTCAATAAGTGGAAATGGGGATACATTTTTTGTATAAGAAAGCTCTTCTGGTCGGGTATATTTAACAAAAGATCTAAAGCCGGAAAGGATACTTCAACCCTGAAACAATGATTATTAAGTAAGAGGTGTGTTTATATAAAAATAACAATAATAAAAATAATAATAATAATAATAATAAAGGTTGCAGCAAATCAAGCTTGCACAGGACACAGACCTTGTGCAAAGGATTGTGGAGATACTAATTGAGTTGTAAAATTTTATTTTATAAAAGGGGGCACTGCCGTCTAACCAAGGAGACACACCCTCCTATGGATACCCAATGCAAAAAACATCCAAATGACATTTTAAAATGCCAAGCCACTACCACCATCCCACCAAACAAAAACAAGGTAATTCAGGAGGATGAGGTCCCTGATCAGCACCTGATGAATATACAATTCATCAAAAGACCAGTGTTACTTCTTCACACCAAATCTTAGTACCTCCACCAAGCCTAAACCTCTCATATGTTTTCAATGTCTACAAAATAGCCAAAAGGGAAACCCATCAATAGTATGATGTCTCATTTGAGCATCATTTTGCAAGTCTAATCCCAAGACTAGTCTGGTTGCTTATACATTTATGTTCTTCATTACCAAACATATAGAAATATTCATGAAGGAGGGATAATATACTCATAATAAATGAACAAATATTAATGGACACGTGAATGAGATTAAGACTCAGAACAAGCACAAATGCAGTAGTTTACTTAATCCTATCCCACATAAAGAAGAGGTGAAATTTAGCACAGTTATACCCTGCTGCAAGATTGAAAGTGTGGCTTCTACTCTTCTGATAGATCTAATTGATCACAAATTGACAGTAGAAACATAAGTAAGACCACCTTACAAGCAATAACAATATGCATTCAAAGAGTGACTAGACTACTTGAAGTCCCCAGTACCAAGAAAAAGGGGGATCACAGCATGTTATGAAGTTTTTAACTTCCTACAATTGATGATTTAGCCATCACTCGCGGGGATTCAAAGGATTCTATTAATTTAAATGATGCTTAAACATTGGAATTGATGTAAAACAGCTGAGAGCTGAGCTCTCAAATCTCAATTAGATTGTCAAGCGTAAGTCCATATGCACCACATTCACCCAACAGCTGGTCTCCTACATGGGAGATTTTATATCCTCAACCACTTAATCACTTTCAAAAAATTCCACCTTTAAGCAAATTATATATTTCAATCTCATAAAACTGATGGTTCTGGATTAACAGAGAAAAATGAATACTGCTGAGAAGAAAGGGGAAGAAAAATACTCAAGTTGGGGAATCAACCTACCCTGGAAAATTCAACTTGACATATTCTAAAACTATATTGACAATCAATGGGGATGTAGAGAAGTGTCTTCCTGGTAGGTAAATAAAGGAAAGGAGTGTAAACTATCGAGTAGGGTGGAAGTCATTTTTGATGAAGAAACCAGAACTTTAACCCATACCCAAACTGCTAGTCAATAATTGATAGCCTGAGAAACAAGCAGTTCCAATTCACCTTTATTCCCAAAAAGTCCTTCACTATTTTAATAGTCAATTCATTGTCACCATACTCTGCTAAAATGAAGAATCTACATATTAATAAGGGGTTTTGAAGACAATCCACTTTGCTCAGTTGACTGTGATCAACATAAGTCCCAAAAGTAGCCTTAATTATTCCCTTACCCAGAGTTTTTGAGAAAGCTAAGCTACTTTGAAGTAAGAGATGTGAAGAAAATTTCAGAAAAGATAGTTCTAATGTCAGTTTTATGACCAAGATATTTGGAGATAGTCATGGCTGAGTGTTGGAAAGGGTGGCATCCTGTTTTGTTGTTATCATGTTTTCAGATAGTTAAGATGTGTTTTAAAAACTTGTACCTAATTTGGATCTATTAGTTTTGTTAAGAAAGTTTCCACTGCATATGAATTCCTTGCTTTAGAATTATGTGTGAAAAAAGTTACATCGAATGAGATCCTCGGGTTCGACACGTCTAAGTGCAATAACATGTCTATTTCATGTATTACGAGATTCAACAACATATAGATAACATAAGATAAGTTTGGTTAGTCTAATAACCGACGGATCTAACTTTGTGAATATGGCATGAGCCATGAAGATTAATTGGTAAGTCGAATGGATGAATTGGAAATATCTTGTAGGCTATAAAGAATGTCGTGATTCCCATTCATGTGATGTATCCCTTCAGAATTAATTACCTAGGAGTAGTTTAATTGTCCTCCTAAATTAATTTGTAAGGGGGAACATTCTTTTCATCCACGTGGGACTGAGCACTATTCATAAACTTCAAAAATTAACATATAGAATAATATACGAACACGAGGCTCAAAGAGAAAAATAGAGCGAAATTGAGAACTAAACATAAACACCTTCACATAAAACAACTATTCATTGTATTTTATCATTTTATGCACACCTTAAACTATATTTTATTATAATGTCTACATCGATATTCTTTTATAAGGATGGGAATCCTAAGAGAACCATAGGGTAATTGAGATCTTTTATATGGGTAGGGATCCTAAGAGAACCATAGGGTAATTGAGAACTATTCTGGACCACACATTTGTCTAAGGCAAAAAAAAATCTAAATCGTAGCTTTTCTTGCAATAATATTTTTTATATTTTTTTCATTTATACATGTGTGTATACTGTCAAACATATATGTATGATACTTATTTTTTAAATTTTAACGCGTATAGACACGTATGTACATTAAAATAACATGTCCTTACCCACAATCTTTTTTTTCCATACATGTATGTGAAATCATTTCTACACATTTGCACTAGAGGTGCTAAACGGGTCGGGTCAGCGGGTTGGCAGGTCCACCCCGACCCAAACCCGAAAATTTCACACGAACCTGAACCCGAAAATTGTGTCCTACATGTGAACCCGAATATTTGCGGATTGACCCGAACACGACCCGTAACTATCATTTTCAATATGCTTACCAATGAACATTTTACCATTTTGAGGGACCAATACTTTCGGTACTATTATAGTGATTACGTGTTACACGGCAACACACGGTATAAACCGTGTCCCGAGAAAAACGTCATTTGCCCCGCGACAACGCGCGGGTAACTACAACTCCTAGTTAGCATCAAATATATTATTTTCATGTGTTTGTATTTTATAGGTTGAAATGAAAAACCAGCTAAAAGATGGTATTTATATTAAGACTTAACTAAGAGGACAAATGAATTTAGAAATGTAAATGGTCTGATAATGTTCGAAGTTAAATTATTTAATTCAAGTTGGCTCTGTAGAGGATAGGACTTGGGTTGGGAGCTTTGTTAAATGGAATAATGGGTTGCAACTAATTGGGCCAATAATTAACAAAGCAATGATATGAATTAAGGTGGACTATGGCCCAAAAAAAGAAAACTTTGCTGGGGCCTTGGGGAAGAACGAAATGCAGCTGGGCGCTGACGACAATTTTGTGACTGGGGCATTATTATGAGTGTTTTATATATTGGGCTTCATCTTGAAGAGCGTTAAACTCTGATTTTTCTTAACACAAATTATTGAGTTTTGACTAGGAAATAATTAGTTTGATAATGTCATATGTGGTTGTAAAAACATGAAAAAGGGAGGTTCTAGGTTCAAATCTAGGCAATGATGTATTTATTGTAAATATAGTGGGGTAACATTAGCCGTTAAAAAAAAATTAGAATGTATGCATTATCCTTTACAAACCTTAAGATGGATATGATGAGTATACGTATGCCATATTCCAACTTGGTAATTAAAAAAAAAAACCTAGGTTATATTTCTGGTTTCTAAACCTAAAACCAAGGCATGCTCATCTTATAAGTTCTTGCTACAACTTAATCAATTTTAATATTCGTTAGTTTTAAACCAAATGATCCAAAATTGAAACACTAGTTTTGAATTAAGTTTGTGAATAAATAATAAGATGAAATGTGTAATATTGATCACATTCTCATCATGGGGCTAGCAGAAAACTTTAAAAACCGAACTGAAATGAAAAACCAATTTAACCGAATTGAAAAAACTGAACCCGAGTACGAGTACGTACGGCGTACCTAAACCCGGGTATGCAAAAAACCCGGTTTTGTACACCTCTAGTTATGAGTATCAACATATCATGTCATAATCTAACAACTTAACTATAACTTAAAAACACACCATGATCATTTATGTAGACACATCATTATTACTAGTTTAAACACAACATCATTGCAATCTAACAACTCAAATCCACCAACTTTCATTTTATTTTTTTAAAATCTCAACTCAGCCGATATTTCCAAGCAACAACGGGCGCCGAGCACCCGTTACTCTTTTTCAAAAAAAAAATCTCTCACTTTTTTAGGGTTTCAAATAATAATCTTTATCTTTCAAATCTTTCATTTCATTGAATTATATCATCATTACCCTCTGTTTTCATCCAACATCTTCATTGAATTTCCCTTTTATTCAATTCTTTAACCGAAATCACACAACTTTATAATAACCTCATCTCATCAAACCCTAATCAGTGATGAACTTCACCGATCCATCAATGTCGTTGTTGACCGCTAGCGGCGGCGACACTGTTAAACTCTTTGATGTTTCAATGGATCTTGGTGACCCTTGTGTTCTTAGCCACACCCCTTCACCTGGCTCTCATGTTAATTCTGTTAAGTGGAACCATACAAGTAAGTTTTTTTTTTTTTTTATTATGTGGTAAAGTTTGTGTTTTTAGGTAATGGGTTGATTAGTAGTTGTGAATTGGAAATGGGTTTGAATTTTTATTGTGATTGATGAGGTTTGTGATCAGATTTGGTGGTGGCAAGTGCTGGTGATGATAAACAGATATCGTTGTGGCGGAAGAATGGTCAGAGTATGGGGACTATTCCTGCTGCGGGTGCGGATAGTGGTGATAATATTGAGGTGAGTTAAGTTTTGGTATTGATGCTGTTGTGTTTGACATGTGCAGTTTTTGTGTTTTGAAATTGTTGCTTGGTTGGTAGGTGGATGTTGTGCGCGGTTTGGTTATCGTTGTTTTGGTTTGATTGGGATCGTATAGTTTTAGAATCGAGATTTATGGAGGGGTTAAGGGTTTTAAGAGAACTTACAGTTATTTACTGACACTGTTATTGACTGTTATTGATTTGAAAGAGATGTTAGAGTACTTGCTTCCCAATCCTTATAATTTGGAGAAAATTGAGGTTCTCACTTAATATGATATTCCATCCCATTCCCTAAAATCCATAGTTGTTAAAAGCCATCGCCTCTTGCGCCTAGGCCCATTTTTTAGGCGAGGCGATGCATTCGCGCTTTGAGTCGAGGAAATTGCGCTTTAATTCTCCAGGTAATGGTTTAGGCACAGATTTCATCTAGATTCCCAACTTCTGGAGAGTTTCCAGCCAAATTCGTAAAATTATGGCTAGATTTCAGCCATATTTCTACTTTTATCTAAGGAACACTACTTCTATACACTAATAGATCAATATTTCAAAACTTTTGATACTAACTAGATGAAAAATAGTATTATTTTAATATATTTTTACTTTATTTCTTGTTCGCTTTTTTTTATCTTAGGCCCTCGCCTTTTTTGCGCCTCACGCCTAGGCCCCAGGCGAGGCCTATGCGCCTTGAATTAGTAGAGATTTAGGGATTAACTTCCAATTCCCTATATTTAGTGATTCACTGCGCATCCCTGTCTCCTTTTGTCCCTATTTGCAAGTGGAAGAAAGAGAAAAAAATAATAAAAAGGGAATACGCAATACTATTTAATTAGTAGAGATTTGAAATAGGGAATGAGATGTGTAGCAGATGCTTAAAATATATGGAACACAGTTTAGAGATAAATATGGTTTTTGGCTAAATTATGGGGATGAGGATAAGGAATCCATTGGGAATGCTCTAAATTCGTATGAGTGTGTTTGTTTTAATGGCATCCCAAGTTTTTGAATTTTGCATATGTTTACCTGGTAATTTGTCACATTTGTTTCATGTTAACCTTAACGCTTATGAATCAGGCGCAATGTTTGTTAAATTACAGGAGTCTATTTTCACTATCAGCTTTAGTAGCAAAGCGTCTCGTTACATTTGTTCTGGTGGAAGTGGTCAAGTTGTGAGAATATGGGATTTGCAGAGAAGGAGATGTATAAAGTGGTTAAAAGGTCATACGGATACAATAACAGATGTGAAATATAATTGCAGAGATGAGCATTTAGCGTCCATTAGTCTTAGTGGTGATCTTATAATTCACAACCTTGGTTCGGGTGCAAGGGCTACTGAACTCAAGGATCCTAATGGGCAGGTGCGTGTTCTTGTCCGTCTTTTAGCTATCACAAAACCATTAAGAATCTTATTTCTTATTGGTGTTTGTAATTTATATACTTCTGTTTTCTGATGTGCTAGATGTTTGTATGATGGTTCAAGCTCAGGTCTTGAGGGTGCTTGATTATTCACGGGCTAGCAGACACCTTTTAGTCACAGCTGGTGATGATGGTTCTGTTCATTTGTGGGATACAACTGGTCGCAATCCAAAGGTTCGTCTTATTCATTTTTCCTTCAAGGTTGATTAATTTACACAGATATCGTTTAACATGTATGCTAGGTTGATACATGTATACAAACGTCTTATTATAATTTGATTTTGCAATGCAGGTTTCTTGGTTAAAGCAACATTCTGCACCAACGGCTGGCATTAGTTTTTCACCATCTAATGACAAGGTTTCTACTAATTATTCTGTACATTTTTTTATGATAGAAAATAATGAAAATAAAGTTCTGCATTAATAACAAAGATATCTGATATTAACTTGTGGCGTTTGGCAGATCATTGCTAGTGTCGGATATGATAAAAAATTATACACTTTTGACTCCGGAGCGAAAAGACCTTCATTTTGCATACCATACGAGTCGCCTTTTTCTTCAGTGGCATTTCATGATGATGGAAACACACTGGCAGCTGGCACAACAACGGGACAGGTGGTATTTTATGATGTGCGTGCAAAGCCTCAACCTATTACCGTTCTTCGTGCTTATGCTAATTCTGAGGTAAATCTATCTCCTTTTATTTTATATTTATTTGATTTTTAGATATCATAGTTTTGATGATATTTTGTTTACATAGGCTGTCACAAGTTTATGCTGGCAAAGATCAAAACCGATTTTTGTAAACGAAAAGAGTTGCACGCCAGATACGGCTCTCATGGGTGGTACTGTGGATGATTCCATTGTTATGCCGGACCCTCTTCCTTCGTCGTCTTCAACATCTACTGCTTCTATTGCCGGTTCCCGAAACTCTGCTCGTCTGGGACAGTTTTCAGAGTCTACCACGTCAGCCACTTCAAGTACTAACGATTCATTTGCAACAGGAGAAGAAACACCACTGAGAAGCTCGTTAAGGGTCAGTGGATTGGCTAGATTACACGCCCCACGTGGTTCTATATTTAAAGATGACATGGATGTGTTTTCTCCACTTGTGGAAGTTAAACCGGTGACGCCGTCCTTTGATAAATTATTTGAAGGGACCAAAAATGATTTTAATAAAAAGACTGCTCTGCTGTTTCCTTCATCAAAAAGGTTCTCGCTTGCAACCGACGTTGGCAGTAATTCTCAGTCAATCTTTGACTGGAAACCGAGCTTGACTTCGGTACAGGATGACAACCACAATCCTGTCTCTCAACCATTATCTTCTCCTGTATCTTTAAAACCTGATGAACCGTCATCCATAACTCCTCCAGAAGCTTGGGGTGGCGTGTCAGATAAATTTTTTCGTCAGCGTCAACAAGGGACTTCAAGATTGGCATCTTCCAGTTTATCTTCAGGATCCATGATGGCTGGACTTCAAGATCTTAGCTTGCCTTCAAGCCAAACGGGAATTAATTTTCGGGTCAGGGATAGCTCGTCTAGTCAAGAGAGTCCTTTAGCTTATTCTGAAATCCCGTTTGGCTCTACTTCTCTTTCACTTGGTTTGAAAGGTAATATAGAATCTTCTGGACTTGCATTGAGCCAAACACGAAGACCTTCAAGCTATGCTGAGAGGATTAGTACTAATCCGTCTTTTAGTGACGCGACATCTAATGCTGTGGGGTCCCCAAAAACAAAGAAATTAGGGCCTGAAACGAGAGAAGAAATTTTAAATAGCTTTACACCAAGGCATGAAACGTCGGCTGTCACAGAATTGGGCATTCCTTCGTCTGTGAATGTAAGATAGTTGTATGTAGTGTACACTCAAAATTGCTTGTAGAGATGGCAATATGGATTGATTAATTGATTTATAATGCTGATATTTTTGGCAGGGTATGGATACGCAACCTCAGAAAACGCCTTTGCATCCTAATTCACAGCAGCTGCAGGGATCGTCTTCCTTCTCACTTCAACTATTTCAAGGTACTCTTGATGAAGCTCTTGCGTCTTTCCAAAAATCCATTCATGAAGATGTTAGAAACCTTCACATTGAAGTTCTAAGGCAATTCCATATGCAGGAGGTCTGTAATATTTTTTATACTTATTATTATATAATATTTTATGTCGTTTTTGTCACTCATTATGTATTCTTCATGTAGGTCCAAATGTCAAATGCAATGAACTCAATTTTGGAAACACAAGCAGAGCTTATGAAGGAGATCAAATTGTTACGTAAAGAAAACCAGGAACTCCGCCAGCTGCTGTGAACGTTAGCTATTTGCCTGTGTGCCCTTCGGTTTTTTTCAAAAATTAATCATTTTATTTGCTAGAAAAGAACACACTATATTCACATCAGTGTGTTTTCTTTGTAATATTACAAAAACCCGATGGCTTTTGTGAAAAGAAAAGTCAAGTGCCATGGTTTTAAAAAGCGTGAAAATCGGTTTTAAACATAAAACAATGGTGCCAGTTTGTGTTTGAGATGACTATGAGGTTCTTTGATTTTGGTTATTACCTGAAGGTGGGTGAGAAAAGTCAAGTTTGACTTCATTCAGCAAAGTGTAGGGACATGTATTATGTATAGGAGATGTTGACTTTGACTCACTTAAAGCTGATGAGAATTCATGCACAGTGCTGAATATGTTATTCTAAACTATTATTAGTTTGAAATAGAATGTGTTTTTCCTTCTTTATAGTTCTCACCACTTTTAAATTGTTTTATTACTAGTAAGAATGTAGAGTATTGCTTTTTGCGATGGTAAGCATAGCTCGTTCTGACCCGTTTTGATCTGTATAATGAAGAATGACCTGATTCGATCAAATCATATTTTAATACGTATGATGCTATACGTTAACACAAACTGTTTATAATTTTTTTTAGAAAAATCGCACAATTGGTGTTTAAACATTTGTCGTCCTGACTCTTCGCCAACCTGCCCAATTTGGTGATATGGTAAACGTAGTAAGAAGAACATTAAACATAATCAGGTGCACAACTATGGTTTGTAATTTGTATAGTAAAACATATTAATAGAAATAAACATTCATTTAATAAATTGAAAATGTAAATTACAACTGACATGAGTGTCTTTTTATATAATCAGTCTAAATTCTAATCTTGCTAGAGAATAGAGATTGTCAATATTTCTTCACTAGTTTTAGAACGTCACCAATCAAATGTATTGAACCGGTAACCAAGACCTAATATATTGAAGAAACAACAAATAAATATATGTATATAATATGAAAATCAAAATTAAATGGAAGCAAAATTAGAGAATTAACGTAACAGCATAAAATTTGTCATTAAAAATGTACCTGCAGTCGAACAGACTTATCTTGTTCAGCAGTTTCTCGTAAATAGTTGATGGCCAACGGAAGGGATGAAAACACCATACTGTTTTCGCAACTTTTAACACTCGTGTCGTTATCATATTCCCTAACACTGGAAACCGGGTCAACTTTTTTTGTATTTCCTGCGAATTATAATAATATATTCCAAAAGAAATGGAGTCAAAACCAGCACAAATTGCATAAAAAGGTAATCAATATTTTGTTTTAGGTAACCAACTTATTTTACCCAAAGAAAAACTATCAAAACTTTAAGATGTTATACCAAAGTCAAACGTGGTCAACACATCAGTTGCCATATCATATTTCGCGGATAATCTTTAAAATACCTTATATAGAAAACTTTGAAAGTCGGTTACCTAAATCATAAATTTGACCAAGATTTAATACTTTTTTTCTTATGCAGTGAGCCATATGTAAAGTATAGAAAGCAGTAAGCTTGAGTAAACAAACAATTACAAAGAGGTTGAGGAGAGTATAAATATATCTAAAATATAATAATGGTAGTTCTGGAAATGTAACATACCTCTTTTACTACATATAATATCCTCCCACACGGTTTGAAGGGTCATTTGCCATGAATAGTCGACTTCAGAACCAGTCGGTGGCAAGGATAAGCTAGATCCAACTTTTGTATAGATTGACATGTTTGGTACAAACAATGCCTTTTTGAAATATATACCTAAACAATTGAAAAATGTTTATCAATGTAGAACTTACATAAGAATGGATCAATTTAGGCTGTTATCTCTCATACGGGTCAAATAAAAAGATTTCAGTAAAAGGGTTCCCAAAATCTATTTTTAATGCATTCCTCCTAAATCATAAATATTCAAAGCTTTACATTATTAGCGCAATAATGTTGTATTGTAATCATAAATAAAGCATTAATCATTTTGTAAATTCTTTGAAAAATGATAAGAATGTATTTCAAGTAATCAAGTTGAGTCCCGCCCGTTTCATCGTATACTGTGAATGACTCGTTACCCCGCCTCTAATAAGATGCTGGCAAATTTTTGAAAGAACCGAATCTAAAGTGCATAACTAAACCAACAAATTAAAAAAAAAAGTCGCAGCCGATACAAATGATGCTTGTAATTGAGATACCTTGACAAGCACATGCGTCCAACAGTCGTGGAAATAGCAATCGAGGGTCCCTAACTGACATACAATTGAACAATAATATCTGCAAATTCAGTCAAGTTAATAGGATAAAAAAAAGAACCATTTTTAAGAAAGAGACAGCAACATGTTCGCATGATAGCAAAATAACAATAGAAGTTGGTGCAGCAGATAGATGTGACAATTTCAATCCATTTACTTGTCAATAGGCCGATCCGGGTTATGCACTTATGCTTCATACCTTATGGGTCAAATGAGTAAAATAGAAAAATTTAAATAGGAAACATGTCAGATGCATCAAAAGTCGTCAGATTTTAAATGAATATAATCTACTAAATCACCTTATTCAAGAGATTAGATTACTTTAGCAATGTATTTTCTCTTATCAGATCAAAAGTGCAAATTTATCTTTGTAAAGGAGACAAATTTCTTGCTGTTTCTAACCTGTATGGAGTCCTTACTGGAGTTATCACCAGTGCTGCTTGAGCATCTTTCTTTTTCATTATCTTCTTTGATGGCATGAGAAAACCAATTTGCACAAACTTCCATGCTTTCAGGACTGTGTGCTCCATCCAAATAAAATACCAGATCTCCTTGACTTTGAATATTACATACCCGGTCAGTAATAATCTGGGCCCGTCCTTGTAGACTTGCGGTTGTTAGCCCTTTGATAAATGGCTCAGGCAAACAACTCTATATCCAAGCAAAAAAAAAACGAAACTTCTCATAATGAATCGTATAGTAAAGGCGGCAACTTTGGAAAGACAAAATTGTTTCAAGCACAGACAGAATCGGAAGCGCCCCTTCTTTCAAAGAGAAGAGGACGGATTATACACATTTCATTTGATGGTCAGAGGTGAATTGGAAGCTAAGCCATGGTCATTTAAGTCTATGGGTAACCGGTGCGGTGTGGATCATATCAGTGACTGGTATAAAGCAACCTGAACGTACTCCTACTGCCTAGAAACAACCTAGAGTTTCTTTCAAAAATAACTCTATCATTGTAATAATACAGTTTCTTAAATCTTAATCATATTTACTAACAAACACGCTAAGTATTTCCCTTTTACGGTGCTTACAGTCAAGTCCACAGGTTTAATTTCCAAGTAACCGGTCCTTTGAAGCCACATATAGCTTAACATGATAGCAAGCCCAGCGTTAACATATTGATGCTCCCCTGCAAGCCCAAGATGTAACCCATTTAACAAATTGCTATCCAGCTGGTTTGCCACTTGAAGGCACACCTGCAACAGGTAATTTGGTCATTTCATTAACTGTATCTCCAGCTATGCAATTACGTGACTTAAGTATTAAGAGAAACTAAACTTACATCTAACTGGGAAGCCATTTTTTCAAGTACTTGCATAGCTTCAGGTGGTTGAGAAACAGTAAATGCAGGAACACCTTTCTGTACAAAAAAAAAAAACAAATGAAAAATAAGAATGCAACAATTTGTTTTGAATACTAGGATACATGATTTGAAAAAGAACCTTAAAGATACCAGCCTTCTGGCCTGCAATCTCTTCAAGAGTATTTCCTGCGCATATTTATACAAATTACAAGATGTGAATATTATAACATTCAAACTTCAGCTAGACAATGTAAATGCTACAAAGATATAAATAACTGATTTCTGAAAAAAAAATCATTGTAACATACCAAGTACTTCTGTGTGGTCATACCCTAGCGGTGTGATACCACATACTATAGGTGATTGAATCTGAAAAAAAAATGTGCATCATATTAGACATATGCTTTTGTATGTAACAAATGATGAATTTTGCTTTAATGGATTTACATACAACATTAGTTGCATCCCTCTTCCCTCCTAGTCCAACCTCAATAATAGCAACGTCTACCTTCAATCACATGTTATGAGTTTGTAAGTAGAAGAATCATTATAACAAATTGACAATCATATTTACTTTTTGTATGTGGTTATGGGGATTAAGATTTTACTTCTGTTACAGAATAAGTGGTCACGTACTTGCTCTGTTGCAAAAATTTTGAAAGCAAGTAAAGAAAGGAAGTGAAATAAAGTTGGCATTGGCATATCATCCCTGCATTTTGCCTGCATACAGAAACATATACAAATAAAAATTAGTTAACCAATTATGAGTAGCTAAAAAAAATTGTTGATTAAGTTTATAATAACTCAAAACCAAATAATAAAGTTTCTGATTATGATTTATGACTACACTACAAAAAAAAGTTTCTAAAGAAACATTAGTGACCATGTTATCTATATTGAGATCAATGGAACAATAGAACACATTTAAAAAAATGATAACCATATTCTGGAAAAAAAAAATATATGTTTTCTTTTAACCAGTAAACTCTGGGAGAGTTCTCAACTTCTCATACACCCTTTAGGCAAACAGAAGTTTTCTAGACAATAACATTTTTGCTTCTGAAAGTTTAATACATATTTTGGAAAGAAAAGTAATTAGGGATGTTTATCATTTTTCTAATAATGAATATTCATGTCTCGTAACTATTGAAAACCGTTTATTTTTGGGAAAAAAAATTGGTAGCTTTGACTCTTTGAGATCAATCTAACCCGTCGTTCCTACTTTCCCAAGGTTAAAATATAACTTTGGCCTTAAAGTATGTATAGGAATATAATCTTAGGGGATTACTGGACTAGTGGACTGACAAGCTTTCTAAAACTCAAACACAACAGCGAACCTTCTAAAAGCATGAGAATATTTAATGAGTAAATAACATGCATATAGAACATAGATTAGCAAACATGCCTTTAGTCTATCCCAACACCACCAGAAGTATTCCAAAAACTTCTCTATGCATATGTCCTCTCTGAAACAGAAAAAAAAAAGCTAGAAACTTAAACCACCTTCTTCAGTCGAAATATCATTAAATAAATCTTGCTTGGGTTAAATTTTAGAGTTTTAGGACCATACAAAAAGTAGATTTTCAACAATGTATGAATTACATTTTTTAAGCTTCAAAGGCTCACCCATCCAATCGGAATCTTTCTCTAACATCAATGAGGTGAGGAGATGTGAAAAGTCCAGTGTGAAAGCCATAATTTCGCAGTATAGCTTCTGTGAAAACACATGTTGATCCCTGTAACCAATCAAATTATAACATAAACAAGAATAACATCAATCACACTCACACACACAGAGTTATCTCTATATCTAGATTGCTTTGTGTAAATACGGCCCAAGGAACAAAAAAGAACAAACAGAGTAGTGGAGTACAAAAACTTTTATTGGAATCAAAGTGCCATGGTACATGCAAAAATTATGTCTAAGAGAGTGAGAAATATGAACCTCTAGTCTAAGCAGTTAATGCGGTAAAATATCGGATATCGGTGAAGGACCGATATTTGAGATATAGGTTATCGCGGTGAGATATCGGTGGGATATCGGCAATTTTTATATCATGCAAAATCCATACATGTAGCAATTTAACACTAACAATTCAATATAATCTCCTACCATTAACAAATTAACCTTTTACAACTTGCAAAACACTAACAATTGTAGCAAGTGGTAACTTGTTAAGACTTAAAACACTAATATTTAACTCTAATTATTAACAATTAAGATTTAAAACAGTACTAACAATTATAAAAAAGTAAGAAAAATGGAAGAACTAAGAAGATAAACACCAATATCGGGAATATCAGTCAAATATCGGCCAATATCGCCGATAATATCGGTTAAAATATCGGTACCAATATATCGCTTGATGACCGATAACCGAGATATCGGTGATATATCACCGGTATATCGGTCGAGTTAACTACTTAGCCTCTAGTCTTTTACTATGCACTCCTTATGTGAGGTATCATAAAATCAGCATACACAACTGGATCATATTTGATATTTTTACACAGTATCTATATATAAGCTACACTGCTACAAGGGTGAACCTTGGAGCAATGGTAAGGTTGCTGCTATGTGACCTGGAGATCACAAGTTCAGGTCGTGGAAACAGCCTCTTGTAGACATATAGAGTAAGGATGAGTACATCAAGTCCAAGGTAGACTGACATGTTCTGGACCCTGCGCATGTGGGAGCCTCGTGCAGTAGGTTTGCTTTTTTATTTTTATCTATATATAAGCTACAAAACTAGATAATATATGCCTCGACATGTGTAAAAAATCACTAATCCGTGTATTCTTCTATACTTTCACATTTAATAAACTCACATATAGATTTAAAGTCTAAAGATATAAACACATGACTAGCTTTTGTCAAAAATATATATAAATCTATTTTTAACATAGATTGTCCAATTGGGAATAGCAAACACCCACAATAACAACTTCAACAAAACAAAAGGACAACTATATTGGAACCTATATTATTAGTGTGAAGCCCATAGGCTCGGTTAGCTATCTAGGGTTTCGTACGATCTCTATATATTGTAATCATCTATTTAATTAATGATCAATTGGGTATTTTACCTATCCTACTCCTACATGGTATCAGAGCCTGTACGAAACCCTAGATAGCTAACTGAGCCTGTGGGCTTCACACTAATAATATAGGTTCCAATAAACTAAGTGTAGTGTATATGTATATGCATTTGCATAAGCTCAACTTATTTGAAGGCCGTTTAGAAAAATGTACAAGTGTACTCATAACTTCATAATGTGTCAAATTCAAGCCGTTGTGTGCATGTATTAGCACCATGACACCATCTGAAAACACTAATATATAACCCTACATGACTACAAACCATATTAAATGGAACCGATCAAAGCTACATAATAAGTAATAAATAATCAACAGTTACCTTTCCTTTTGTGCCAGCAACATGAATAATCTTCATCTGCGAAATCGGCTCCTCCAAATCCAAAATCTAATAAAACAGAACCATAAATCATCAAAAGCTTCTACAAGTTGTTTAATGCATTTGAAATGTCACCTTAACATAGTCAAACATGCGCTCGAATCTATGGTCAGCCACCGGTTTATCGGACCGACTCTTTTTGGTGATGAGAGATGACAAAGCATCCATGGCTTCATCATAAGATGAACGGCTGCTAGGTTTACTAGATCTAGGTTCACCTAATTCACCAATAGCAATTGATAAGTTAGTTTAAGTTCATTTATTTGAAATTAGAATGTAAACATTGATCATGAATGTTAAACTTTAACTAGAGATGTTAATTGTAATGAACTGAATGAATGAATGAAGAAGAGTACCTTGTGCCATTGAATGAAGCAGTTGCTAGGGTTTGAGAAGGTGAATGAGAAGAATATTAATATTATTAATAATAATATTAATATGAATGTCAGGCAGGTAAAGTAAAGGGAGTGAAGAAGACGGGAACAAGGCGTGGTGGAGGGAAAGCCCTATTTGTCCACCATAGATTCCGTTGGAAAAAAAGATGCCTTTTGAATTTATTTAGTTAAATAAAAAACATAAACTAGGTAAAGGAAACCTTATAAATAAAATGACAAAATGATGTATGGACTATGTTATAACAGAGGTGTAAGAAAACTGGTTTTGAAAAAAAAATGTTTTTTTTAAAAACAGTTTTTTTTTTTTACAATTGGTTTTATTAACCGGGTTTTTTTTGGTTGTCCACCCTCTAGAAAAAAAAACCGGTTTTAAAACTTTGTTTTAACCTTTTATATAACCGATCACAACCGGTTGTACCGATTTGGGGGTTTCGTTAAAAAATAAGTTTTAAAACTAAACCAGTTTAAAAAAACCGGTTTTGCTTTAAATAAAAACGATTTGTACACCTCTATGTTACGGTATCGATCGGGTTATGTTATTCTGTCACAATATACAACCTAATAAGTATACAGGGTTAGGATCAAATACACAGTGAAAGAAAAATCTCCAATTGTACTCATTCAAGCGGCATTGGAACCGTCTTATCAAACCATACGATCTTAGTTTTTAGGTTGTCGCTTTTTTGGATTTTTAGTTTGTGGTTTTTAGAATTTACGTTATATCACTGTGTCTTTAATGTAGCATTGTGCCTTTTTTCTTATTTTCATTTTTGTGTCATTTTTGCAATTCATTGTGTCTTTTTTTTCAGCATTGTGTTATATTTTTGTGGCTCATTGTGTCATATTTCATGATCTATTGTGTTTTTTGTATCATTCTCACCATTCTCATTTTTATTACACTCTGTTTGATAACTTGACCCTAAGTATATATATCCAGATGTATATTTACATGTCGGTCACGTTATGTTATTCCATCACAATTTATGTCTATGTTACTATGTAGTTTACGGTCAGGTTATGTTATTCCAGCAACTCAAGCAAACATCAGCAACCACATAAGCATTTTATAACCTTATTTATATCTGTCCAAACAATGTTACTTCCGTAGTTTGAAGTGATTTCTATAGAGAAAATTGCAGTTTTCGTCCCTGTGGTTTGCCTAAACTAACAGGTTCAACCCAGCCTTAACACCCTGAGTACCTGTGGTTTGGTTTTCTAACACTTTACGCCCCTCAAGCTAACGTCCGTCTCTCTGCCGTTACATCACCCTCATGTGTAGCTCAAGTGAGGGGTACTAAGGTCATTTCCACTCGAAAATGAAGGGCATTTTGGTCATTTCATCCCTGAAAATTTGAACGTTATAATTTGAAGAAGCATTCTTCTTCTTCCCCAAATCCACTTCAAAACCCTAATTTGTAATCCCATGTTTTACTGCAATTCGAGATCAACAATGTCCAATTGCAGGTCAAATTACCATCTACGAAATCAAATATGGAGTGATGTTCCTCCAATTTGCAGATTTGTGGCTGAAACATAGGAAACAAAGGAAGTGAAAGAAGTGAAACTGGATTGATGTTCATGAACTGAAACTGTTGTCATTCATCATTGTAATAAATATGATGTTGTGTTCTTTCTGTTATACTTTGTTCATATTTTGTTAATGTAGGTGTATGCATTCACCATTGTAATAAATTTGAATTGGAATGTTCTTTGTGTTGTAATTTGTTATTATTTGGTTAATATAGGTGTATGCATTCAACATTGTAATGAATTTGAATTTCAATGAAATGAAAATGATTTTGTTAGTTAAACATTGCATACATTTCATTCATAGCAACTTGTTACATCAGCATCATGTTTTGGATGTTCATCACTTCCATTTGTTACATGTTTCACTTCCAGTGACGATCATCATCAGAGAATGAATTAGACCGACGCTCATCTTCATACGGGTCATGGTACCAGTCTGAATCAGAGCTTGCATAATCCCAGGCTCTTTCCAAAACCTCAGGATCATAATCGTCGTATAGATTAGCTTCTTCCTCTTCCTTTTCTGTCTTTCCTTCATCTTCATACAGGTCATGGTACCAGTCATCATCAGCAGCATGTTTTGGTTGTTCATCATCAGCAGCATCTTCATGATCATGTTCATCATCAGCAGCATCTTGTGGTTGTTGATCTTGTGGTTGTTGATCTTGATCATGAACAACATCTTCTTCCTTTGGATCTTGATCATTAGCAGCATGTTCATGTTGAGTGTGTTTGGTTTTTAGTCTTTTCTTTTTTGTGTTTTTTGGATCCATCGTATTAATTGGATTGTATGGTCATTTGGTGCTTTTTTGTTCTCTATTTATAGTGAATATAACCGTTAAACAGGGCAATATGGCCGTTAGAAATGACAATCAATTGATGATCATACTGACCGTTATACAGGGCAATTTGCATACTTGACCCATTTGACTTAAATTACTCAAAGCATTCATGAAACAAACCTATGATCATACTGACCCATTTGACTTAAATAAGTCAAACCATTCATGAAACAAACCATGATCATTCAAGATGCACAAGTGACCCATTTGACAACCATATACAAACTGCATTGACTAACAAACTGCATTATGACCCTGTAATAAATTTGAATTGGAATTGACCCTGGAATGCATACACCTGCATTGACAACCATGAACAAAGTATAACAAAATATGAACAAGTGACCCATGAGTGATTCACTAACATCATGACCCTGCACAACCTTAACCATGACTGCATTGACTAACAAACTGCATTGACATGTTCATTAACCTTGACCCATTTGACATCATGACCTGCACAACCTTAACCATGACTGCATTGACTAATAAACTGCACTGATATGTTCATTAACCTTGACCCATTTGACCTTATGACCCTGCACTACCTTAACCATGACTGATTCACTAACATCATGACCCTGCACAAACCATTAACATAAGCTGCACAAACCCTAACCCTGACCCATTAACAACCTGCTCAAACCAAAATACCCTGACCCATTAACAACCTGCTCAAACCAAAATACCCTGACCCATTCAACCTGCACAAAATGACCAACATACCCTGACCCATTAACAACCTGTACAAACCATCATCCATTAAACATCATCCATAACATTAAACAAACTGACCCATTAACAGTCATTAAACATCATCCATAACCTATGATCAAATTGACCCATTAACAGTGAATGATCCAACATCATCAATAACTACATTTGACATGTTCACTAACCATATGACTCATTCACAATAATATTAACATACATTCATCCACAATAACAATAACATTAACATTCATTCATCCATTATATTCATTTCATTACCAAAATATTCATTACATAATATTCATTCATCTACATCAAAACATGACTTTTAATGAGTTTGATTACAAAAAACATCAACCAAACCTTAAACCATCCGCACAACCACCAAAAAACATCCAAGATCATAACAAACCCTAGACCTGCACATACCCTACACCTTCACATACCTTAGACCTACTTCATAAGATAATACATCACAAAAAACATCAAAACAAACCCTAGAGCGACTTTCAGCATCTTGTTTTCATTCTGTGTTTTCTGCAACACTCGATCAGCTTCTGATTTCATGGCACACATTCTTCTGACATTGTCTTCATGGTTTCGTATGGTGGCCAACAGAGCAGGTATCAACACAGTCGGGTTTGTACAAGTAGGGGGTCCATCCAGTCAACGAAACCACAACCTGCAGTGCAACGATGGTACCTACGTCCTGGATTCTCATTCGTCCATGAAATTCTGAGGTCTGTTGTTGCTCCACACCTGCACATCACCATTGTTGTTTGGATTGAAGGTTGAGAGTGATTGTTTGATGAAGAACGATTGAAGGTGAAGTTAGGGTTGATGATTAGGGGGTTAAATAGCGAGGGAAAGTTAATTACACAGATATTTTCGTTTAGATAATTTTTTTAATCTACGGGTGAAATGACCAAAATGCCCTTCATTTTCGAGTGGAAATGGCCATAGTACCCCTCACGTGAGCTGCACGTGAGGGTGATGTAACGGCAGAGAGACGGGCGTTAGCTTGAGGGACTTAAAGTGTTAGAAAACCAAATCACAGGTACTCAGGGTGTTAAGGCTGGGTTGAACCTGTTAGTTTAGGCAAACCACAGGGACGAAAACTGCAATTTTCTCGATTTCTATAAATTCGACCAAGAGGTATTAAACCTCACCATTATATATATATATATATATATATATATATATATATATATATATATATATATATATAAACTGAGAGGTATTAGGAATAGCCCATTTTCAACCTTTTCGTTTCTGCCACTTTTTTTTTTGTTTTCTTTGTTAAGTTTTTTTTTTTGCATTTTTGCCACCAACTTTTTAGTTAAGTTTTTTTTTCCTATTTTTGCCACATTTTATTTATTTTTCTTTTCTTTATGTTCTTTTTTTTTTCCCATTTTGCCATTCGAAGCACATTACATTATGGTAGGGGAATGTTTCACAGTTTAATCCCCCATTTTTTTCCCCGTTTTGACCACCAACTTTTTAGTTAAGTTTTTTTTCCCCGTCTTAGCCACAATTTATTTCTTTTTTTTACCGTGGTGTCCGTCTACGTTCGTATAGTACTTTCGTCTCGTTCGTCTGCAACACCCGCTCTTTAACCCAAGTTGCTCTCCGTTCGTATAGTGTTTTCGTCTACGTTCGTATAGTATTTTTTTACGTAGCGTTAGTCTACGTTCGTATAGTACGTTCGTCTCCGTTCGTCTACGCTTTCTTTACGTAGTCTTCGTCTACATTCGTATAGTACTTTCGTCTCCGTTTGTCTGCGTTTTTTTTATGTAGTGTTCGTCTATGTTCGTATAGTATTTTCGTCTCACTACAAAAAAAATGCCATCTAGTGGCACACACTTTTAATGGCACTTAGCATTTGTGACACTAATAAGGTTTTTAGTGACACTTTTTGTATGTCATACTTGCTTAACACGTAATTTTAGTGGCATTTAACTGTCATGCCACTAATTTTGGTTTTTAGTGACACTTTATGTATGCCATAATTGTTTGATACCCACTTTAGTGGCACTTAATTTTGTGACACTAATATCATTTTTTAATGGTACCACTAGGACGACAATGCTTAACACAACCCGAACCCGACACAAAAAAGACAACCTTGGGTTGACAAACACGCCTCGTTTAAAAAATGGATTGGGTTCAAGTTGACTCGTATTAAAAACAGGTGGGGTTTAGGTTAACCTATCAACCCGTTACCCGTCAACTTAACATCATTAACACCTTATGTACCACTAATATCAAATAACTAAGTTAAAAACCATTTCTTTATATTAAAAATTTATTTATTAAAATGAAACTTAAAAAATTAAAACAATTAACCTAAAAAAAGAGTCATATCCCTCTTTTCCTCTCAATTCACCATCTCTATCATTTCCCTCTCAAAAAATTTATCAGAATCCCTCTCAAATGAAAATATTTTAAGTTTCCCCCTCAATTGAAATTATCCCTCTCAAAATATTTGTCACTTTCCCTCTCAATTCACCCTCTCTATCACTTTCCAGATCTCAACATTCCACTCATTATTGTTTCCGATACCAAACACACACACACACACGGAAACCTAGTTAAAACCCACCCAATTATCTTCCTATCCAAGACACCACTTTCACACAATATACCTCAATTGAAGCAAATGTAGGATTTTTACCCCCCCTGTGCGCGGGTCATGTGTAGATCTGAGGTTTAAGATAGGGTACTATAACAGATTCAAAGGTTGTGTCATTTCTTTCTTCATCAACCATATAGTTGTTCTTCATTCATGTTTTCATACGAACTGTAGCCGATTTATCCCTCTGCGCGCGGCTCTATATCTGTTCATATGTTTACACATAGGGTCTAATTGTTCTCATTCATGTTTTGTTGGGTTACATGAGTTTATTCATGCTTACACACGATTTTTGCATCATTATATGTATTGTTTGAAAAAATAGTGCTTTTCTTGATGTTTAGATGTTTTAATTTCTGTCTTGAAGTGTTTCAAATTGTGAATTTTTGAGTTTTATATTGATTAGGCTATAGAAAGGAACCTAGAATTTATATCTTCTTTTATTCATCAAATAAAGATGAGGGTGACCTATTTAAACTAGGTGCTTGTATTAGAGATATGATTCTCCATCATGTTCTCGACTTACCAATTTCAAGCTGTAATCGATCTGATTCAGGAACCAGCTCTGTTTGATTACAAGTCTTATGCCAATTCCATTGTCGATCCTTGTTTTACATATTGTCCGACTGTTTCGATTCCATTTGTTCCTGCTGCTCTCCTGGTGTTTGATGAAATGTGAGATAGTATTGCAACTGAAAGTGACAGTGAAGACAATCAAACAATCGACTATACGGTATCATCTGATCCAAACCGAATCAATAGTTTCTTATTATTTTGATTCAACAGAGAATAATATGATAGAAACCAACATTTGGAATGTTGCGTATTATGTTGCTTGCATCTAGTAATTTGTTTTTGGAACTTTGGCCTATTTTTATTGCTCTTGTTTCGTTTGAATTAATATCTCTGCATTTCGGGGTGTCATTTAAGTGGCCAGACTCTTGGCGGTTAGGTCCCACAATCTTGATTTCCTGTTTATGAATGAATCAACTAAGCCTAGCTTCAATGAAATCACTAGCACATGGGAAGTTAAGTACCCATTACGTCAGTGTCTCCATTTTAAGAGCAAGATTTTGGGTAGTTGGATTGATGGAATCCTAAAATTCTGTTTGTGTATCAACCACAATAGCCTCAAGTTTAACCCCTTTGTTGCTACTGCTTTGTTAGATATATATGTCCAACAAAGTATAGCTTTTCTCATTGCACCGTGGAACATTACTTGGAAAAAAAATTCATACTAATGCTTTTCTTTTCACTAAAGTTGTTACCTCCAGACAAGCAACAAGGGATCCTATTGGTTTGTATGTGATGCATAGCTAGGGGTGTAAATGATGCGCAAAGGCTCAAGAGATACTCGGGATCGGATCGGTAAAAAGCTCGAATGAGCCGAGCATTAACGAGCCCGAGCTCGAGCTTGAAAAATGACTCGTTTAGTTATTGAGCCCGAGCTCAAGCTTTTCATACAAAGACCGTGTAGGCTCACGAGCCCAAACAATTTTTAAATTATTATTATTTTATTTATAGAATATCTATTATTTAACATTGGCGAGCCGAGCTCTAGCCGAGCTTTGGCTTGTTTAAGCTATCAGAGCGAGCTCGGGCCGAGCTTTTAGCTATTTAAAATTGTTTTAAAATTATTTCGAGCCGAGCCGAGCTCGAGCTCGTGCTCTTGGATTTTACTTTTGAGCCGAGCTCGAGCTCAAAGTATTAGACTCGAACCGAGCCGAGCTCGAGCCTAGTCAGGCTCGGGCTCGGCTCGGCTCGTTTACACCCCTCTTTACCATAGCATCAATGGGTCCAGTAACAACTAAAGGTTCTATTGAATTACAATGTTTAAATTACCCTGACCCGTTCTTTATTTCTATCCCCAAACAAAGCAACAATCTTTGTGATTTTATGATCATGTTACTGGTTAAATCCATACCAACCTTTTGCATTATCCACTTTACAAGCTTCTGATTTATTAATAATTATTTTGCTTTTTATACAACTGAAACCTATTTAGTTGCAACCTTCCGTTATTTGCAACCTTCCCCGCAGCTAATTTCGTATCGCTGCCTGCTGTAGTATGAGCCTTTGTTGAAATTTTAATACTTTGGTTTGTTTTAGACTTTTAGCTGATGGTTCTGCTATTCAGGAGTTGTAACCTTACTGTTAATTAAAGTTGCGTCCTTTAGCTTTTTAATTTCTGGATTTTTAACACTAATTTTACTTCAATTAAAATTCTGAAACTTCAAAGATGACAATACACAGTAGGCAACTTCAAGAATATTGACTGATTCCAGGGACAGGTAATTCAATCCTAACTACCATGGCTTATAACTTTCTTTGTCAACACATTATTGATTGTGTAAATTTCCAGCTAAAAATGGACAGTTTGAGTATGCGTGGCTGTCAAAAGAAAAGTATGGTAACGGTTTTCATTTGTTGTATTTTATCATCGTTTGGCTTTGCTTTTTTATTGAATCTTTATTATACATATAGTTGATTGTTTATGATGAGTAGCCAATGAAGCAAATGGATGCTCAAATTACTTCATATGAAGACCAATTTCCATACGATTTGGAGGATCTAGATTGGATGATAACTCAAGAGGTTAGTTTTAATATATCTTTATGTTCTAAACAAAAGTTTTGATTAATCACATGGCATTTAATATATACACTATTTGATCAGAGGAAACTCTTTTTTATGTTTCCACACCAACAAATAAACAAGACTAAAGAAATACAAAACTGAATAGGACCGTGCTAACTGCTACGTTGGCCTAACTTTAACTGTTGGTTCATCAGCAACGAAACACCAAGGAAGGTAAGCTAAACACAAGGTGGCTGAGGCTTCGCTCTGTGTGCTTGAGGATCCAAAATCTGGTAAATGTTTACTTAATATATTTTAAGTATTTTTTATATAACCATTTTTTGTACATGTTCATTAGGTAGTGTAGCATCAGCAAAGAAACACCAAGGAAGATCAACTAAACACAATATCTGAACCACGAGTGAAAATCTTGCGCTAGCTTAGTGTGTTTGAGGATTCAAAATTTGGTAAATGTTTAGTTAATATATTTTAAGTATTTTTATGTTCCTTTCTATTTCATATGCTCTATGTATGCTAAGATATTAAGACCTACTGACGTTTCTAGTGACACATGTATGAAATTGGTCATCCAAAACTTTCCCTTTTGCAGGGCAACAAACACGTTTGGGCAATTGATTTTGAACTTCGTGTTGACATTGCAATTAAGGTAATATGTTGGTTTTTTGTATAGCTAGGTGCTAGGTTTTAAAAAGCACGCCTAGGCGCAAGGCGCATCAAGGCTCTGCCTAGGGCGCCTCAGGGCTTTGCGCCTATTCTTTTTCCCAAAGGTGCGCGCCTTAGGCGCTTTTTTTAATCAAATTTCAGGCGTTTTTCTCCCTGAGGTGCGGGCCTCACGTAACATGGGTATTTTTTATGCATAAAAATGTTGTATCTTGGTGTTTTTGGCTTGTACATATAGGTAAAATCACATAAAAACCTTATTTATAGCTATTTTTTGGGTAAATGAAGCTAAAAACTCATGGAATATATATGGGATGTATAAAAAAATTATATAAATAGTGTGCGTTTCGGGTACGAAAATCCCACGCTTTTTGTTCTTTGCGCGATGCGCTTAGACCTCGTCGCTTTTGTGCGCCCAGCGCTTTCTAAAACCAAGGCTAGGTGTTTGGGCTAATTATAAATGGTTGCAATATGTTAGTTTTTTGTTAAATTGTTAGTTGTTCCAGCCATTTGTTATACATGATTTTCTTATTTATATGGTTGATGATGGCAGGGTAGATATCATGAGAAGCTTTGAAGCCAAGTTCTATGATAGTGGAATTTCACCCTAAAAAGAATGTTTTGACTTTTTGTGTAACTATTTGAAATTTGGGAAATGTTACTTATTACATATTGTTTTACTAACGCTTGAAATATGTTTCGAATTGAACTTATTATTGAAGTTATAATACTATGATTTCTACATTTACAGTTTTTATCGAACTTTTGTTTTATATTTAAATTGTAAATAATAAGCCACTAAATAATGTACATATATAAATAAGTAGAAACAAATTATACTTACACAAAATTTGTGGCATAAAAGGTTTTTCATATTGTGGCAAAAAAAGTGTCACTAAAACTAGTATAGATATGTAACTAGAATCAATTTTTAGAGGCACAAAAAAAGTGCCACTAAAGCCCTAAAAACTTTGTGCGGCAGATTGAAAAAGTGTCACTAAAAGGCTTTAGTGTTAGCATTTCTAGTGACACTTTTTTTGTGTGCCGCCCATTCTTACGTGGGCTTTTAGTGACACTTTTTTGGCCTTTTGTGACATTTTTTGAGTGCCACTACATGGCAATTTTTTTGTAGTGTCTCCGTTCGTCTGCAACACCTGATCTTTTCGTCTCCGTTCGTCTACGTTTTTTTTTACGTAGTGTTCGTTTACGTTCCTATAGTATTTTCGTCTCCGTTCGTCTGCAACACCTGATCTTTTCGTCTCCGTTTTTTTACGTAGTTTTCATCTACGTTCGTATAGTATTTTCGTCTCCGTTCATCTGTGTTCTTTCTTGCCGATTTTCCTGGTTTTGGTCGTTGTTTCGTTGCTACGTAACACGGTTTAACACCTTCATCTCACGCTGCTGTTAACACGGTTGTGGCACAACGCGCCACAGGATATATCACGCAGCGCGCGATCATTAGAACACCTAGTTCTCATTTATAAAGTAACCTAACCATGGAACAATAATTTGCTATCCTTAAGACCTCCATAGATATAATGGACCATTTTATGCCTCCATGTTGCTTCCTTTACAACGTGGAAATAATAATAGTTTGCACCTTCTTTTTGATACCGAAATACCACCCAAAGTTGGTAGGCTAACTGGTGTAGAATGGAGCCTTTAGAGGCTCTGTTGTATCAAATCTGTCGTCACGTAATGTAAAAATAGTGTCCCCTTTAACATGTTAGCAATGGTTTAACCCTCAATATTGGCCCTTTTTACTTTTCTTTATTGAAGTGGAGCCCACTATATATGCTTGTTAACCATTAATAATGGCACTCCTTCATGGGGCTTAGGAAATGGATGGGGGGCACTATTTGTGGTTTTTTACTGACATGGAGGGAAGGGGGTGAGGGTTTCTACACCGTATAGCCTTAATGATAGAGGCGAGGTGATTGAGGATGACTCACATAATGAGGGGGAGAATGGAGCTTGTTTGCCAGCCGACTAGATTTACACATTAGTTTTATTTAAAAACAAATTACTATAAAGAAATGTAAATAATGTCTCGGTAATGATTCTGACAATAACTTATATTATAGACAATATTTACTTTAAAAAAATTACTGAAGTTAATCAAATATTAATGCCAAAGGCTTTCTGGTCCAATGACATGTGGGTGATGGTTAAGACTTGATAGTATTCCTAGATAAGTCAAACCGAAAAGTTTAGAATAAATATGGACGGTTGACATCCCCTCTCAAGAAGACTCACAACGGTACTATTAGGGATAGTTAAAAACGTTGTTAAAAAAATAATCAAATACTTACATCAAATTAAAAAAAAATTATTTGTTTGTGTAAGAAGAATACCTTTTATAACTTTAAGCAACTTGATTAAGTAACTTAGTCTAATTGAAAAAAAAAAAAGAGCAAGCAGCAAGTAACGTGTTACGTGCGTGGCCAATTGGCCATACCTAGTCGTACTCTGGTTCAGTCAGTTGCTTTCTTTATTTCTATTTCTCGTAATTAGGGCTTCAAACTCACCATTTTATTTACCAAAACCAAACCCCAATCTCCATCAAATTTCATCATCATCATACCCACCACTATTATTATTATTTCCACATATCATCATCATCATCACCATCTTCTTCTTCTTCTTCTTTCATTCACACACACAATCCAATGACGGAGCCCTCTTACACCAGCCTCCCTACCAGCCACCTCCTGGTTCCGTCCCGGTAACGTTTTTTACACTCACTATTATTAATCTGCTTACGATTCATCTTACAATTCCTTCATTTGGTTCATTCCTTCCTTCTATTTGTATTTTATTATGATCTGAAGTAATTGAATTATATGCTTCTGTACTTTGTTTGTTTTATTGATATTTGGTTATTTTATTTGAACGTGTAAGTTAGGTACTTAGGTTACGTTTATTTTGTGGTCGGACAATTCAATGTGCTTATTCTGTTCACGATCTGTAACCGACATTTTAGTTACCAACCGTCTATTAGTTATACATAACAACTTATATAACATAGTTAAACTAAAAACACAAAACAGACAATGTTTAATGCATTATACAGCGGAGCGCATTATGTGAAATTGACGCAATTACATCACGTAAACGCAACGCAACAGCTGTGGTGATGCGTTCTCATAAGTGCAATGGGTGCATCACGCGTTATGTGCGCGCATTTTTAAAAATTAAAATCAAGGGTGTGAGAATATACAGGCTTGATGTGAACGTATGAGAATGTTATTTGTCGTTAGCTATGAGGTAATAATGTGATGTCTTTGTTATGTTTAGGCTGTCATCACTGAAGAAAGGGTTTCAGCTATACAAAAAGGTATATGACTTTTTTAAGATCTGGTTTTCTTTCTGTTGGAGTTATTTTTGAACTGTAGTTAAATTCGAAGTATGTATTGTAGATCCTGAAGCAAATATGCAAATCTTTCCTCCTAACAGTGGTGGTGGTGGCGGTGGCGGTGGTGGTGGCGGGCGGGGTTACCAGACTCTCCCAGGTCCAAGTGGTATGTGTATTATACTCTGTAGGTTGCCATGAAAAAATAGTTGACTGAACCATGCAGTGTAGTAATTTATTTTGCTATTATGGAACACTGTGTTAGTTTCTAGTGGTGTGTGTCTATGGAAGCCATTTCTTGTTTTCTATATTTTTTTTTATTGTATAACAAGTAAGATGCTCGATTGTGCTAACAGCCTAAAATACAATTTGCGGGTCTCAGAAACGGCGTGTCAATTACTGACACAGTCTAGAGCAGTCATATTGGATATGTTGATAACAAAGAGAAGTCATTGACGAATCCAGTTACAAGCAAAGTTTAAAAATCGGAATCAAGCCTCGAGGCGTTTAACCTTCACCTCACGAGGCGTAAGCCTTGAGTAAAACTGAATAAAATACCAACTAATATCATCACTAGATTTATGAAAAAACACACATAAAAAGACACGGAATGTTTGAAACTGACATAAAAGTCTAAAACGTAAAACGCACACATCAAAACCCTCTGAGGCGCAGCTTTTCTTAGCACCTCAGCCTTACGAGGCGCAGATACAAAAATACCCCATGAGGCGCCGCCTCATACTCATTTGTCTGACCGCATCGCCTCGAGAGGTGCTCCTCAGCCGTTTTTTTAAACAATGGTTACAAGTTGGTGAACAGTTCGGTTCCAGTTGGTTCTTACATCACAAATGTTTTTGGTATCCTGATTACTTGTGGCAACATTTTTAATACTTTCAGATGCCTTTAAATGATATTGTGGATTGTATATATGTCTAGGCTTGTTCAAGTTATTGTTGTTGATAGAAGCTCTTTTACCCATCCCATCTGCTTTTATCATTGACTGCAGTTATATGTTATATGGTAAACATGGTTTTCTAGAGGCAAATCTTAGGTTACCTGTGCTATTGAGAGATAACTTCCAGGTGCTATATCTGTATCAGATGACATCACCTATCATACATGACTGGCAACTTACACTTTTGGTACAACACAAGTTGAGGGTTCTTGCAGTTTTCCAGAATTATGTCTGTGATAGATGACTTCCATGTTGTTAGTTGAGATGCTACCATAAATCATAAAATCTTCTAATCGTTTATTGTATCAACACAAGCTATTATGCTTAGATAGCATTCATAATTAGATATTATGCTATTAATGATAACCATTTATAGTAGAAGACTAGAAGTAAATTCGTATAGCTAAGTAACTTATCTTAATAAACCGATATGGTGTGAGGTTGTTGGGTTTATTTCCATATTCAGTTTTAGTCCATCTTTATCTTTTTTATCTGCTTTTTATAAACGGCATTTATCTTCTTTTTTTCTTTTCTTTTTTTATCTACAGATGGAAATGGACCAACACCTGCCAACAACTGGAATGGAACATTCAGTGTCTCATCTTACACACAGTATTTTAATGTTGACACAGATGATGTTGTCAACAGATTAACAAGTTCGTTGTATCCTACTGGTGACTTTTTCAGGAAAATCGAAGCTAACCCGGATCTGTAATTTCTCTTGTTTTTCGCCCTAGCTTATCATATTCGTTTTTTAATGTTAAATTGTGAATTTTAGTTATCATTATATTATTGTTTGTATTTAGATATGGGCTTATCTGGATCTCCACGACCTTGGTGTTTGTGATAGCTTCATTTGGTAACTGTGCCACATATCTGACCAGTAAAAAAACCGATTCTAGCATTTCTTGGACCTTTGATGTGAACTACTTCCAGGTTTCAGCAATGGCAATTTACGGTTATGCATTTATAGTTCCACTGGGATTTTACTTGTTGCTTCAATATTTTGGTTCAAGAGTTGGCCTTATCCACTTTTGGTGCATGTGGGGATACTCTCTCTTCATTTTCATCATCAGCTCTGTAAGTATCCATCTTATGTTCTTTAACTAATATGAAACCACCACTTAAGCTTTACTACATGTTGCATTTGATGATTAATAAATAAAATTATGAATAATATTATATTGATATGGGGGGTGTTTGGACGTGCATTGTGAAGCTTTAAAGAAGTCGCAATAATAAGTTTTTAGTGTTTGGATAAAAGGGTATTTTTTATGATAACTAACAGCTAATTAATTAGGGTCGAATAATTAGTTCAAGATATATGGTTCCATTCTATCTAAAACAAACTGGTTTATAAAGGAAAACATATTTATAGACATCAAATGTATATAATAATATATATATTGTCATATAATAAAAGTAAGTGTTTTAACATTGTAGTTATTACAACTTCAAGCAACACTAGCACATTCCAAACACTTGTTCGTGCAATACATTTTGTGACTGCTGATTATTTGATTCTGATAATTCCATATATATAAAAATTTAGTTTGATAGTTTCAAACATGTAGCCCCGTTATCTGATATAGTTTGGTTTGTGGATACATCCAGCTTTTATTGGTTATCCCAGTGGATTTTGTTCGATGGACCATCACACTCATCACAGGTGTTGCATCAGCTGCTTTCGTTGGTTTAAACCTCAAGTCTCATGTAGAGTTGAATGACCTGACCATCGTGCTGGTTGCTGCATGTGTCTTGCAGTTTGCCTTGGCAATCTTCATCAAATCATGGTTTTTTCATTAAACTTTCTAAAACCTTATAAAATGTTGCCTCATTGCACGTGAATTTTGAAAGAAAAAAGGTTTTGATTGTCATAGGATTATGCGTCTTAGATTGGGACCGTCACGATGTGGTTAGTGTTTAACATACAGTTTTGGTTTGTAGAAAGGATGCAAAGTGTTGCAAATTTGTTTTGTTTCGTCTTGTATTTGATTTGGTTCAACACTTGGATTTGCTTGTAAAAAACACAATGCTTCCTTTTGGGTGAATATGTGATTTGTAGCCTTTATTAACAGAATCTTTGTGAACATGAACATGTTTTGTTTATGTGTGTTTTTTTTCCCTTCATATCTTTAAAACTTTTGAATTGATTATTCCTATTTAATGCAAATCTTATTTTTAAATTTTTTTCTTTGTGTTTTATCATATCATTACAGAAATTTTGAGTCTAGTAGATGGATCGGTGAGCTTAGTAATGTGCCCCAAATAATATGCTGTATGCACATTCTTTTAATGGAAATTGGTGTACCTACAGCTATTGTTGTATATATTTTTTTTAATTTATTACAGAAAAAGTTGAGTGTGTGTGTTAAAATGAGATGAGAGAGATAATTTAGCATTACATGTTGGCTTGGAAACAAAGTATCGTGGTCAGTTTCTTAGGCAACGAGTTGGGGGGCTAACATAGTCGTGGTTTATACACATTTTGTGAGAAATTTGTTGAAGTATATCATGCAATTGAAGTATATTAACGCAATATGTTGATTTAACTTAAGTTTTAACTATTAATTAACTTGTCTCATGATATTATTTTGACTTTATTTAAGAAATTGATGTTTAAGATAATATAATACCGTTTGTGGGAAATAATTTAATACAATGTCGTTTTTACAGGAAGACTATGAAAGAATTCACACTAGTAATTACTTCTTAAAGAAGCAAACAAACAAGAAGACTTATGTCAATACACTAAGATACAACTTCCGGATATGAACTCACTATTTCGAAGCAGTGCTATTACAAATAGACCGAACGGATACAAACAAGACATTGTTCGTGTTCGTGTTCGTGTTCGTTTGTTAAGGAAAAAGATGGTTCATGAACACTTAACGAACGTGATTTTCTGTTTGGGTTCGTTCATAAGGTAACGAGCATGTTCATGCTTGTTTGTTTGTTAATTTTAGATAGCAGACAAAAGCAAATGCAAAAGACTACATACGAACGTTTGACAAACGTAATGCAACGCAAACGAACACAAAAATGTAATACACTATTATTAAATAAATTATTAGTGGGATATTTATGTACTTAAAAAAATATTTTTTGTTAAAAACTCTAATGAACTAGCTAATACAAACAAACACGTTACCGAATATTCACGGATATAAGTGAACGAACGTGGCATGTGTTCATGTTCATATTCATTCATTTATTAAACAAAAGAGCACAAACGAAAGTCCCACCGAACGGTTCTCGAACTAGTCGCCGAATGTTTTGTTCATTTGCAGCCCTACTTGCTATATAGTATTACACATGTTTTGTAAAAAGATAATAATATTGGGTAGGTGTTTGCTAACGAACAAATGAACAATAGACCTTCGATTTTGCAAACAAATACAACAATTCTTTGTGTGAATGTGATTAAAAGCTAGTAACCAACAAAACTTGCTGATATCCACTTCCCGTTGGCAACTTGTGTTGAAACTAGCCCATCCACGGATTTAACGATTTAGACGACTCAAAAAACTCTTGGTTATGTGTCTATCCATGTGTGTAGGCATCCTACTATATATTTAAACACAAACCTTATCCAAACTCTTTTTCGCGCTTGTTATTTAAAGGTTTGATGCGACACGTGTATTTTAAAACATCAAAAAATAAACTATATACTAGTCTATCAGAATTAGAAAAAACTTATATATATATATTTTAAATAGTTATACCATAAAATTGAACGTTATATACTCTTTATGTTGAGTGTAATTGTTTTGGTCAAAAATCACCGAAATAGTTAAGCAAACCAAACTTTGATTGTGAGGTAGTCTGCTTAAGGATACTGAGATAAAATGTAATGTTAACGTGAATTGAGTAAAGAAAAAATGTAAAAATGAATCAAAGGAACACAGTGAGTTACGAGGAAAGCCCCTTATTCTTTATCTCTAGGAACAACCAACATAAAACCCTGTCAAAAGTTTGTGGCATTTAAAAAAATGGTCCCTCATTTTTCTACCACCATATTACTTCATTTTACAACTGTGGCATTTACGAAAATGGTCCATCATTTAACCATTTTTCCACACACCATATTACTTCATTTTACAACCTCTTCAAAAGTTGATGACATTTACAAAAATAATTCCTCCTTTTTCCACCCACCATACAACCTCTCAACTTTTAAAAATTCTAGTTTAAATTCCTACACTATTACTTCATTTTACAACCCTTTTATCTTTCCATTACACGTGTCAGTTTTCCACTTTATACACGTTTTATGTTGTTATTGTAAGTTTCCTAAGTTTCCTATGTATGACTCGGGGTGATATAAATACGTTATGATTGTACAATATAAATTTGTTTACTTACATTTGGATCACGCAACCCTTGAACTAATTTGTTCGATCTTTATAATGTACTCACGTCGCAACGCACATAGTTGTTTTTACCGGTTAGAAAAGAAATTGAAACTCATGAAATATAAGTTATTTCAGAATTAGAATAATGGAGTTTTGGTATTTTTCAAGACTTCAGGGGTTTGGGACTTGCCGGCTTGGGCTTTTTGAAATTGGAAGCGTCTTTTTTCCTTTCGGTATTCTTTTGGGCCGGTTGCTATTGTCATGGTGCGGGTCGGTGGAATGGGATCAATATTAGGAAAATAAAAACATAACAATAACAAATAACAATTATGGGTACCTTAGGAATGGTATCAATGTATTTTTTTTTCTTTTTTTTTGTCTTTCTGTGTACCTCAATCTCTTAACTTTCAGTGTTGACATTTAAATTTCTTTAACTTTCTAAAAAAATTGTACAGTGTCATTTTAAACCCCTGCAAGTTTTACGTGCAGGTCAAATATAATACATTTCCGTGCTTAATTTGAGCTCTAATATCTAATTAACCTTAATTCAATTTATATACATATTGACTTTTTGTGGAACTCTTATCATAGCTTTGTGTGACGCTTTTACGAAGAATATAAACCCATATTGTTAACTGATATTTTTGTCCTTGTGTTTTTGTTACTTTTGTTATTTCATTCAAACTTTTTCCCCAAATGTCTATATCCTTAAGGTTATAAGATGGGGTCGAAGTGGACTTGTTTATTCGGTTTTGATCAAACCGTGCACATCTGTAGTCAGTATCGTAAATATACATATGTTAATTAAAAATTCGAAACTCAAATATGAACAGGGGTGTGGAAGAACCGGGTTTTATTAATTAGCAGACATCATGGATCGGTAAGTCGGTTCTATGGAACAATAGGTATAACCTAAACGGTACCCGAAAACTTTCAATAATATACGTTCAATAATCATTTGGACAGGTTTTACTTGTTTCATTTAAAACACACTAATATAAGCTTTTTCATATCTTATTTCTTTAAGCTTCTTTTTAGTTGTCAAAATGAAGAACGTACACAATGTTATTATTAATTATATATTATATATATATATAACAACATTTTTTTCTGCATGTCAAAATTTAAGAATTATATTACAACTAACTTTTCCAAAAGTTTACAACCATCTATGTCATTCCCAAACTAAACATTCCTTTGTAGAGAAAACAATATTAGTTGCAGCTACTCCGGTAGCAACATCAACTAGCGAAGAACGATATAGACGACTCAAAAGACACTCTTGGTTGGTTATGTGTCCATCCATGTGCCTAGGCCCCACTAGTTAAGCAATAAGCATGTTAGGCATTATGTTAACACTTTGTGGTGCTTATTGTTTAAAGGTTTGTTACGACACATGTATTTTAAAACATAAAATAAAAACGTATAGACTGGCATGTATCACATATGAATAATAAGATATTAAAAGAACATTAATACAATTTGATGTCGCAAACCATAAACCGATCAAACTGTCTGTAACGGTTTATGGAAAAGGTAAACCGGTCAGGCGTGACCAAAATATACGTTTCAAATAAAAGCAATTATTTCTGTACAAATCTAATAAATATATAATTTAACTAAATTTTCGAAGAGTTCACAACCTTTCATGCCATTTTCTAAACTAACATTTCCTTCATAGATAACACAATACTAGTGTGAATGCGCTCGCGTTGCCGCGGGTACTAATGTTTTTTTGACGCACGTTGCGTGGCGGGTTTGACATATTTATTTTTAATACCAATTTACTATGCCTTAAACTGTACCAATTCTCTAGGACAATCGAGTCATGATCGGGTTGGTCGTAAATCAACTTGATTATAACTCAACAACCCATTTGAGAAGGTAACATAAAAACCATTATTTATAAGTTTACCCTACATGTAATACGTTTGTGAGTAATAAATAACATTCTTCCCATAAATAGCGAGTGCATAAACGCAGTACTTGAACATAGAGGTGGCAATTTGAACAATTTACAGAAAAACGAACAATTTGGGTTATTTGTAATCTCCAACGGGCAAAATGGGTAAATATAAATAAAAATAAAGCTAAGAAATGTCATTGTCTGCTAGGTTGTCATGTTTGCTAGGTTGTTCATGTCTGTTATTTGAAGGGCCTTGAATGCTCGACTTCATCTGAACTTATCCCTTTACCAAATACCAAAGTACCACAACAAACAGTTAGAAGTGATGTATTGCAAAAAGTGTGACATTTAGCAAAATAAAACCAACATTTGAACTATATACTCAATATACTCGAGAGCTTGTATACTGAGGATACGTTGACTGGTGCAAGTTTCCCAAGTAGGAATCTAGATCGAGGATCAAGATTTCAATTAAGATTGTTCAAATTTTTACTTTCAACCCATTCAATCCATTAGAACAATCCCCTTTGGAAATATTCTTATTTGACCCATATGAAACAAAAATATTTATGGAGAACCAGAAACGTTATTCCAAGTTTTTAAACAAGTCTCTTGTAAAGAGAGTAGCCAACCATAGATTCAACGATATAGATTACTCAAAAACACTCTTGGTTTTGTGTCTATCCATGTGCGTAGCATCCCGCTATTTAAACAAGTTAGACATTATCCCAACTCTTTGTGGTGCATATTGTTAAGGTTTTTTCACCACATGTATTTTAAAACATATAGAGCTAAAACATATACTCGTCTCTATCACCATTATGAACAATAGGATATCAAATGAGCATTCATAAACTTTGCAAGACATACTCGGCATGCTCCTAGCTGGGAAGTGTATTATTCGGTTTAGCAACTTTTAACTCTTAGACTGTAAATCAAATCATTAGGTTTATAAAGTTCCTAAACTAGTCGGCCATGACTAGACCATTGGAATTACTTCGGTTTGACTGGTTTATTCGGTTTTGATGAGAAGTGTGTAGTTATTATGTATGATCCAGTATTAAAAATAAGGGGAGAAGATGAAAATTACTAGAAACAAATAATATATTTTCTTTATTATCTTTGTGTACAAAAGAGATCGACAATACACAAATAAACTTTCTTTCTTATTGATATTGTTCTTAGAGTCACATAAAACTGGATCGGCTATAGAATAGGCTTATTTGAACCACATGTCCACATACATTTGTATAATTGTATGTGTGTGTATATTGTGTTAAAATTGTTTATGATGTTATCCGGATTTTATAAATGGTCAAATCGATGAACATAAACTACTATTCGATAAGACGATTTTTAGAAAAATATATATGGATGGAAAATTGGAAATTTTTGAGGAAAAAATTGTGAAAGAACATAAGAACCACTATAAATTTTAATAATGTCATTTTCTTTTAAATATCTTGCATATTTAATAATCATTTAATTTTTTTTTTAAATGACTAAAGTACTAAATCAACCCTCAAACTCTTGGGACCGCAAAAGGTGCCACGAAAACATTCTGATTGTGAAACGTTATCCCAAAAGCTAGAAGCAACATCGGCAAATGCAATACATGGTTTAAAACTTTTTCAACAGACTATGTCAAAAAAATATGCTTTAATTTAAGCCAATATTGTTAGGGCTACAAACGAACTGAACTTTCAATGAACATTCATGAACCGTTCAGGGGAAGTACGTTTGTGTTCCTTTGTTTAATAAATGAACGAACGCAAACAAAAAAGTTTGTTCGTTTAGTTAAACGAACGAACATGAACAGAGGCCGCGTTCGTTCGTTTATGTTCGTGAACATTCGGTAACGTGTTCGTTTATGTTCGATAGTTTAATAGGGTTTATAATTTTTATTTTTTTATTTATATATTTTACCAAAATAAATAATATATGTGAGGTAAATATATGACTATATGAGATTAATAAACATACTTTTAGTATCCACACTAATTATATGTTTCTACCTTTCAGTATTGACGCTCTCCTCCATTCATCTCCGATACGAACTTAGTTTTTTGAGACACTACTTTATTATGTTTACCAATACTATGTTAAGTACTAAGTTTGTTTGGATAATATAATTATATTTTGGGTGGATCTAGCTGATGTCTTAAGAGTTATATCTTATTCCAAAAGTTAATATATGTCCGTTTGTGTTTATTTTTTGTTCATGAACATTTCTTTGTGTTCATAAACACTTGTTTTTCTTAATTAATGTTCGTTTGTGTTTGTGTGCTTTCATGAACAAAATTAACAAACAAACACGGACATAAGTTTTTCTTAACGATTGAACACGAACAGAAAATCTCGTTCGGTAAGTGTTCACGAATGATTCGTGAACACATAATTTTCTTAACAAACGAACACGAACAAGGCCGAATTCATATTCATTCGGTTCGTTTGGAGCTCTAAATATTGTATTTAGTCAAACTAATAATAAACAAATTATATGTTGACCGTAACCAATATGTTCAATTGTTCAAATAACAACAAAGCCTGGTAACATGATATATCTGGCGGAACTAGGGCCAATGATCTGTTGGTCCAGTGGTTATTCAGTGATGTGGGAAAGTTTAACCACTTATGTGAGGGTTCATACTCGGGAAGTCTCAGGTCTGATTCTCGCCACTTGCAAAATATGCGATTAAGGCCTTCGGGCAAAGAGGGCTGCAATACATATAGGTGTTGGATTCAAACTAGGGAGGGGTGAGTCTATCAGGGTGATGCCCCCAGGATGTTCAAAAAAATAATATGGCGGAAAGGTGGGGATCGATGGGATTATAAACACATGTACGTAAGTTGGGGATCGATGGGATTATAAGTAATGGCTGATCGATGAATTCTTGTTACAAGGGGCAAAATTGTGCCGTCTGAAAAAAATATATTAACGTAAACGTATTTTCTTCATAGCTCCAAGCTACTAATCAAAGAATACCGAATAAAAAATAACATTTTTAATAAGAACAAAACAAATTAACATAAGCAAAATAAAAAAAGTAAAATAATCAAATAAAAGTTTATTGGCCGACTTATTTTAATAAACAAAACACTACTTGGTTGACATAACAATCATCTAGCTTCCATTATAATTGCATTTTCATAACAATCATCTAGCTTCCATGGCAGAACGAAATCGGTAATTACTTATATCAATAAATAGAACAAGATAGCTTAAGAGAGACCGATGCGCCCCGCCAGGCCCGGCTCTAGCCCAATTATTTTGAGGCTAGGGCTTTGGGCCTCCAGTTCTATAAGGCCCCAATTTTTTTAGTTTTTTTCATGGGCTGGACTTAGGCCTAGGTAATGGACTGAACTATATGGGTTAAGATATACGCATGGGCCAATTTAATTCCTCCCCTTTGTAGACAATCACCAGACATGAGACAAAGCATTGAAGCAACGCCTCTTTTATAAGAT
This sequence comes from Ambrosia x helenae, assembly GCA_030844895.1. Lineage (NCBI taxonomy): Eukaryota > Viridiplantae > Streptophyta > Magnoliopsida > Asterales > Asteraceae > Ambrosia > Ambrosia x helenae. The sequence continues at coordinate 71,183 of JAUTDX010001579.1, forward strand.
TTTTAAAAATACGGTTTCCTAAAAAAAGGCCCCAATTTGAAGACTCGCTTTAGGCCTCCGTGAAGGTTGAGTCGGCCCTGCGCCCCGCAAGAACTCAAGGATGATCTCATGACATGCCTACAAAAATCTCACATAAACAAGGGGTAATCTTTAATCTCTATACAGACTTACAGAGCACTAACAATGTAAAGATATACTTAATCACAATGATCCATTATACATTAGCCTCATGTTCATATGTTTTTAGCGGTCAACTAAACTCCGAAACAAATATTTTCTGCTGTACATTTTTATTTTCATTTTCAGGTTTCAATATTTAAGATTCCTTGTATTTATTATAAATGATTACCTTAATACGTGTACAAGAAATGTCACGATCTATCAACCAATAATTGCTTGAAGTTTGACTATAAATAGTCTTGGGACCCAAATATTCCCAGGCTAATTTAAATATATCGTTAAAACATATTTTTCTCTCTTCTGAAACATCTAAGTAACATACTAACATATTAATAAGGCCTAACGGTGGGGACTCGGGGATACCACTCGGGATATTGACGTGGACCTTGGTGAAGTAGGGAACAACCCCCCCCCCCCCCCCCCCCTTTATTTTTTTTCGGTGTGATCGGTAAAATCTCACCATGGTCACTGACTTGGAAGGTGGAAGATGACTGGTGGATGATTTTTGAAAAATAATAAAATAAAAGGAAGGGGGAATTGGGAGAAACCATTTCCTTGGTTTGGGGGAGTGAATGAGGAAAATGATGTGAGGCTGATGTGACATTTGGGGGAGTTGGTTACCACACCATATAGCCTAAAAAATCCCAATATATCGTAAGGATTGAATTTAAATGCGCAGGGCCGGCTCAACAGTATTGCTAACTCAAGCTAGGATTTTGGGTAATCAAAGAATAGGGCCCCATTTAGAAAAAAGAAATATAGTTGATATTTTTTTTTCTAAAAAAATAGTTTATGCATCAAATTAATCAATAAAAATATATTTTATCTCAACGTATTTATCCACACACGAGATATAATTTTTAAATTTTTTTTTAACTCTGTCAACTACAAAATTTTTGGCTTATATCAAAGAATTTTTGTCTTTTAAAAAAAAACGGCCCCAATGTTTTAGTTCGCTTTAGGGCTCCGAAAATATTGAGCCGATCCTGTAAATGCGATACATTGTGTGATTAAGTGGTATACTCTAAATTCATGTGACGGGTTTATTTATTTTATTTGAGCATATAAGTCTATAGTACATGTGCATGTTGGAATAAATATAATTATGTTTATTATATTTATTATATGGCCATCACTATCATTTATGTAAGATTGATCAATTACTATAATATCCCTAAGTTTATAATAGGTGATTCTTTGATGGACGGAATTATCCTTACTAAACCTAATTAGGGTGTCCCCTGTGTGTATAAATAGAGAGATTACCAGAGGTATTAGGTTCGACTCTAATAACACCATAACCTAATGTTAGGGCTGACAAATCGTGTCTTAACAGGTTTAACAGGTCTCTGACGACGCGAACAAATCAAGTTCTAAACATGAACATGACTCGTTAACTCATTTACATCTCATGTTTATAACACAGTTTTACGTTTTATGTACCCAAAAAGTGAAATGAAGGATCTTTGCGTCTTAATTCTAAGTATTTAAAAAAAAAGTAAAAACTCACATAGTGTACTTTTCAGTTAACAAGTCTTATCGTGTCTTATACAAGTTACCTATTGCCAGCCCTACCTAATGTAGCCGCCACCCACCTCTCTCTCACACGATCTCGGTTTGAGATCATTAGCCATCATTAGTATACACACTAAAGGGAACCCGATCAAGATGATGGTGTCTTCCATTACTAAGGTTCCTGGACGGTTAAGCATATCGGATACACACGATTAATCTTATGTCTATACCTTATGTTCTCATTAATATAATCAACAATACAACCCTTGTAGTCTTTAAAAGATAATCATTATTAATGAGCGACTAAGTGAGACATTTTGAGTTATTATGAGAAGGTTTAGAGATTAGCAGTACCAAGTTTGTTTGAAGTGATAACTATATATTACACTAAATTTTTGTTGGGAATCCAAAGGTTGAAACCCTAATAATGTTGATGAAACAGATGAGTTGTATCTTGTTAAAGTATTTGATGTAATTAGTTTGTTTTCTTTAAACTCCATTGAAGATGATAGAGTCCATATGTATGATTTGGGTTATTTGGGAATTTTGTGTAAGAAGTGGGTTTAGGTCATAATCTAAATCAAACTAGCAAAGTGTGGTATCATTAAGTTATAAAACGTGTCTCCTTAGATGTACATAAGCTATTAGAAATGGTCGTACATACTAGTATGATTAAGTTCAAGTTTTGAAGAACTGGAGATCTTTTTTACCTGGGTGAAATTAGGGAAAAAGTTATGTCAATAATGTTTTATAACTAAATATAGGGCGACTATATGGAGTTTATGTATAATGTTATAGAAACTGAGATTTGGATGTTAAGAATTTGAAAAAGGGCAAGTGATGGCGAAGGTAATCACAAACGTGTCAAGGGGTAATGAAATAGGGAAAAAAAATAGTCAATAAGGGAATTGAGATTTACCATGAGTAGCCAGGTTAACTTGAGTTTCACACTATGGGTATGTTTAACAAGGAGTTTTTAAGAGTTTTTAGAAGCTTCAAGCTTTTAAGAAAAAAACTCATACTTAATAAAAAACCTTGTTTAGTTGAAAGAACTTGAAACTTTTAGGTTAGGAGAAAAAGCTTCATATTGAAAAGCTATTAGTACTAACGTTTAAGAAAAGCCTCTACTAGCTACAAACTTTTAATGAGTAAATGACACAAATACTCATTCTATTATAAAAATAAAATAAAAACATTCCTTACAAGCTTTTAATTATTCTCATTTTGGTCATTTTATTCATTTTATTAAAAGCTCCAGGTACTTTGCCAAACACCAAAATATATTTAAAAAGCTACAGCTACCAGCTAGTTTTGTCAAACATACCCTACGTAAACCTCACTTGCATTGTAAGAAAATAATCATCAGCATAACTTACATTTGCTGACCATATATGAGTGGAAAGTACATAGTCAAGTGGTGGTTATGTGTGAAACGATATATAGCCATCGGATTTCTGATTTGTCACGCAAGCATGGTTTCTAGTGACTCAAATACTTGTTTAATATTAACCCCATTGACGAGACATTCCTAAACGTAAAATTAGTTTAAGATAAGAAAAAATATATTTTCTATATACTTGTTTATTAAACAAGGAAAATCCAACTTTGACATATTTTCTGACCAGAGTTCCAACTAAAAAAATATTTTGTGTCAGTCCCAACTTTAAATCTGTTTTCTCCTAACGATTTCATAATAATTAAAAAATAACTCTGTTAGTTTTTGCTGATGTAGACTGTCACATAGGCAGTTCATGTCATTAAAATTGCGTCACATAAGCAAACTTTGCCACATAAGCAGTCCACATCATCTTAACTTTGACTTATTTGCCACATAAGTAGTACATATCAGTAAAAGTTTGACTCTTTACCACATAAGTAGTCTACGTCAGTAAAAACTAAATTAACTTTTAATTTAGCGCGAGATTGCCAAGAAAAAATAGGTTAAAATTGCAACCATCACAAATATTTCATTAGTTGGGACTATTGCCAACTAATCCATGTTACCTTATTAAGGAGGAGAGATGGCTACAAATGTAATTTTACCCTCTTTTTAAGATGGCATACAAAGGGTCACAAGTGTAATCCTCTATTTTTTATCCCTTTTCTTCCCTTTATGCCTTTATGTACAACTTTTAATACCAATTATACAAATGACTAATGCAACGTGTCTTCATCTTATCATCATGAGTGTTATTGTTCGAACTATATATAATATAACTGATTTTTTTACATGAACCTAAATATACTACTACATTCTTTGTTTCTTCTTTTTATATACTTATCAAAACGTGTATGGCCATAAAAAAGTTGTCTTTAAACTCCAGGGATATAGATTGTTTGAAAATAAGAAAGAGTTGTGACAGTACGTAGACTTCTTTTGTGGAAATTTCTTTTCTTAAATATGGATAAAGTTGGAAAATAGAACGATTCGTGTGCCAAAGCTACACGCTTCGTGTGGTCATTATAAATGTATTTTTCGTGGGGTCATTATAAATGTATTTTTGCTATGATTTTTTTTTTTCATGCGAAGCGTAAAGTGTAATTTTGATCCTATTGTCTCAATGTTTATGTTAAGACCCTAATTAATAGCAAAGCAAAACATGGATAGAAGGACAAAATCTACACAAGCCTAATTGTTGCCTTTTTATGTTAAATCAAGTTACATCGGTTACTCAAATAGATTTGTAATCCTTTATAATATTTTTTTACATAAAATCGATTTCAAGAAACGACGTATTTTAAACATTAAGACATTAATTTTTAATTATAATTACTCTTCTAAGTTAGTTATAACTATACATATTGGTTGTCCAATTACAAACATTCATTTATGTTGGTTATAGCGTTGCGTTTAAGCCAGTTATATCTATACTATATTATAATGCATGAGCCAAGGACTTATTAAAACTTAAGTAATACAAATTTTATAGGGGCAAATATGTCTTTTAGTCATTACCAAGAGAATAGTTGTTCAGTTATGTTGGGCACAATATACGCTCCCTTCTTCTCAGTTATTCTGTTGCCTCGAGTTTGAATTAGGTTCTTTGGAAGGTCTACTCTATCTCTCACTCTCTCTTGATGCTGGATGGTTCGTATTACACCAAACTCAAAGGCTGTAACAGCACTGATTGATTATACGTTAATCACGATTCAAGGTAACAACGTTCTATATTTGTATTATATTTACGATTTGTCATCCCCCTACAACCGCCATAACCCTCTTTATATAGTGCTTCATACTGATGCCTTCCACTTAACCGAGAGAGAGAGAGAATGATAGAGAGAGAATAATTGAGATTGGGAATGAAAATCAGAACCACACACGGCGTGAGAATCTATATGTGAAGGTATATTGTACGTCTGTTTGTGTTTAATTTTGTGAATTAGGGTTTTTCGTATTTGGATTGCTGTTAACGCATTTTCAAATTAGGTTTTATTCTTCTTTATTCCTGGATTGTTTTTCAATTACTGGTTATATTTCAAGATCCTCCTTGTATGAATTTATAAAAAAAAAAAAATATGTGATTAAAATAGTATTTCCTTTAGTTTATTTTCAGCTTGGTATTTGTATGGGGTATTTTGTGGTGGAAGATGTATATATGTGTTTGGGAAGTAGTGAAGGAATGGGATGTTTATCAAGGGGTTAATCTTGCAATTTGTGTTTATACAGATATTGTTACCTCTACGGTCTGTTGATTTTATCGTCTCTTCTAATTTGTAGGAATTTGAAGTAGTTTATTAATTAATTCATTGAGTTTGTTGATGGGTTTTGGTTTTTTGCATTCTTGTGGTTACTTGGGCCTTTGGGTCTTTAAAGTGATTACTGACGTTCACGAATCAAGAATTAGATAGTTGTAACAAAGGGATACAAACAGGAGTTACTTGGGTGATTTTTATTGCCTTAAAAGTACTTTTAAATTTTATTATTTTGGCAATAGAGTTCTGAAAAATCTGAAATGGTTGATAGCGGACATTTCATCAAAACACAACAGAGTATGATCAAGAGCTGTTGCATCTAAATATATAATATTGTTGCTAATTGATACTTATAATTTGTGGGTTATGTTAAAAATTTAATATTTTTTTTGCATAAAGATTTGTAAAGTTATTATCTTGATTAGTACCCCCCATGGATTCTTGATTCCCATTTTCTGGGAGTTGTAAACATTGGTTGGCTTATTGTTAGAAGGCTGTAGATTGATGAACATAAAGGGAGGTGTTTCTTGATTTCTTCTGCACTAAATATGGTACTATATGTTTATGCTCGATGAACATATAGGCTTTTTCACATCAACTTTTTAATAAATTTACCTTTTTGATTTTAAGTTATCAAGATTTTGTTGCATCTATTGTTGCTAATTACTTTATTAAATTCAATATCTTGGTCAATTTAGGGGCTTTTAAGTCATAATGCTAGATTGCTAATTACTTAACTTTATAATTGAGTTTAGTAGCCCATTTTTACTTAAATACCCTTGATGTTTTTAACGGCAAATTGTGATCACTGACGGACCACTGGAGTATTATCGTGACACCAACGGAACCACCCGTTCATATCCATCTCCACTAGGCAATAACGCCTACACACCAATTCAGGAGGAAACTCAATAAATCTGGGAAAAAAGCCTTTGTGGGAATCGAACCTAGGACCAAATGATCCCTAAGCCTTGTCCGACCCATAAGATGCCACTAGGCCATAATGCCATAGGCAAATACCCTTGATGTTTTATTCACTCTATGAGGAAAGGAATCAAACATTATTGTTAACATTTCCTTCATTAAATGCCCTTGATGTATCTTTTAGTCAGTGGAATAAGTTACAGTGGTAGCATAACTTGCAAGTGTAAAACCAGAAATGAGCTTTATCATAAATAAAATTGTTGATAATATTGAAACGTATATTTGATGATGATAATAAATAATGAATGACTAATTTTGATTTGTTTTTTTGCTGTGCAGACACTTGATTGGATTCTTTGTTTTTGTGGGTTTAACAATTGGAAACATGATGCAAGTCTCAGAAGTTTTGGATTTCTTCAATGCATTAACATGGTAATTCAAGATTGCATCTTTTCTCTTTACTTCTTTAGATTCATGAGAGATGGGTATTTTGGTCAAATCAACTGTTTTCGTTTGACCCGTATTAGGCTGGAACTGATGCTTACGTTTACCTCATATTTATGTATGAGAATAAATGAAAATTTGACTGTGGGGTCTCATAGCTTATAATTATTTATGTTCTTGAAGATTTCTAGCTTTAGGACTGTGAAATTGGCTTAAGTTTGTTATATTTTTATTTTTGCAGGACTGTCCCGTTAAATCCAGGCACAAACTCTTCAAATGTTTCAATGATGGTAAGGACTTAGCGCATAACTACGGAAGCAAATACTGTGTTTTGACTCTTTTTTGGTGTCATTCTAATGATTTGAATACTGTGAGACTTTTTTTTTTAAATTTTGTGGGTAATAAAGACTATAAGAGTATGGCATTATATTCCACAAACTGGAATATCAATCAGAATATTTACAATCTTCACACTGGTAATTAAATTTTTATATATTTGATTAGAAAGATGACTCATTTGACCAAAAAGTTAACTGCTCTGCTGCTTTAAGATGCTGATTGCATTAAGTTATTACAGGATACACCAAAACTCATAGACTTGAAGCACAATCCACAACAAGATATGGACATATCACCAGTATTAATGGTGGAAACACGGTGGCCATTTTTCGTATTAATGGCGGAAACACGGTGGCCATTTTGGTGAAGGTTATAACTATAAAAAAAATTGTAAAGAAAAGAGCTATTGATTTGAATAATATTATGATACTCAGAATGTATAATATTGGGTTTACACTTCAACAGTGTCATGTTCGAACACAAGATTGGTGCAGTTGAATTTAATTATGCCTCCACTCTACCCTTTTAAATTACAAATTTAAACGTCAAATTTAATAGTATTATATTATTGCGGGAGCTTCTCCTTGGCATTGCCTTAGGAGACGATGTTTATTACAGTGATTTCTATATTATTATTTTTTTTGCATTCAGAAATCCTCTTGCGCTATGGGCTACGAGAATCATTAGACCGTGTGTAGTGGAAAAACAACTTAGCGCTCCTCCTTTCTGTTTCATTGGTCGAAAGAAAGTGACACAAAAACCAAATTTAATTTGGCGTTATAATCTTAACGCTCAAACCAAAATGGAGGCCAAATGGGGGTGTTTAGCGCCAATTAGCGCCATGGGTTTTGGCGTTCGGGGTGTGAACTTGGGTTTACCGGTGGGTTTGGCCCCTCACTATGGGTGGCCTTATTAATTTTTGATTGGTTATGGCTCAAACTGAATCAAGACTGATTGAACCAATCTGTAAAGACCCCTAAGTGCAGTGTTTCCCGCTGCATCGCGCGGGCCTCCCACTAGTATATATATATATATATATATATATATATATATATATATATATATATATATCTATGTTACCTTATTAAGGAGGAAACATGTCTAGAAAAGTAATTATACACACATTTTAAGATGGGATGTCAAAAGTCGCATGCTTTAAACACTATATGTCATGTAAAACTTCCTATAATACCCTTTATTGTATTATCCACTTGTACTATATATCTATGTTAAAAAATGAGTTACGCATCATCATTTCCAGAACATGCTCTCATCATCAATACATCAATTCATCATCAATACATCAATAACTGGCCGAACGAACACTTAGCAAATAACTTGTAATTGTCATTTGCCTGGACTTGCCTATTTATGACATTTCTTATCTTTTAATTGTGAAAGTTTATTTTTTGTGAAAGAAGTTAAAACCTGGGCAAATTTTATTGATATAAAAAATAAAATGAACGGATACAAATACGTAAAATTTAATTACATAATCTAATCACCGTCTTTTTCAAATATACGTTAAAACTAACATAAACTACTAACAAAAATGAGTACCACGTTTCATAAGATGTCAACCGGGACACCCGCCGCAACGCGCGGGCATTCCACTAGTATGTTAAAGTTTAAATTATTAAAATCCAATTTTCCAATAAATTAACATATATATATATATATAATCTGAGAAGGTTTCGGAGTTATTTCAACTATTAGAGGATATACATGAATTCCAATGTAATATGGGGTCGGACACATGGAAATGGAAGGGAGCAATCGATGGTGTCTATGTAGTTAACAAGGCGAAGAGATTATTATCCGCAAGACCGATTTCAAGAGTTGAGTTGAGCATGAACTGGAATGGGTGGACTCCGCTAAAATGCAAAATTATGGTGTGGAGGACTGAACTCGATCGTTTGCCAACTCGGTCGGAACTAATAAAACGCGGGATCGATTTAAATGATGATTCGTGTGGTATTTGTAACGCGGAACCCGAAACAACTTTGCATTTGTTCACAGGATGTGTGTTCTCAAATGAGGTTTGGTTTAGGGTGGGAACATGGTGCCGATTAAGTTATATATTGGTGTTCGATGTCAAAGATTTACTGAAGCTCATGGACACTCAAACAACGACGAAACAAGAGAAATATTTATTACGAGGCATCATATATACTACGATGTGGGCCATATGGAATGAGCGCAATGATAGAATATTCAAGGGTAAGTCTGGAAAAGCCATGAAGTGGTGGAATCCATAAAATCAACGTCGTTTTTTTGGTTACATCATAGATCTAGATTGAATGGTATTGATTGGAATGATTGGTGTAAATATCCTCTAAACATAATGTAAGTCGTTTTTTGTTTGCCCGGGATCCTTGCTTTGAGGACCGCTTATGGCGTTTTTGAATGAAATTTGCCTTTAAAAAATAATAATAAATAAACTGAGAATGAAAACTAGTATCTTATTAAATCTTAGAAGTTATTATACTATATTATAAAGCATGTAAGAGGGATTCCCAATAAAATTAAGTAATTACAACATTTAATGCTTAGGGTACAACAATCTAATAAAGTTAGTATGAGGGCATAATGGTATTTCCACATTGCTATTAAATTGTTTTAATTCAAACCAAATCTTTATGCATGAATTGTAAACTACCTAATACTCAAGGGACGGAATATGAAAAGTTAAATTTAATGCACAAATACATAATACATATCACTTTACTAGACAAAAATGCCAAAAGATATCATCAATTAAGTCTCATTATTTCAACATCAATATTGAAAACTATTGCTTTTCATTTTCCCAACTTAACTCAACAATTAATCAACCAAGTTTATAAATAGAGATCCAAACTTGACATCTTTTATTCAGCAAAACAACAATGGCAGACTCTTGTTCTTCAACTCCAACAAAAGTAACTTTAAAGCTTCTAATCGATAGCTTAAATCTGGTGCAGATGGTATTTAGTTAACAAGAGGGTTCACACATTACACTTGGACCATATCATAAGTCTATGGTAGTATGATGTTATATTTCCAATCAAAAACCAATTTTATTTGATAGTTGTGAATTAGTTTTTAACATGTTATAATGGGTACCCGGATGACACGTATGGCCACATCTGGGATTCGGATCTTGCAAAAAGACGGAATTCTCTGGTGAGAGTGAGAAGTTTTATGCACTTGTTATTGATTTATTGTACGATAAGGCCTTAATCGTGTTAGTTATGGGAAGACAATAGGTTGTACGACTACTTTGTGAACCCTAAGAAGGTATGAATTTTAATTATTTTTTTGCTCATATGTGATTTCAAAAACCTTATGAATCAAGTCAAATGAAAATTTCTGTTGTTTTTACTTATTACACTTCAGTTGCAATACACTTTGCCCTGAGCTTTTCTAAATACCCCAAATTGGAAGTTTTGTGAAAAGAATGAATGGTTTATCCTTAAATGGTCACTTGGTGTGTACAGAAATATTTACCTAAAAAAGGATTAAAAATGTTAAATGGGTTAAAAGTCATCCAAAGTGTATATCTAACACATATAGCCTCTTAGTTAAGAAAAATATTATTGTTGTAACAAATAACTTTTGTAATCATATTTCATGCACTACCTGTTTATAAAAAAAGGACACGAATGTGTGATCGACTCGTTTTTAAATCATTCTACAAACAACCCATTTCAAGTGGTAATGATATTTATATTGATGTAGCCTAAGGAAAGCAAATCACAAAGGTTGTGGTGCAAGTTAATTGCGACCATTTGATAATTGTTGCACCAAATGGTTTGAAACCAAGTATTCAAACTCAGTTGTTTACGTATTTTTTGGAAGCATGGTGTTACTAACCCAACTAGAGATGGAGAAAATTTCATGGAGTTTACAGAAAGTGGGTTTTACTTTCTTTAGAAAGTTAAAGATTCATAGACACAATTTTCCAAAAGGGATTCTTCGTTTAACCACATAAGAAAAGGGTATTATTACTGTGAGTTGGTGCAACCAGCTTAAAATGTGTTAATGATTTAATGGATCGGATTTTCAATGTGGTTTTGGATGGATTGGTTTCGTGTAGAACCACTCGAAGGAAAAAGTTCAGTTTTATGTATATACTGTTTCGTGTAAATGGGTTTGATAACCGGTTTGTCAGTATCAAAGTATATTTTTAATGTACACACTTCCTGATTTAGATTACTAACATAAATGCAACACAATATACCACGAGAGGTAGCACAAAACGAGTATCGGGTACTACATTATCGTCACCGCGCGCTGCATCGTGTAAGTTTCTGACATTATGTGCTCCAATATATGTCACCCCGCCGTAACACGTGGGTACCCCACTAGTTTTTTAAAATATTGCTTATTAATACATATAAGGGGTAATTGCTTTTTGTCCCAACTACTCGTTTTTTAGTTGGGTTTGATTTGTTTGATCTAATTTGGTGGTTCAAAAAGATACATAGGTAGGGGTGATTATGAAAAAAATAAGTTAAAAAGAGTTACAGCTAGAGTTGAAAGAGAATATATTAATGCGTAGTTTTAAAACAAAACATATAAATCATCCAACAATGGGTTTGATGCATTTTTTTATTTCTAAACACCATAAATGGTGTATACATGCCTCGTGCTGTAAGAATCGCTACATGCTAGTTGGCTGGTGAGGAAATTTACTACGATTAATCCAGATTAGCTGGATCGATATTATATGTAATTTTCAATTTTATATGTATATACACAACTTTTATATGCAATTTTTTTAAGTAAACATGTTTTGACACTTTCTTCGACCCACATTTTGAAGTAAATAGGACTAACTACCAAAAATTTACAAGTTTTAACAGAATCTGGCCGGAATTCACATGTTTTGGCTATAATTTGGCCAGAATCACAAGACTGCCACCAATTTTGGCCAATTTTGACCGAATTTACCGACTATTGACCGCCTACCGATTATTTGGCTGATTTGTTGAAAATTACTCGGTGAAACTCGAGCTAGCGATTAATTGAAAGCTAGGCGGGATATTCATGTACATGCCCAAGTTCAAAGACACCACACATGTTCTATAACGAAAACGCATCACCACATTCCAATCTATAAGTTGCCTTTAGCTAAGGATGCCTAATTTTCAGTAACCTATGCCTGTGTCTATAAGATTCGGATTATATATAGGATTTGAAGTTGTGATGTGATTACACATCGACAAAATACAGGCCATTATTTTATGTCGTTTTTTTATAAATGCAAAGCAACACTTGAAGATAATAGCGGTTTGGGTTTTGATCTTATGAGGTGGCATGAAGGAAATCAAGGATAATATTAGTGAGTGTTTATTAATTATAAAACTAGGGATATATGTTATGTTACACTTTCATAGAGTTTGATTAATGTTGTCAACTCTCTAGCTTGTACATGATATTATTTTTTACATCTAATAAGATTTTCTTCGCTAGCTTTATCTAAAACTATAGATTCAGCTTATATATTTGCCGGCCAAAAAGTGAGTACGATAGTTGTAATATTTTTTGTTTAACTGAGCTGTTAGAAAATCACACGAAGAAGAGAATCAAGTCACGTTTTGTCTTTTATAATAATCTTTATTCAGTGCAAAGATGAAACTAATAATAAATAACTAAAAAGCACTAACAAATTACACACACTTAATTGACTTGTTCCAATTGACTTCTTTATCTCATGTTTGACATTTGTCTTATGTTAAACAAACGTCCATGTTAAACACATGTGTTGGGCTAATATGTCATTTTTCAAATCCCCATTCGTATGCATATTCTTGTTTCTTCAATTTTTTTAATGCCATTATTTCGTATTGCTAAGAACATCCAAGGCCGATCCTTCTCTTCTTCCCAACTTCTTCCACGTTATCCATGTTTGGTTCTCTTACCTTCACATCGGACCACGAATGACCAACTTCTTCCACGATAGAGATAGTCTGATATGTGTGTCAAGGTAACTTTGTAGGAAATTGGTTCATTGAATCTGTAGAAGTGTAAAAAATTAAGAATAAAAAAAATGTAAATCTCGTTTAAAAATGTCTGCTTAGATTTAATTTCTTGGGCCAAAGGCATTATAGCCTAGCGGCATTTTGGTGGTGGGATAAGACTTAGGGAATAAAAGTCTTGGGTTCGAATCCCACAATGGGGTTTTCTCATAATTATGAGTTTCCTCCTGAATTGGTGACTTGGTGTGGAATATGATCGCGTGGTAACACTGGTGGAACGATGATACTCCAGTGATCTGTGAGTGATTCCAATTTGTTGGCAGTTCAAAAAAAAAAAAAGATTTAATTTCTTGGAAAACCGAATTCTTATGACTTGATTTAGATCTTAGACTAATTATTGGGTGCTTTTCTTTCTCCACATCCTCCTCGTCCATTTCTCTTACTTCGGAGATGGTCTAATATGTGTGTCACGGATAATTTTGTTGAAAAATGAATATTCGTAGAAAAACTAGTTTGACAAAGGTACCATACCCCAGCGGCATCTTGGTGGTAGGATAAGAATTAGAGACTATAACGTTTTGGGTTCGAATCTCACAAGGGGTTTTTCTCATAATTATGAGTTCCTCCTAACTTGGTGACTTGGTGGTGGAATATGATCGTGTGGTAACACTGGTGGCATGATGATACTCCAGTGATCCGTGAGTGATTCCAATTGGGTAAAGGAAGGCATGTTGGGTAAATAATTAAATATTCACCAACAAGTCATTGGGAGTTTTGATAAGTTACAAATCCTTACCTTTCCAAAACAACTTATCAAATACCAAATGAAAAGTTAAAACAATAAGAACTTCTAATTTGCCAAACATATTGTTTCAACTTATTAAGTTCTTAAGAAGTTATAAGTCATAAGGAGGTGAAAAATAGAGAGCCAAACATGCTCATATTGTGTGTGGTATTAAGATGGAGTGAGTTCAAATTTATTGAAGATTAAGAGTTTACAATTGATAGCAATTCTGTAACATGGTACTATGGCAGAGTGATTAAAATTACAAAATAAAGTTAGTAAGGATTTAAGTTTTAGAGGGACGTGCTGCCCCTCGTGTAGGCCATGGGTAACCCAGTACTCATACGATAACATCGTCGTTATGGTTACTGGTAGGGGTCTCATAAATTTGTTTACTAGTTCTATCCAACGGGCGTGGAAGAAGCAAAACCGTTTGAATTCAAATGCAGCGGTCATATTTATTTACTCTTTTAGGCTAACGGTCAAATTTTATTTGACTGTTTACATATTAATTTTTTTTACCACCCTATATAAACACCATATACTTTATTTCACACAAACACATCAAATTTTATACAATTTTTACAATTACATACATTTTATCAAATGGGTGGTGGTAATTTGTTTCCGATTACATATCGCCGCAGATCATCGCATGCAAACCGTCAACCCACAAACAACCCACTGGCTACAAACCCACCGACAACACACCCTCCGACTTTAAACTCAACGGCTTCCAACCCATCGAGGTCAAACCCTCCAACATTTGAAATTTATGAGCCACAACTTCCTCGAGATTCACCGATGAAAGAATTGCATTACGTGTATGATTACACAATACTCTACTACAACTAGGAACGATACGGATAGGAGACGTTGTTACAGTGTCAGTGCGTAAATAATTAAAATAGAAATTAAACATTAAAATCATAGAAATTAGAACTATCAAACTACATTATTTAAACCTAACGCAACAATTGTCATGTCGAAACATGTTTGAAATTGATATCGTACGTAGCCACATAGTTGACTTGTGCGAGTTGGATTATCACATCCTCGGGCAAGATTAAGGTGCTCTGCCATCGTGGCTTCAAAGAGGGTATTCCATCATTACACTTGGTGTTGAGATCCGCCCACTTATTAACGACCGAATCAATGGTGCGGTCATTTGTACCGTCTGGTCGATTGAATTTCACCAACACGTTGCGCCAAAACGAATTCCTTCTCAAACGGCGACGAAGGTAGTTTTTGACATCTAGCCACGCCCAACTTTTTGACTTTTTAGTGTAAATTTAAAAAATAATTATATGTACTAAGTCTGGCCCTACCAAATTAAGTTCGGTCATAACAAGTTTTTACATTTAAGATCTGTCATTATAAGATTAATTGGTTACAGGTAATTAGGCATATACCATTTAGGATCATACATGTTTCATACATATATATATGTTTTTTCTAATTGTGATCTGCCAATGATCTCCAGCCCAGCTGGTTTGAGGTAGGATGAGTTTTCCTTAGGGGTTCTCATCCTGGGGGTAGGTCACATGTTCGATCCATGCACACCACAAAAAAATTCCCCGTGACGGTTTGAGCTTAGGCAAGGAGGACACCGGTGTGTGGGTAGGGATTCGAACTTGGGACCGCTAGGTTAGGGTTGTACAAGGATTTCCACTGAACTAAACCTTTCAAAAAAACTCACACTCGATCTCATTCCCTAAATTACTTGTTCGAACTCTAAGAGTGCACCGGGGGGCTGCCCCAAGGGCGGGGAAATTATCAAAGATTCCTAAATTACTTATTGGTGGTTTTTTTTAAATCTTACACCAAAACAATAATAATAATCAAGATTCCTTTCACCCCATTTCACTTCTCACCGTATTTTTAGGCTTGAAAAATGGACCTTACAATGTCACATGACGCATCATGCCACTCTTTCCCCCCTCCACTCCCCATGGTCTAATACAGTTCTCTTGAGTCTTGAGTTTTAGGTAGCGGCTGTTTGTTAAGGCTCCTAATGAGCCTTGAATCATTCAGCGCTGAATGATTCAGCATCTAGCTTATTTAGTGCGTTTGTTTCAGCATCTGAATGGAATGGTTTAAGGCCGAACCATTAAGACTTGAGATGTTGCTAAACCATTAAGACTTGGGATGTTGCTAAACTATTAAGCACTAAATGAATCAATTTTTACTTCCCCTGCCAATGTGAGATATTAAACTAACCATTTAGAGGTCCAACAAAACAACGCTTAATGATTCAGTACTTTAACCATTCAAATCTTTGAACCATTCAGACTTTTTAATAATGTAACACTTAAGAGCATTCACAACCCACCCATCAAACCTTCCCCCATCTTTAAAATTTAAAAAATCCTACTAAAAACACACTACAACCCATCCACCATTTTATACCCTATCTTTATATTATGAAAATTTGTTATCATACTTTTCATATATAAAAAGCTACTATTCATCCTCCACCAAATTATTGTGAGTGTATGAAAACGAGAAATATAATAAAATAATGTGTTTGTGAGTAAGATAAAGATAAAAATGGTGGATGGGATGTGGGAAGTTTTTTAAATTGAAGATAAATTTTAAAAGTATGATTTTTTAGTTAAATTATAGGGTAAAAATGTGGGATGGATGTGAATGCTCTAATTAACCATACAACCCCATTTAAATATTTTACTAGTTGAATATTTATTTATTATGAATATAGGATTGGACATCAATGACAAAATTCATGTGGTTGCATAAATCCAATCTAGTGGTGACAAAAATGACACTTGTCAATTCTTCAAGTACTAAAAGACAAAAGACACAGAGAATGCACATGCCACCTAAGGAACACCACATGTGAATCTCTTTCCTATGGACACGTGTATGGCAAACTCCTTTGTTCTTATTTTTGTTCGTCTCTGTCAGTCTGTCATACTTTTTCCTTCGACTCCTCTAAAACACCCCACTTCAAATTTTCCTATAAATTGCCCAAATTATCCATTAGATGTGTATACAATTACTTTCAAGTATTTATAGAAAGTTGGAGAAAATTACTCGAATAGTCCCTGTGGTTTGCTAGATTTCACCTTTAGTCCCTAACTTTTAAAAATTACAGATATAGTCCCGAAACAGTGGACTTTTTGCACTCGGATAGTCCCTGGAGCTAACTGAGGTTAAATAATCCAGTTAAGTGGATGTAAAATTACTAAATTACCCTTAAATTAAATTAAAAAATAATATAACACTAGTGGGTCCCACACTTCATCTTCCCCACTTCATCTTCCCCACTTCAAAGATATGTGACATCTCAAACTCAAAGATATCCCAACACTCAACCC
>JAUTDX010001580.1:0-84956 GCA_030844895.1 Ambrosia x helenae
TTGGTGATTGGTGAATTCGGTGCCACCATCACTTTGAAAAACATTGGATTTGAACAAAAGTTAAAAACGTCGTGAGAATGGTAAAGAATTTGGATTTAGCTTTCAATGGATAGAACCAAGTGGAAACGGGAATAGTCATCAATAAAAAGAACATAGTACCGATAACTAGAGATGTACAAACCGGTTTTTTTAAAACCGAACCGGTTTTAAAACCGGTTTTTCCTAAATCGGTTTTTTCCTCAAAACCGGTTTTTCCTCAAACCGATCCAGTTTCCAAACCGGTTTTTAGCACCGAAGAGACCATCGATCGGAACCGATTTGGGTCGGTTTTTTTAAAACCGGTTTTTTTTGCCAAACCGGTCCATCCTAGAATCAAAATACATTGCCTAAATCGTTTTTTTCCTCCAAAAACCGGTTTTTTTGCCAAACCGGTTTGTTCCTAAAACCGGTTTTCAACCCGGTCTAATCTCCAAAACCTAAAAGCTATACGGAAACCGGTAACTCGGGTCCGGTTTGGGATTGGTTTGAACAAAAACCGGTTTTTGTCTAAACGGTTTTTCCGGTTTTTTTCCGGTTCGGTTTTCAAAACCGGTTTTTTTTTGTACACACCTCTACCGATAACCATCCTTGGAAGGCATAGGTGCGGGTCCCCAAAGGTGTCTAAGACATGTTGTGCGTGTTTTGGATTTTCAATAAATGGTAGGTGTTTTGCTTTTGATAATTCCCATAATCCTGGTTTGTGTAATATAGATGTAACAAAAACATGACTAAGTTTATTCAAAGTAGAAATTGTATCAAAAGAAACATGTCCTAATCGACTATCGCCATTTATTGAATGATGCACGTAGGTGCGATGCAGAAAACGCAGCAACAAGATACTTGTGACCATGGGTGAGAACATAGAGACCATTTTTGCACGTGGCCTATAGCTAGCACCTCCGTTGTTTTTCGGTCCTGAATTTGGGAAAAAAATCATTAGAAAACAAAACATCAATTAGAATCATTTGTTAACCTACTAATTGATAGTAGATTTTTTGTTAAATTAGGACATTCTAAGACATTTTGTAAAGTTATAGATTTACTTATTTAGTTTTCCCAATGTGAGTAACGGGTGATGATTTGTCGTTCCCAAAGGTAACGCGAAGGCTAGCATTGTGGGATTTTGAATTATTTAAACCATGATTTGAGGGTAATATATGTGTTGTAGCACCTGAGTCAGCGGTCCAATCAAGAGAGTCGGATGCTATGTTACACTGGGCAAGAAAAGCGTCGGCAAGATTGGCATCAAGAGGAACCGATTTTTGGGAAAAAGAGTCGAATTGAGGACAAGTGCTAGCATAATGACCGGCTTGGTGACAAAGTTGACAAATGGAGGTCGTTTGGTGTAGGAAGAAGTACGACCACGTGAGGAAGAGGCGCGGCCTCTTCCACGAGATGAAGAAGATCGGGTATGGGAAGTTTTGTTCTCGGGTATGCATGGAAGGCGGCTTGAGGGGTTGAGAACCATGTAATTGTTGGACAAACATCTCTTAATTCTTGGCATTATCCAAGAGATCACGAAATGAAGGGAAGTTTGCTAGAAAGAAAGGATCTTGAATGTTTTTAGCTGATACCATATGAGATCACAATGGTTCAACTTGAGTTTATTTCAATGTACAATCCTTTAAATACAAGACAACTAGTAAGGAGAGAATTACTCCTCTATACATGGACACAATTGACTTCATAATTACATTTTAATATATTGATGAGATAGGGAGGATATTGCTCCATAAGTTTTGTTATTTCCTAATATGTAGATTGTCACACCACGCTAAAGCGAAAAACGGAGTGAGATGGGTATGGTGTCACAAACATTATTTATACGGGAAATACTAAATAGCATTCATTCCACATAACAATTAAGGTCTTGATGTCACTTACGCATTACACATGCCTTAGCAAATGAGTTTCAATGATACAACAAAATAACAAAACAAGAGGCTTCTTCATGCACTCCTACTTTTGTCTTCTTCACTCACCTATTCATTTCCTGAAAAACATGCTTAAAATTCGTCAACTAAAATTTTGGTGAGTTCGTAGGTTTATCTACTCAAATAAACAGTTTGTTTCAAGATAGTTTGTTGTCAATGTACATGCGTAATCCTTTCAAAAAAATGTACATGCGTAATATAGTCACCAAGAGCCCATAACTAAAGGTACCCCGACTTTCTGTATGCCCCAACCAATGCCTTATCGCAGAACATTGAAAAACATGGATATATGCAATCATTTGACAATAGTCAAGGTTAGCACGACTAACCATGAAAGGGGTTGTCAACCCAAATAGTACTATTACTATAATCCACTGGCTTATCGCTAAGCTAATGTTTATGTTGTCCGAGGACTTTGTATGTGATAATGTTGTCTAACTCATGTTACATATAATGTAGTCATTGACGAATGTATTCATAAAACATGTTTTCCCCCAAAAGTAAACAAGTAAAAAGGGGCAACGAAACTCACCTAGGATAACGATGAACGTAGCAAAATCCCTGAAAGTAATACCTGACCTACTCGAGCCCTATTATATATAAGAAACCATAAGGTCTATGTAGTGTGTCTAGCATACGCGTTGGTTTGTATCAAGTCACCCAACTAGTTATATGAGATGCATATTAATATAGAAAAATGAAACTTTGAAACACGACATCTTGTTGCTGACACATTTATGATTCTTGAAAATAAATTTATGGAAAGTATAACCCAAAACATATAGAATTCTAAGTTCATTGTTCTAAGACCATGATCCATATATAATACTCATATAATTAATGGGTGATATAAAGGAACTTTATGTTACTGTGGTGGTCGTGGTGGTCGTAGTGGTAGTGGTCATCATCGGCGTCGTCGTAGTCATAGTAGCAGTTTGTAGCAGTAGTTGTAGTAGTAGCAGCAATAGTAGTAGCAGCAGTTGTAGTAGTAGTAGCAGTAGCAGCAGTAGTAGCAGTTTGTAGTAGTAGTAGCAGTTTGTTGTTTGTAGTAGCAGATTGTAGTAGCAGCAGCAGCAGTAGTAGTTGTAGCAGCAGTAGCGCAGCAGCAGAGTAGCAGTAGTAGTAGTTTATGATTTTTGAAATGTTTAGTTTTGGTTACAAAATGTTGTAAAGATGTTAACTTTAAAAGAAACGGTTGTGACTTTGTTACTGATTTAGCTTTGTTTTATGCAAAAATGTGTTTCTTGATGCAAGTTTGGTAATTTTAGAGCATAATATGCATTTAGGCTAACAAGAAATGGAATTTAATGATTATTCATTTATTTGCATGATATGAACAGAGCCTAGATGGAGATATTATTGATTATGTACACATCTCTCACCAGCCAGCTTTTGATCATCAACTCCTTAAAGACCATAAAATCCAGGTTTTTTATTTTTTTTCAACATTTTCAAGATTTTGTTAAAAATCATTTTTTTAAGTAACTTTTAAGAAAAATATGTAGATGAGGCCTAACTATCATCATGAAGGGTTGTATGATGAGAACAAGATGAAGACAGAGTTTAAAGAAAGAGAGAATAACATCCATCAATTGTGGCATGTTAATGGTATGTACCATGAAGACACAATACCAATAAGAAGAACAAAAGAAAAAGATGTTTTAAGAGCAAGTTCTGTGAAAATGCATGGGAAGAAGAAGCATAAAAGCATTCATGTGCCTACAAGCATCCCTAAGTCGGATGATCCTGATTTGAATGAAAGTGTTCATCAAGTGAGCAAGAACAAATATCATGGAATAAAGACAAAAAAGAAAAGAAAAAGCCTATTGTTTTCCCTTAGACTATCCGTAATAGTTTACGCTCCTTAATACCTTTTAAATCGATACTTTCCTTTAGAGTTGTACATTTTTTAGGTTTGGTTGTATTAGAGTTATACATTGTTTTAGGTTAGGTATCAATATTACTATGTTAGAGTTGTACATTTTTTAGCCTTTAGGATATGTGTTAATATTAGAATTATACATTCTTTTAGGTTAGGTGTTAACATTGGAGTTATACATTGTTTTAGGTTATGTGTTAGCAATGGAGTTGTTAGGTTAGGTATTAATATTAGAGTTACACATTGTTTTATGTAGATGTTAACATTAGAGTTATAAATTGTTTAAGGTTAAGTGTTAACAACGGAGTTATACACTATTTTAGGTTAGGTGTTAACATCGGAGTTATACATTGTTAATTGTTTTAGGTTAGGTGCTACCCGAATCCTGCCCAGCCTAATTGTGGTGATAGGTATCTAATGACTGACTAAATAGTTTACACATATCATGAAATATTGTGAGTTCCTCCTTTGTTTCCCGTTATTTATGTCGGTTAGCTTTCCTGCATGTAAATGTAAAGCGCATCAGTCTATTTCATATATAAAGTTTATATGTTATATTAGATTTGTCAACCTCGGGACGCTCCCGGGATATAATCTAGTTATACATATATTTAGCATCATCTTGTTCCCATTTTTAATGATTTTTTTGTAAATCTTGGTAAATTAGTTCTAATTTTTTTACTTTTAGTTTTCAAGATGATCAAGCCGCAAATTGACAAAATATTGATGTTTTCTATGTTTATGTAGAGTCGAACACGTTGATGTCTCAAAAAGGGGTTAAGGGTTTTAGGGTATGAGATTTTGTGTTTGGAAGCTCTGGCCTTAGTGTAGAGATAAGATCAAGGCACTAAAGGACTTGATTTATTAAGGATTAAAACTAATATATTCCAATACTAATACTTGACTTTCGAATAGGTTTCCTGCTGATTCTAGTAACATGCTGGGAAATATGAATCCCTTATGTTATTTTCTTACTTAATATTAAATCACAACGGTATGTGGTTTCCTTGCTGATTTGGCAATATCGTTATGGTTTAACACGACCTTGCGGGAGTGTCCTTGCTGATTGAAGCCAATACGGACGAGTGTGCGAGGGTCCCTAAAAAAGAACTCCACAACTTTACGGCCGGCATTAATAGAACACAAGTTCTCACCTAAAACCCGAGCTTTTGTGATCCACGGTAACTTTTAGATAACGAAGCATCAAGAGGCAACAAGTATCCCAAACACTCATTTTCTTATCATTGATTACAACTCTATCTTTTTGTTTTATATAATTGTTTTTAGGGTTAATTGCCAAAATCATCCATGTGGTTTAGGTCAAATTGCTTAAATAGTATATAAAAAAAAGTTTTTCTAATCTGTACCTCTGTTTTACATTCCTTGTCACCCCTCCCCCCAACCGTCCATTCCACTGTTGTTAAGTAAGTGGTGTTTTTGTCCTTTCAAGTTTTAAACCTTTTACTCGCCATTATCGTCCCTCCCCCATCTCAGCCATAGTTCACCACCACCGTCTCCACTGTTCACCAACGTCATCCGCCTTCCATCACCACTGTAAAACCCCACAACCATCATTGCACAACACCATATTCACTCATCTCCTTCATCGCCAATACCACCATTCCCCACATCAACACCCACGACGACAACCATCTGACCAACATCAACACCCCTAGACCATCACCATCCTCTACTCTAACCATCATCCTCACATAAAACCACCCAACCATCATCAAACACCATCACCGTTCGTTGTCTTAGGCCCTAGGTCTTCTTCTCTCAAGTACCATTGTTGTTAATGCTTTGGTTGACAATGAAAACATCCAGTCTTATTTATGTGTGCTCATATCATCCACGCATGCAATATAGTATAAGAATTTGTATAGCTTTCATATTATTACCTCGTTTATCATGTTTCTACAATTGCAAATCCAATCTTTAGAGTCAGATCAATTCGTCAACGACTCGTAAATTCTCATGAGCTTATTCCAAGTTAATACCAATAAGTGTTTACTCATCAAAACCGCCATATTGTAACTCGAAGCATGACCTGCATGGTTGCACTCGAATCCTTCTTTGTAAGTTGATGGAAAAGTTTTATCAATGTCTTGTTGTATAAACATGACATCTTTAATCGTCAATATCTGCTAAACTGGTGAATCCATTTTCGATTTCAAGTAACAATGCATAAATAATTTGTGTACAGTCCTTGTCTCTGGAATTCATCTCAAAAACATGATTATCCATCATATGCATAAGTAGAAATTATCCATATAATAAATATTTGATAAACTACATATTTTAATTAAATTTTTTACTTAGGGGCTGTTTGGTTGATTAAGTGTTGAATCATTAAGAGGTCTGAATGGTTAAGCGCTAAATCATTAAGTTGGACCTCTTAATGGTTAGTTTTCTTGTCCCACGTTGATAGGGGAGCCTCATTAAGGTTTAGCCTAGTTCACTGCTTAATAAAAAGATGCTTAATTCCTACTGAAAGTTTCCTACACAAATTTTTTTCGTCACAAATTCTGACAAATCCAGATTTTAATTTTATTTAGTATTTTAATCTTTTAAATGAGTTGGTCGTCGGAAATGTGTCACAAACATATTTTATTTTAATTTTAATTTCTTTTTTGTTTGTGGGAAATGTGTCACAATATATACAGGTTTTTACTTTTTTTTTCTTTGTCACAAAATTATTTGTTTTTTATTTTTTATTGTTTATTTGTTTGTAGGAAATGTGTAACAAATAATAATGAATTTTTATTCATTTGTCAAAAATATGTCACAAAAAACCAAAAATTGGAGTAATTAGGAATTTTTGTAGGAGATGTGTAGCAATTTGTGACGCCATAACTTTGTAGGAAATGTGTAGGAAGTGCATAGGAAACGGGGTTCCTGTGAGACGTTTTATTACATTACGTTTTTGTCATAAAGCGTGATTAATGACGCATTTCCTACGAAAACTGGTGTTGGAAATTTCATTTTTTTAGTAGTGTTAGAACAACATATGTAACAATAATCACAATGATAAATATTTATTTACCATAAAAAAATGTTATTTGCCCAATAATTGCATATTAGATAGTCTCTAACATAAGTATTCGAGAAATTCTTTTGGAAGATTGTACAAGAATCAAGAAAAACTCTGTTTTTTTTTTTAATATTATGTCTAAAAGTATATTCAAAATTAGAGTCCGTTCAGAAAATATAGTAAACCATGTCTTACGAGCAATACATTATTGAAAAACAATATTACGTGTAAGTGATAATTGAACTTGATTTAGGATTACAACGACCAGGATATGAACCATCCATGGCTACCACATAAACATCCCTCGTGTATTTGTTCTCGTAACCGCTTTTGATTACATATCTCTTTCATTATTTCACGTGTTAGTGGAAAAATGTTAGATGAATGATCGATAGGCCGGTTATTGTTTATATATCCGTACTCTACGGTCATAAACCAAGTTAATTAACGTACTATAAGATCAGAAAAAGAGGGAAATAACAAAATAATGTTGGCAGAGAACTCACAATCATGATCGAGCTGTGTATAATCGACCATGCTATGCTAGTGTTTTTAGGTTTTTTTAAATTTTACGAGTAACATGTCATATTTATGCATAGTTCATCATGAATTCAAGAATCATGCAAATCAAAGGTAAATTACTAAAATTAGCTTAGGATTTTGATATATCATTTAAAGATATGAAAATTTATAAAAACTGTCTTTTATAACTTACATATTTTATAAACCAACCACATAAAATATTTTTAAAAAATATCTTTTATAATTGTATCATCAAACAACAAATATCATTTCCTGATCAATCAGGTAATGATAAATTACCAAACGATAAAGCAATATCCCGCGGATAAGGTCGTGAAGGAGATAAAATCTAAAACGTCTAACTCCTTTGTTTGTTGTTTGAGTTTATCTCACCATTTGTTTGTTGTTTGAGTTTATCTCCTTCACAACCTTATCCGCGGATAAAGCAATATCCGCAGATAAGCGGATAAGGTCGTGAAGGAGATAAACTCAAACAACAAACAAATGATGGTTGCTAAGATTATAACCCAAACTTGTATCATTTTTCCATGTTTGCCAAAAAAAAATTAGGAATGATCCCAATGTGACATGTACTCTATGTACGAAATCTTGAACAAATTGGGAAAACATCAAGCACACTTTCTTCATTGTCAAGTATACTACCTAAACTTGTTTTCAGATTCAAACAAAGCTGGTTCTTTTATAATTATTTAGTAACTATTTTCTAAGTATTAATGGAAATTCATGTTCTAACGAGGAAGAGTACTTATTTGAATGTATTTTAAAACAGAAAAAAAGTTAGGTCATGGCTTTAGTAAAATAATGAGTTAATTACACAAATGATCTATTGTGATTTAACCCTAGTCACACATTTGAAATCTATGTTTAAAAAGTTGCATGTTTGTATCATGTGGTTTTCATTATGTAACAGGTTTACACTAACGTATTTCCCAACCAATTTATCTTACGATATCTTCATTCTAAACACGTACACCACTTTAGGCATCGATATCTCATCAATTTTACCTTATTTTAAACATATCTTAGCTTGGTTTGAAGCTTTTTATTTTAAATATCACAAAGCCATTTTTTAATAATTACATTTATACTGATTAGAAGTAACTTTAATTAGTATCCAAAGTTTGCTAGTAAAAAGTACAATTCTTACTAAATTTTCCAAGTTGTTTTACTGAATATAATGCGATAATGTATCTATATTATATAGCTAATAATGAAGCGATAGATTATAGAAATTTTTCAACAAGTTATAAAGGTGAAATAAAATAGTATAAATAAACCTAAATAAAAATGAGGTGGGTTAGGGGTTAAGAAGGGACCGTATGAAAGAAAAAACTAGAGGCTAGAAGCCACTCAGAAAGATCGTAGGTTCTTGGTTGGTCAACTGCAGTCAACCTAGACAATCGTCCCTTGACGAAGCCATAAAGTCTTCGGTTTTCAAAAGAATATCGACTTTTAAATTCAAAACCAGTGAGCTTACAATATTGGTTTGTTTAAAACCACGGAATATATGTCTTTTCATAGACCAATGATATTATAAGGTTTGAAACCGTTAATGTAAGACAATAGACAATACATTATTGATTCATAGTTGAACATAGAGCACACAATTGTATATTCCAATGAGATGTTATAGAAAAAATTAAACATGTAAGCATATGATTCTTAATTCTTAATTCGTATTATAGATTTGTAGTGCATGGAGAGTACTCCAACCTAAAATAAAGGAACATGTTTAGTTATATTATGGTACCAGCGGAGCATCCGTGGAGCACCTCCACCGCATAAATCGCATCCCGCCACTTAGACCATCACATGTAAACCTCTCACCGGCAGCACCACCCGGAAGTTTTCTGATTCTCTCTCTCCTCTACACACGTGAGGTAGCCCACGGAAACTCTTCACGAGACTACGTGAAATCCACTAACTATGACCACGACGCTGGTGAACCTGGGGTGTAGTGGGGTACCAGTGCCATTCACTGGTTGCACCCCACCTTCCCTAATACATGGGCAATACCTCTATCTTATCTGAAGATTCTTTTCTCAAAAAATCTAATCATTTTAACATTATGATCCGTGGAGTAGTTGTGAAAAGACTTGATGTTCCTTGTGACCCAGGATCGATTCTCATTCTCCCCATTATTTTATGCAGCACCGGTGATGATGGGAAACTTGGCAGCGATCGCTTAGTTCGATTCTTGAACTGAACAAGTTTTACCTTACCGCACTGGCGTGCCTTCGGGCAAGTGTTCATAGGATTTGGCCTTAGGTGTGGGTTTTTCTTCGGATCGGTTGACGAATGTTTCCCGATATCGTGAATTTCACTAGTAGCCAATTTGAAGGATTTGTTGTCCATTAAAAAAATACATTTATTTTTAATATTCAAGTTATTAGCTATAATAAATTATTTTGATTTTTTTGAACTTGTAAAGTTGCAACTTTTGACAAAGTCTTACATTTTAACTAAGTTACTAGTGGGAATGCCTGCGCGATGCCGCAGGTAGTTATATTTTTTTGGCGCACATTGTGTGACGGGTTTCACATAACTAATTTTTAGCTAAATAAAAGTGAAGAGACTATATCTATATAATAATTGAGGTCACGTGGGTTGAATTAAGGCCTTAGAGGGGGCCTTTATGATCCAACAACTAATATGGAGCTCCAAATTATGACTATAAAAACCTTTTTCTTTTATTTTTTTTTCATTCTCCATATCAAAACTCTCCTATTCTTCATAATTCCTAACAAATGTTTCAATCTTTCTTATTCACCTTGCATCATTTATTGATTATCCACAACTGATTAAGGTAAACATCCATACTACTCTTCTAATGTTGATTCCTACTATTATTTTGACTTTTTTTTATGGTTAACATTATTAAGAACAAATCAAACCGAATGAAAATTCTTATTCTTTTACGTGGAAATCATT
Organism: Ambrosia x helenae; assembly: GCA_030844895.1. Lineage (NCBI taxonomy): Eukaryota > Viridiplantae > Streptophyta > Magnoliopsida > Asterales > Asteraceae > Ambrosia > Ambrosia x helenae. Next base: position 10,361 of record JAUTDX010001580.1, read on the forward strand.
CTTCTTAAACACATGTTCTAATGAAACGGATTTGTGATAAACGGATTTGTGATAAACACATATTCAATTAGATTTATTATAAAGTGATAACAAAGATACTATCAATTCCTATTGTTATTTTTTTTATTCTTTTTAAGATTTCCTAATCTAATAACCATTTGAAATCATTCCGGTGTTTATCACATGTTCTAATGAAACGGATTTGTGATAAACATATATTCAATTGGATTTGTGATAAAGGGATAACAAAGATACTATCGATTCCTGTTGTAACTTTTTTTATTCTTTTTAATATTTCATAATCTAATACCATTTGAAATCATTCTTGTATTTATCACATGTTCTAATGAAATGGATTTGTGATGAACGTATTTGTGATAAACACATATTCAATCGGATTTGTGATAAAGAGATAATAAGGATTGCGTTTAATCAGATTTATGTTAATTTTATTATTGTCATCACGGTTTTTTTTAGATATATATTGAATCGGATTTACTATTCGATCGGATTTAGTAATACTATGTTTTAACATTTGAAAAACAGGATTTGATCTGAAGACACAAACGCTATTATGTCTTATCATAATGGTTCTCAATTCTTCAAGGTATTGAATGACCCTTCGGCAACAGTTTTGGTATATTTGTTATTTTCATGTACATATGCCTATTTAATTTTCAAAAATGATTTTTATTTTTTAATGTTGTTTTTAACGTGTCAATCCAGACTGTGCTGAAGGCCATGAACAAATTTCTGTTTTCTAAAAACATATACAACAGGAACGTTACAGTTGCCACATACGAAGGACAATCTTGGTTGGTACGATTTTTAATGTTTTTAATGTAATTTATTTGAATTACTGTTTTTTCGAATTTATGTTAAATATTATTGTAATAATTGACTGTTTTTCGAAATTTTTTTAATCACATTTATTTATATTACTGTTTTTTCAAAATTATGTTTAATATTATTGTAATATTAGACCGAATTTAATGTCATTAATCTGAATTATTGTTATTTATTTACATTAATAAAAATTGACCAAATTTAATATTATTTATTACTATCTTTTAATAATTGACCAAATTTATATTAATATTAATATGAATTTCAATTTACCATAATAAGCCTCATTTATTTTTTATTATGAATGATTGATTATTAATCAATTTCACCTTCATTTATGAACGAAATAACTCTCATTTATTTTAATTATTACGATTTTAGTTTTACTATTTGTAAAAATAGTATTGTTGACCGAATATATTACTAATACTAAATGACATTAATAATAATTGACCGAATTGAATGTTATTTATTACGAATTTTTAATCTCATTTATTTATATTAATATTACTGCTTAATTATGTTTTAAACTATCTTTATGAATTATTATTGGTCTTGCCTGCAATTAATAGGATTTATTTTATTTTTTAATGTTATTTAGTATGAGTTTTAATGACATTAATAATAATTGACCGAATTTAGGGTTATATATTACGATTTTTAAGCTCATTTATTTATTATTGACCGAATTAAATTACGAATATATTACTAATACTAAAACTAATATTACGAATTATTATTGGTCTTGTCTTCAATTAATAGAATTTATTCATTTTTTAATGTTATTCAGTATGAGTTTTAATGACATTAATAATAATTGACCGAATTTAGTAATATATATTACGATTTTTAAGCTTATTTGTTTATTATTGACCGAATTGACCGAATTAAATTACGAATATATTACTAATACTAAAACTAATATTACGATTTTTAATTTTAATCCCATTTATATCTTGACCGAATTAAAATTTTCTATTACTATTTCTACGAATATATTACTAATTACTAATACTAACTAATACTAATACTAATATTACGATTTTAGTTTGCTTCAATTAGAAGATATTTCCATTGGCGAATATTGTGTCTTTAAATGGTGTTCAATCCAGCACAGGCTGTTTGTTACAAAGGTTCCACCACAAGAAGTCATTGATTTTCAAATTAAAATTACGATTTTTAATGTTTGTACTGTAATTTATTTGAATTATTGATTATGATTTTGTGGTTATTTATTAAGATTTATAATCTCATTTATTTATATTACTATGTTTACAAATTATGATTAGTCTTGATTGCAATTAATAATATTTATTCATTTTTACTGTTATTTATTAAGATGTTTAATATTATTTATTGACATTAATAATAATTGACCGAATTTAATGTTATTTATTTAAATTATTAATCTCATTTATTTATATTACTTTTTTCAAATTTATGTTTAATAAGATTTAATTATTTTTAATGTATTTTTAGTATGTTAGAATTAATGTTATTTATTGACATTAATAATAATTAACCGAGTTGAATGTTATTTATTATGACTTTTTAATCTCATTTATTATATTAATATTACTACGAAATTATGTTTAATCTATTTTTATGAAATTATGTTTAATATTATTTATAATACTATTCATTCAAATTATTATTGGTCTTGCCTGCAATTAAAAGGATTTATTTATTTTTAATTGATATTTATTATGAGTTCTAATGACATTAATAATAGTTGACCGAATTTAATGTTATATATTACGATTTTTAAGCTCATTTATTTATTATTGACCGAATTAATTTACGAATATATTACTAATACTAATACTAATATTACGATTTTTAATTTGAATCTGATTTGTTTATTATTGACCGAATTAAATTATGAATATATTACTAATACTAAAACTAATATTACGATTTTTAATTTTTATCTCATTTATATCTTATTGACCGAATTAAAATTTTCTATTACGATTTTTACGAATATATTACTAATTACTAATACTAACTAATACTAATACTAATATTACGAATTTAGTTTGCTTCAATTAGAAGATATTTCTATTGGCGAATATTGTGTCTTTAAATGGTGTTCAATCCAGCACAGACTGTTTGTTACAAAGGTTCCATCACAAGAAGTCATTGATTTTCAAATTAAAATTACGATTTTTTATGTTTGTAATGTAATTTATTTGAATTATTGATTACGATTTTGAGGTTATTTATTAGATTTATAATATCATTTATTTATATTACTATGTTTACGAATTATGATTAGTCTTGATTGCAATTAATAAGATTTATTCATTTTTACTGTTATTTATTAAGATGTTTAATATTATTTATTGACATTAATAATAATTGACCGAATTTAAAGTTATTTATTAAAATTATTAATCTCATTTATTTATATTACTTTTTTCGAGTTTATGTCTAATAAGAATTAATTTTTTTAATGTATTTTTAGTATGTTAGAATTAATATTATTGACATTAATAATAATTGACCGAGTTGAATGTTATTTATTATGATTTTTTAATCTCATTTTTTATATTAATATTACTACGAAATTATGTTTAATCTATCTTTATGAAATTATGTTTAATATTATTTATATTACTGTTCATTCGAATTATTATTGGTCTTGCTTGCAATTAATAGGATTTATTTATTTTTTAATGATATTTATTATGAGTTTTAATGACATTAATAATAATTGGCCGAATTTAATGTTATATATTGCGATTTTTAAGCTCATGTATTTATTATTGACCTAATTAATTTACGAATATATTACTAATACTAATATTACAATTTTTAATTTTAAACTGATTTATTTATTATTGACCGAATTAAATTATGAATATATTACTAATACTAAAACTAATATTACGATATTTAATTTTAATCCCATTTATATCTTATTGACCGAATTAAAATTTTCTATTACTATTTTTACGAATATATTACTAATTACTAATAATTGACCGAATTGAATGTTATTTATTACGATTTTTTAATCTCATTTATTTACATTAATGTTACTATGAAATTATGTTTAATATATTTTTATGAATTATTATTGGTCTTGCCTGTAATCAATATGATTTATTCATTTTTTAATGTTATTTATTATAAGTTTTAATGACATTAATTATAATTGATCGAATTTAATGTTATATATTACGATTTTTAAGCTCATTTATTTATTATTGACCGAATTGACCGAATTAAATTACGAATATATTACTCAAACTAAAACTAATATTACAATTTTTAATTTTAATCTCATTTATATCTTATTGACCGAATTAAGTTTTCTATTATTGTTTTTACGAATATATTACTAATTAATAATAATTACTAATACTAACTAATACTAATACTAATGTTACGTGCAGAAATTGTATCACAAGTCGCTAGGTTTGTTATTTGCATATTCAACATTTATGTATACAATATTCTTATTTTATAATTAGTTACACATTTTAAATTTTCTATACGTAATTCTTTTGTAAAGGTTTACTGTGATTGGATGACCTGATTTGCTTCAATCAAAGGATACTTCCATTGGCGAATACTGTGTCTTCAAATGGTGTTCTATCGAGCACAAAATATTTGTTACTAAGGTTGCATTACAAGATGTCATTGATTTTGAAATTTAAATTATGATTTTGTTGTTATTTATGAAGAGTTTTAATGTTATTTATGATAATTTTAGTGTCATTGATTTGAATGATTGATTATGATTCGGTTGTTATTTATTAAGTTTTTTAATCTTGTTTATTGATATTACTAATATTACGAAATTCATTTTAATATTGTTGACCGACTTTAATTTTGATATTACAACTTTCCTTTAATCAATTGTGATGAAACGATATTTTTTTAAAACATATACGACTTTCTTTCAAACATTTATTTAAATCTATTTTACAGTTTATAATTTAAATATAATCCGAAGATAACACTGTACATTTATTTTCCTACACTTTTATTATTCTTTTAATAATAAATATAATTTAAATATAATTAACAGTTTCCTAAAATATATATAATGTATTCAAAATAATTTTCAATGCTATTACTAATATTACGACCTTAATGTTAATATTGTTGACCGAATCTGTGTAAAAAGTTTTTACGTTTTTGTTAAATTGATGGAGGTCAATTCTTTGACTATATGTCTTTGAATTTGATTGTGCTAATTTTAAGCGTTGTTGACCAATTCACGTCAATTACCAATCCTTCCCATTTTTATAATTCAAAGACTTTCCTTTAATCAATTGAAATGAAACGATATTCTTTTAAACATATACGACTTTCATTTAAACATTTATTTAAATCTATTTAACAATGTTAAATCTATTTAACAGTTTATAATTTAAATATAATCCAAAGATAGGAGTGTACATTTATTTTCCTACACTTTTATTATTCTTTTAATAATAAATATAATTTAAATCTATTTAATAGTTACCTAAAATATATAATGTATTCAAGATAATTTTCAATGTTGTTACTAATATTACGACATTAATTTTAGTATTGTTGACCAAATATGAGTAAAAACTTTTTACGTTTTTGTTAATTTGATGGAGGTCAATTTTTTGATTTTATGTCTTTGAGTTTAATTGTGTTAATTTTAAGCGTTGTTGACCAATTCACGTCAATTACCAATCCTTCCATTTTTATAGTTCAAATATATAAATAAATATTCCTACTCGATCACGTCAATCGAGGCACATTATTTCCGATTTGCAGGATTGTTCGAGACACAACAATACTATATAAACCTTAACAAATAATAAAATAATTTAATCGTCATACCAAATTTAACAACAAAATTAAATGATAATATAAATTTTCAAAATGTTATTTTCTGTATAACTAATAATGATTACTAATGATGTCAATAGTAAATTGTATATAATGGGTAAGGCAATTTGAGACGCGGAAGATTTTAATGTCATTTATTTGAATGATTGACTACGATTTTGATGTTATTTATTAATATTTTTAATCTTATTTATTGATGTTACTAATATTACGAATTTCATTTTAACATTGTTGACCGACTTTCATTTTGATATTACGACTTTCCTTTAATCAGTTGTAACTAAACGATAATCATCATCTTGATTTCAATAAGTGTGCTAATTTTAAGTGTGCTAATTTTAAGATGTTAATAATAATTTGTATATAACGGGTAAGTTAATTTCAGACGTGGATTATTTTAATGTCATTGATTTGAATGATTGATTATGATTTTGATGTTATTTATTAAGATTTTTAATTGTTAAGTACTATATTTACACAGTTTAAATAATGAAATTTTTTGGCGGCCTTTTGTAACATGTCAAAAGTTGCCTAAAGTGTGTGTACAATGGGTCCTTTTGGCTACATGTTGAAATGGGTCTGGGGTTGATCATTTTGATGTCTATTTTTTAATAAAATATTGGAAATTTATATTACAGCATGTGACATTGGACCCATTTTCTTATTAGTTGTTTTTAGCTATGTAATCGGTTTGAACCATTGGAGAGATAACATGAAAATTTAAGCTACCCATTCAAGTAAATGGATTAAGGATTGTTTCTTGATTTACTTATCACCGTATCCATATCTTTACAACAACTATATTTTATGTAGAACACAAATATGGAATACAATGGTGGAGGTTTTCATAAATTATTGAACATGAGCTGCACTCCGAGGATCGTGATGACAATGATAACAACTTCGAAGATGAAAAATTAGCTATTAATGAGCAAGAGTTGGAAGATTTTGATTGAAGTAATGAAAATGGACCATTGGTTGAAGTTCGTTAAGCCCCAACTAAATGATAAGTGTTCTATGTTTAAGCTTAGTTATGATTATAATATAGATATTACTCAAATGATGTAATGTGTGATATTGTGATAGTATGCTATGTAGTTTGCAGTTGTCAAATTAAACTTTACTTACTCGATATATCCATCATTTCGTTACATTAAACTGTTAGATGACATTTTGCATTTAACATAAAAAATCATACATATTGCATTATCAAACATTTAGTAACCAAAAAATCGTATAATACAATTCTTATTTTCCTACTTTTTTTTCATTTTACTTTCGGGTGAACCGTGGGTCCTCACGGGACTCTAACCTAGTATGTTATATACTTATGTTTTTTGACACACGTTGTCGCGAGTAGCTTCTCAATTGTAACTATATATCACATAACCATATTCTTAAAATATTTCCACACCCTCTTTGTGCTATTTAAAAACCCAAAACCTGAGATATTATTATATGAGATGGGTATTTAGGCGCCCAAAAAGACTCTTCATTTTATTTTATTTTATTTTATTTTATTTTATTACATCAATGTGCTTATAGTTTGGATAAAAACAACTTCTGTTTTTTTATTACACATAAGGTTATACATGATCAATATTCTTTATACATACACCAGTGTACTGATACCCGGCATGTAATGAGTAATCAATTACTCGACGGGAATAGAATTCGGTTTTACAAACGAGTATTTGGCTGGAATTACCAATAATCTCTCACACCTGACCCATTACTATCCCTAGACGAGTATGCAACTACGCATATAAAGTTTCTTTTTTTAAAAAAAAATCTAGTTTAACATACACCTGGGTATTGCTGGGAAATTCTTCACTTGAGAATCAACTTGAGATAGAGCTGACTTATATTTACCCACATTTGCTTCTTTTTGCAGCATCAACCACGGACTCCTTTAGTAGGTCAACAATGTTGCTCATATTCTTGTTCTTCATATGCAGTCGCACCTAAGGTTATCGATCACATATGTCATCAATCGCATCTTGGAAGTCTTTAACTGTCAGTGTTCCAGATCGGTCCATGCCAGCCTTTTCAAATATAGATGAAATATCCTCTACCAATCAATCTTTCGAAGTAAACCTTATTTCTTATATATTGAAACAGAGAGAGACATACATATGTTGATGTAAAAATGAATGGACCATGACTTTGCGACATTGGTTTATCGTGGCACAATCTCTTAGTGCATATATGTTGTTCCCTTCAGCTCGAAGCCATTCATCAGTGGCTTAAACACGTCGATTCGCCTATGGAGCACATGACACACATAACATGTAATAATTAATGCCACTCTACGAAAATAATATGTAAACTCGCCCCACACACAAGAGACGGTACCTACCCAATTTCCTTAGTAAACTACTTCACAACCAGGCGAGTGGCAATGCATGTTGACCATACCGCCATCGGATAGGGTACAGTTGAGATTTTTCCAGTTTTGATCTCTTTTGTTGAAAATGCTACTTCACAACAAAAATGAAATAGAAAACAAAAATAACAAATAAGCATATTAAAGCAATAAAGTTCCTAATTTAGACAAGGCACATTATATTTACCCTCAAATTGTAGCTATGATTGGAAATTCAGGCTTCAAAAGTCAAACAAAGTCATAAAAATTATCCACAAATGAAAGCGAACTACAAACATCCATCCCAAATCTATAAAAACCCATCAAAATTATAATCATCACTTACTAAATTAATACACGAATCAAAATAATGGTTAACGAAAATGCTACAGACCGGATTGAAATCAATACTTGTTGAGGCGCATAATCGAAAAAAAGAATCAAGCAAATTTCAATTGAAGTGTGATGAAACAAAATATACCTTGCAAATGGCTACAACTCTCTGTTTCTTGATGTGTTGTGTGTGTATTGTCTCTGTATAAACATTTGGAATGAAATTAACTCATTCGTGGCTGTTGATTGCTCTAGTTACCCTTCTACAGTTTCAATTGATGAGGGCGGGTGAGGAGATGTGGAAGATTCTTAGAGCAGCCTATTGGGGGGATTTATATATAAAGCCCCCCTTTCTGATTGGTCCACGTGGCTGCTTAGTTAGCATGGAGAGATAAAGTGAAAAAGGGGTGTAGTGGTGGGGCTTTATAAATAAAGCCCCTATTAATATTTTATTATATCTTTTAAAGTAAAAAAATAATAAAATAATAAAGAGAGAGAGTATGATGTGGCACAATTTGATTGGAGAGGGGAGTTTGTTTCAGGCGTTATATGTATCACGCCAAAACCAATTTTTGAAAAATAAAGCCCCCCCGTTTCGGTGTTTAGGGCTTTATTTTCATATATAGCGCCCCTTTTATTGCCACTACACCCGGACTTAGACCCTCCGTAGTGGGGCGTTACTTGTGCCAAAAAAAAAAACAAAAATAGCGCCCGGAACACTGCTACACCGGGGCGCTATTTTTGATTTTATGGTTGGGGCTTTATTTAAATAACGTCATGTGTTTGTTGCTTGGACCAATCAGACCTTGCCACGTGGCAAGGTCAAACATTCTTATTTTTTTTAATAATAATAATAATAAACATAATATTAATAATTTAAACAGAAAATTTATTAGATTAAATAAAATAATAATAAAAAAATAATATTTATTAAAAATAATAATAAAAAAATTATATTCAAACATTTGAATTTTAAACGGTTACTGTTCCAAACCGTTTGAAATTCAAATTTTTCCCCCCAAACGTTTAAATTTCAAATTTTGAATTTCAAACGTTTTCCCCCCAAACAGTCATATTTCTAACCCTATAAATACAACACCAAAACTGATTTTTCAGTCACACCTCCAATGCCTCATCCTCAAAACAATGAATAATATGGACGGTTTTCAATCAGGAGCTGCCGGGCCGTCTAATGTCCGGCAGTACTCTCGCCGGGTCCGGGGACGGGGCCGGCCCCGGAGACTACCATTCACCTCCTCTCCTCCTCCTGCTGCTGCATAACCTCCTCTTCCTCCTCCTCCACAACATTGGTTATATCCCCCTCCTCCTCCTACTGCTGCTGCACAACCAACCTTTCCTCCTCCTAAAGTCAATGATGACTTCACGGATGAGGAATAGGTCTGGGCCATGAATTATGCCATGGCTGTTAATGAAATGGACCGACTAATGTTGTCGGCCCCCACCCCCCGGACTGTTGCTGCTATCCCCACCCCCCACCACCAGACTACCCCCACCCCACCACCAGACTATCCCCACCCCCTACCACCAGACTACCCCACCCCGTGAATATGGGGAGCCAACTGAGGAGGAATTGGAAGCCCTCCGGGAAATTGAGGAGGAGGAACGCCTCTGGAGCCGACCTACCCCTCCTCATGAGTACTGCTATTTCCCCTCGGATGCGAGATCTGATGGACGGGATAGCTCACGTTCCGTGTCCCCGAGTACTACACACTCGAGGACTGGGACAACTACTCTCCATAGTTGAGAAAATTAGGATTAAATAAGTAATTTAGGAATTATCTAGTGTTTAATTAAGTAATTTAGGAATATGTAATGTTTAAATAAGTAATTAAGGAAGTGTGTAACTTTTTTTTAATATTAGTTGTAACTTTTTTTTTAATATTAGTTGTGTGTTTTTAATATTATTTGTAATTTTTTTATATGTATTTGTCTTTTATTTTAATTATTTTGAGTTAATTATCTCAAAATAATTAACTGTATCTAGTGTTTAATTATCTCTCCATGCTGACTCAGCAGCCACGTGGACCAATCAGAAAGGGGGGCTTTATATATAAAGCCCCCCACTACGCATGGTCTTAGGGCAGAAGATTAATTGATGGTGAATGTTACGGAAGGTGAAAAGAGGGAAGGGTAGCAAGGGAATGTGATTTTAGTTTTCAACTAAAAGTAGGTGGGTGAAATGTCAACATTACCTTTTAAAGTGTCTTAATTGTCACCAACATCCCTATAATACCCTTATCAAATAAGCTTTATTCTCTTATACTTGTTGCTTTAAAAATTATACCGATGTCAACCTTCCAATATGACACTCCTCCTTTATAATGTATTATAAAATTATAGATTATAGATATAGATTATTTATAACATTCTTAAGTTTTACAATTCTTTAATTATTTTCAAAATTGTGGGAAAAAAAATCCTAAATTTTAGGAAGTCAAAAAAATGTTACAACCTTTTCTAAAAAGTTCATAAATCTTAACTAGGTTTAACCTGCGCGCGTTGCGGCGCGATTCTCTAACCTAAAGGGGGAAGCACACATGTGTTTTGTGCATATATTAAGTTTGGTTTGCAAAATCTATGAAAGACAATAACTCTAGGTATTCATTAAAATTCAAAACCTTAGAATAGCTAAGCTTTCCTTTAAAAAAAAAGACGCATCTGCAACATACATCCAAAAGCCAATCTTTCCTTTTGTGCAATAGCTACCAAAAAAAGTGCAACCTGAAATTTTACATCTTACAAAATGATAATGCTAGAAAAATCAAACTACAAAATGATTTATTGATCACCTTCAGTGTTGCAAGTTGTTTATCCTTAGCTTGCAGCTCTGCAAGAACCTTTGTAGAGAGTCTGAATCTACACATATAAATTATGCTTTAAAAAATTGAGCCATATTACTTTAAATGAAATTGATAATATTCTTCTTAAAACAGAGAATAATAGTTACAACTTACAAATACCTAACATCTTAGGCTCCATAATGCTTTAACAAAGTGTCTTCACCGTTTAGAACATGCATCATGCCACCATGCCTATGAAAACATATTTTTATTGTATATGACTAAGTATTACAATAATTACATGATTAAAAAAATACATGAAACTTTTGCAAAAAAAATTAGGAGGTTTTTATTACATTAATAAGACTTTCAACCCATCTTCTCTTTAGCTACTTTTTGACAATACCCGGTATATTCATTAGTAAACGGATCGATATGGCTAACGCATGAGGTAAAGTCTCTTATATTACCAAAATTAACCCCTATGTTGTTACGATACGGCTAACCCATAAGGTAATGTGTTTATATTACCCAAATTAGCCCATCTTTGTTGTTGGCATTAGCCGCAAACTTGCTAGCCATTGCAGATTTACAACATCCATTGTAGAAGATGTTGAATAATGCTCTTTTTTCTATAATAAGTAGAGGATGTTGAATAATGCTCTTTTGTATAATAAAATTTTGGACAATTGAGTAGAATACAAAGATAAACCAAACATAAATATGAGATGCTAAAAACTTTAGTAGTCAGGTAGGACTATTTGAGTAAAGGTTATGGCTTACCGTTATCTATGGAGATCCAAATGGCTCAGACTTCAGACGGTCAAGTTGAATTAACTACTAAACATTTGACAATAATGGATCAAAAAAGGTAGAAACTAACTAAAACTAATGCACATACCTAAATTGAGCCAATAGAATGCCACCTACAACAACATAACCAATATGAGTTTTTAGCAAGAGAGATCAATACAAATACACTATATATTGACATGTTCATCTTAACTGTTAAATAAAAAATGAAAAAATAAACTAAAAATAGTTACCAGAAAAGTTTTCTATGATAAGAGGTCCACAGTCCAAGCATTGGTTTCTCACCATCAGTTACAAACATGTAACAAACAAAAGGCAAACATAAACCATAGTATATAACAGTTTCAACAACTTTACTAAATCCAAACAACTTCAACAATTTGACTAAATATAATAGAAAGAGATCAACAATCTGTGAGTCTTTTATAATTAGAGTCTAGGACCAAATTGCCTACAATATGGCATCGCCTATGCGTAAGAAATAATTTTTAGCCAAAAAAAACTTTTGAAAGATTTTATACATATAAAAAAGTTAATATTGAATAAGTTACAATCTCCTTTGTGAGTTATGCTTATAACTAGAATGACATATTCATAAACCTTCAAAGGATTGAACTTTAGCCAAGCTTGAAGTTTAGCCAAACCTTTAATAAAGGTAACATTTTTGTTGTAACTTTCTTGTTCACTACTTCACTGTATCGAGTTAATGATCAGCAGCCCTTTGTCCCAAAACTTTCTTAATACCAAACCATTTTATTCATGTTTTTTCATAATCTTTAAATAAATATATTTCTTAAGGATATCAACAACCCATATGTTGAGTAATTACGGACGACTCGTATTCACATTTATGACCCATAAAACATACACCTACACGACCCGACCCGACCCGACCCGACCCGAAACTAAACTTTTATGAAAATTAGTTTATCAGATGGTTATCAAACTCTCCACGAGACTACCAAAAATCCACTACCCGTGACCACGATGCCGGTGAACCCATGGGGTAATGGGGTACTAGTGTCATTCACTGGTTGCACCCCGCCTTCCATAATACATGAGCAATACCTCTATCTTATCCAAAGATTTTTTTTTCTCGAAAAAATCTAATCATTTTAACATTATGATCCGTGGAGTGGTTGTGAAAAGACTTGGTGTTCCTTGTGACCCAGGCTCGATTCCCATTCTTCCCATTATTTTATGCGGCACCGGGTGATGATGGGAGACTTGGCAGTGATCGCTTAGTTTGATCCTTGAACTGAACAAGTTTTACCCCACTGCACTGGCGTGCCTTCGGGCAAGTGTTCACAAGATTTGGCCTTAGGTGTGGGTTTTCCCTAGATCGGTGGTGAATGTTTCCCATTTGAAGGATTTGTTGTCCATTAAAAAAATACATTTCTTTTAATATTCAAGTTATTAGCTATAATAAATTATTTTGATTTTTTTTGAACTTGTAACCGTTGCAACTTTTGACAAAGTCTTACATTTTAACTAAGTTATTATTTATAACATTCTTAAGTTTTACAATTCTTTAATTATTTTCAAATTTGTGGAAAAAATCCTAAATTTTAGGAAGTCAAAAAAATGTTACATTCTTTTCTAAAACCACATGTAGTGGCTTGTCAAATTTGCGCCCCCATCACATGGAAGTATTCTATTGACTCGGCCAAAAAGAGAGGGATTTCACGCCCACCTTCACGTGAAAAATTTCACGCACAAACCAAATTTAGAACAAAAACGCCCCGGGCGGTGTGGGGCGCGAATAAGGGCATTTCACGCTCTTTCACTTCTCCACTAGGGATGGTTTAAAGAGTTCATCGATCTTAAGAATAGGTAAGCAATAAGTAAATTTTAGTAAAGGAAAACTAAATAATAGGTAAACATAACTCATTGTAGGTTTAGGTTCCTATACAAAAGACGTTTTTCGTACAAAGTGTGATAAGTCTATGTAGTCATTGTGTTTTAAATTTTGGCTATGATGTTTTTTATTCCTTTTGCATTGTATTGTATAGAAAAACAACAAACGTAACAATTTAAAACACACTCAAATGTATTCTAGACAATAAATTTAAAACACAGTGATTACTTTCTTCGTATGGTGTTTTAGATTGCATGTCTAGAATACATTAATGAGTGTTTTAAATTGTTAAGTTTTGTGTTTTTCTATATAATACTATGCCTAAAGAATATAAAACATCATGCCTAAAATTTAAAACACAATGCTTATATAGACTTCTCACACTTTGAACGAAAAATGCCCTTTGTACAGGAACCCCACCCACTCATTGTAATCATTTCTCCCTCGTCCAAAGGTATGGTTCCATTCCTTTCCCTTCTTTTTTATTCATTTTATTTACAATGAGTTTATTAAACTATAAAATTAAAAAAAAATGTTTCCATTAATTAAATAGAAAAAAGTACATAATTAAAAAAAATAAAGAAACAAGTGCACAATTAAAAAAAACTACATGGTTATAGGACATTGCAATCGGTTTTTCCCATTTGTTGATGGAATTCGTTAAACAAATCACTCTAGCATGAGTTTATGTCAACCGGGGGAGGGGTGGTGGATCTATTCAACCAAGTCGTGACTAAAGAGAACTTTTCCTCCTTGGTCCAAATACGTCTTGCCATTTGAGAAAGAACGTATATTTTTTTAAAAAGTTAAATGGTTTGAGATTTTGTGAAATGGTGAAGTGAATGAAATTGTAAAACGTTAGGGGTTTAAATAGGTAAATTACGTAAAAAAATTCCTGTTGTTGCCAACGGTCCAATATTTAATTCATGCACATGTGGCGGCTCGATGAGGAGTGTCGGTTTCCTCCGTTGTCATTGATCTCTAAGCGAGAGGCGGTGTTTGCACACAGGACCAAAAGTCACATAAGCTCCCCAACTCCATACCACAAATCCTTGATGGATTGCCCAAATGTATATAAGATGAGCAATTAATATGTCTTCCTTGGTAAGTTTGACTTGAACCGAAGAGTGTAGTTACATTGATAAGTAAATAATGATGTGAAACAACTGGGATCCATGGAAGATCAATCATTTCGTATGAAGGGTTGCGATATAAAAAACTTATAAATAAGAGTATTTAACGAATCGAGTAACGAATTTTTAAATTAATCGAATTGAATTTTTGTATTCGATTTAAAATTGATTATTTGATAGGTATTCGTGAATCGAATACATTTGATTAAATTTTAATTTACCATAATAATAAGTTATTTAATTTTCATTTTTAGTACAAATTAATTATTTTTAGCACAAAAAATACTACAAACTTTCATTTTTAATACTTCTACAATCTAATTATTTTGTGGTCTTTGAGGTTTAAACAAAAAAATCTATTTTAGTCCAAAAGTTTGAAAAAACAATATCACTCCAAAAGTTTCAATCATCTGTTTTAATTTCAATCCAAAATGATAAAACTTTTGTGTAAAAATATACACAAATTAAACAACTTTTGGACTGAAATTGCAAAAAAAAAAAAATAATAGTTTTGGACTAAAATTGATGTTATTAAACTTTTGGACTAAACTGGTCATTTTGTTCTAACTTCCAAGACTAAAATGATTATTTATTAAACGATCAATACATTAAAAGACCAAAGAGTAAATGGTCAAATCCATCCCTGAGGTTTGGTCAAATATTGCTAGATCCATCCAAAATAAGAATTTTTGACACCTGAGCCACTAAGGTTAGAAATGTAGTGCTAAATCCGTCCAATTTATGTAATAAAAATATATTATTTAATTTATTTAGATTTTAAAGGTAAAAGGACAAAAGTGCCCCTTCAATTAATGTTAGTTTTTAACCTGATTAGTTAAATGGACGGATTTAGCACTAGATTTCTAACCTTAGTGGTTCAGGTGTCAAAAATTCTTATTTTGGATGGATCTAGCAATGCTGACCAACCTTAGGGACGAATTTGGCTATTTACTCAAGACGAAAACATAATTATAACACCCAAATATGAATTCAAAGTAGTTAGTCATAATGCCAAATTATAAAAAAGTACAAAATAAATTACAAATAATCTAACGTTCAAAAAATTCAAATTGAGAACGTCCACATTACAAGTTAATAAAGTACGAATAGTATAACATTTAAAATCGAAACTTCCAAACTTAACTAGGGATAAGCAAATACTAATGGGTACCGATACGAATTTCCCGTACCGAAGTATTTCTGGTACCGACTTTTTGACATTTTCGGTACCATGTATTTTTCTGATTTTACCTTCAAATACTGATATAGTATTGTACCGAGCATTTCGGCACCGATACCCAACTTTGACGATTTTTTGTACCGGTACCGAACTCATCCTAAGCTTAACGAATTCAATGCTCCATTCCAAATAACAAAAAAAAAAAGTGAACTTGGGCTAACCGAACAAAAAATGCATTACTGTAAAATAGGGAATAGTGGATTGTGGGCTTTTAGAGTTTGACCCTAATTTAAAAGGTTTTTATCACATGTGTGTGTAAATGTGTGTGTGTGATTTGAATTCAAATTGTGAACCGATTTGAGATTCATAAATTCGTATTCACGTCGAATTCGATTATTGAACTAGCTCGAATTTGAACCGAAACAAATTTGAATTTTTGTAACGAAATTCAAACCTTAAAAATCGAGTCGAATTTTGAAGTGGCAATGTGGTATATAGGTGAGAGTGTTCCTTTCTTATTGCTTCCACAGAATCGCACTCGCCTACACGTGCGTGTTTTGGGTGATGGACGGAATGTAGCGCTTAGATGACACGCTTTGTTCACTTTCAGCACTACGAGTGGCTTTGACCTAGTGTGTCAGGTCCAAGTGCGGAAATGGGTTGTTTAGATGTTGCTGCAAACGCAGGTCATGTGACTGATCCCAAGAGGCGAACAATTGTGGGGTGCGGACCCGCTGCTTGGTACACCAGGTATAGTTCATGTTCATGCAGCTAGTTCAGCAGGTGTAATTACAACTGAGGTAGCAGCTACAACTGTAGCATGGTTTCTACTTATACAACATTTTTAATAGAGTACTCTATAATTTTCTGTATAAATCTTTTAAAAAAACATAAAGTGAATTGAAGATGTTTATATTTATGTTTCGTTTATTTCTAGTGAGTTTTCTTAAAACTTAAGTGTTCCTTAAATGAAAAATACACCTCAATAAACTCGAAACCTC
This sequence comes from Ambrosia x helenae, assembly GCA_030844895.1. Lineage (NCBI taxonomy): Eukaryota > Viridiplantae > Streptophyta > Magnoliopsida > Asterales > Asteraceae > Ambrosia > Ambrosia x helenae. Next base: position 27,530 of record JAUTDX010001580.1, read on the forward strand.
TACAGAATGCCCATCAATCTTTTGATAATCCAACAACTTAAGTCAATTTACAATTAGAGCATTCACACTAAATACTCTATCTCTTTCTCTATAATTACACTAAAAATTACTTTCATTCTCTCTCCTTTTCTATTTAATAATATTTATTCTATACTTTTATCATTACCTTTTCTCTCTCCTCTACTCACAACCACTTTTAAAAATATTAAAAAATTATGGAGGGTGAATAGTGTCTCCTCCAAATTTACTGATGAACAGTGTCTCCTCTATATATTTTCTCTCTCCTCTACTCACAACCACTTATACCCACTCTATATAATATGAAGGCTCCCCCCCCCCCCCTCACACTAATATGGAGGCTCTACTGTGAATGCTCTTATGGTGCTCGTGTCTTTGTCACCAGTACACCTTGCTTCAGCTGTTGTGTCTAGAAAAAGAGAAGAATCTTGTTGAAATAAGAATCCTCAACCAACACCATTGTACTTCTATTTTTATCTTGAAAAAAAAGTCGGTCTACTTTTGGTTTGTTTCTACATCGTAATTTGAATGAAAGTGTTTATATATTATATTACGAACACTTTCCTACATATTTCCAGTGTTTTGAAACCGGACCGAACCGGGAACTGGGGGGTCAAAGAGGTACAGGTCGAAGTATTGGACTGGGTGCGTAGCGAACCGGGGGTTGGATCGGTGAACCGGCAGTCATGAAGGTTTAATTACGGAATCGCTTCCCAACGGCATGTTCCGGGTTCGTTTCACCGACAGTCGGACCGGGAACCGGGCCGGTTGAACTGGATTTTTAATATTTTTTCAACTTTTACCCTACTAATTTTACGACACCATCCGTTTTTTACACCCGGTTCGACTGGTTGGAACAGTCAAACCAATGGACCAGTAAGGCGTCCGGTGAAGTTCTCTAAAAAATTACATATTTCACTAAGATTAAAAGTAACCAATATTATTTACTTTTTTTCTTATTAAAACCCATGTCATAATGTTCATATTTAATTCCACTTCACGAGAAGTTACCAATCTAAAACAGTTTAGCCCAGCATGTCCAAAACCCAAAATTTTATAAACATTTTTCAAAACACTTTTATATCATAGTCGGAGGATATCTTATTTCAAAAGTTAAAAGGGTCAAAGAAGATTAACCATGTAATTTGAAACACTTATTTTATAGATAGATTTAGATATACCGTAAATTTATAATTCTAGATCTGCAATATAAAAGAAAACAAATAATAGGGATTTCAGATTAAAGAGTTCGTCCTCTTCTCAACCCTGCAAATACACAATCCATGTTTGTTTTGGGTAACAATGAGCAAAAACCCGCAAAGGTGTCCCGTTAACACCCCCATCAAAAAACCCCACTTTTCGACTTCAAGGGAAAGAATAACGAACATGCTAACCGAGTATCGAACATCCAGTTAAGTTATAACATAACATAACATAATAGCCCCAATAACATTAAACCTTCTACAACAGCCTCTTGCAAAAATTTATGTTTCTTCTCTCTGTGCTTTTTTTTATAAGATGGCTCGCTCGTATGTCGATTCCACTTCACTCTCTCTCACTTTCTACTCCATTACATATGATATAGTAATTTTAAATTTAAATTTAAATTAAAATAAAATAAAAACACCAGATGAAATGTTGCAAGCAGTTATCGCAGTTTTTAGTTGATTGACAGATTCTCGACAGGGAGATGGTCGGGAGTTACTTCCTGAGGTGGAGCCGATGCTGAAGAAACCTTGTGCATTATCATCGCCTCTGCTACACGGATTGCTCTTTGTGAACCTGTGATTGTTACTTGCCTGCAAAACAAACGACATACATTTCATTATTCATATATGGGAATAATATACGCTATTTTTTTAACATGCCAAACGGGTTATAAGTCACGTGTAGTCTAAACAGTCTCCTAAATAGTTCTATATTTATGTTTTAAGATTATTATTCATTTCATCATTAATTTCAGCAAAACTATTATAATAATTTTAAAAGTTGGACAAAAAAGGGAGTCCTGCCCGAACTAAACTGGTATGACCCGTAAAAAAGTCACCTGTTTCAAAACCAAATACATTTAGACATGTTACCCAACCCCAGCTGACCCACCCATCTGACAGTGAAAACTCCTGCTAGCACGATTGGCAAATCATGAGCAGAATTTCAAGTCGATGCTTCTTGGTTATTTTGAGCTCCTAAGATAGGAAAAAGTAAAAATATAATACCTTTTGCCATGAAAAGGCATTATTCACATTGTGGTCAAACATCAATATACCTTTCAAGTAAAGCACTTGTAATAATAAATTAACTAATTAATTAAATTAGATGTTAATACTGTAAGGATTTTTTTTTTTCTGGTGGGCGGGCGGGTTGAGGATACTAAAAAACGCATACCTATCATATGTCCCAGGTATGAAATCGCCTCTTTCAGAGATCTTGATCCTAGCTCCACTAATCTGCAACGAGAGATTTTAAATATGGAAAGATGCATGTGATTAGCAAAAAGGGCATATTCATTACCTGGCTGATTTCCATGATATTCCTACCACCACGGCCAACAACAAGCCCAATATGCTCATCGGCAACACTTAGAGTCACCGAGTTACTCACATCTTCCTGCAACAGCATAATTAATTAGTTGTACGAAAAAAATGACAAAATGGTTGCTTTCAAATAATTGCTAGGTCCACTTGTTATAAGTTTGACCATCAGGTACTTATGGTATTGTATTGAGTAGTACACTAATCCTACAAAATAGACGATTGGAGAAATGTGAGACAGAGCAAAGTTGTTAGACAGTTGATAACCTTATTGTTCTGAAAGCGGTTGTTTTGAAACTTTCCACCAACCCCAGGTGGTCCATAATTAGGGACATTGTAAGGCGCTGCACAACAGACAAATGGAAACATAATAAGCAATCCAAGAATATATTCAAGCAAAGAGAACACAATGTCTATAGAGTATAGACCACATTCATAGGTGGAAATTTGACCCACTTATGCACTTGATCGATTCCGATTATATTTTATTTCATAATGGATAAGGGCAAAGAAAAAAGTTGGTTAAAAAGTAAACAGATTTAAAGTTCGGAAAGTGTATTTTAAATGCATACAAATATACAATCTCCTGTATCACATTAATAGAAACAATTAGATATTGCTGTCGTACGTTTTTTATGTGATTTTATTTATCACAAGTGTGATGTGTAGCATTTCTCATGATTTTCTCCTTCAATTGGTAAAACAAAAGACCAGTTTGTGATTATGAGAAATTTAATGATTGTACTCACAAAACTATAGCAACAATTTACAAGCAGCTCTCAATGGTGGATGAGAATAAAATGGATTTAAGTAGAAAAGAAAGCATACCAGCATACGGAAATGTGGGGCCAATGGACTGTACATAGTAGCCATCTTCAGACAACTTCTGTAGAATCAGATTAATGGCTTGGCACAACTGTGGTAAGGTACCAATTACTGTTACCAACCTATCATTTAGCCCAATATAGGTGTTATCCTGAGCAGAGATCTTGATGTTAGCTCCAGAATCTTCAATGAAAGACCTGTAACAAATAAGACGGGCGGTTGATATCAAAAACGGGGTGGAAAATCACCAATGAAAGAAAGTTAAAGAACAAATGAGTTGTGACAAAGGGTATATTGGATCATAATATCTCAATTCTTTCTGCCATGAAACATTGATCAGTATATACATCATTATGTCATCACAAGAAGAGCATTAGCAACATCAAGTGAATTAGTAAAAGATATCAATAATTTCAGTCATCAATTATTATCACCATCTCCAATATAATAACTCGGCAAATTTTAATTAACATAAACCTTCCTTGTCAAAGACATTCCCTGTCAGTGTTCTGTAAGGGCAATGAATTTCATTAACCATCAAAAGCATATGCAAGATAAGACCACCAGTATGCTAAAAATAAGGCAATCTTTTTGTTTCAGAATATATTAGTGAACTAAAGATCTAAATCAAAGGAACTCTATAAACATAAGTATAAGGCCAAGAAGCCAACCCTTTCTTGAATAACAGTGTATGAAATCTATAAATAAGTACATCCACTTGAGTATATAAATAGATTGCATTATACAGATCAAACGTGGTGAGCAGCATTCTTACCTTATCATGGATCCCCCCTTCCCAATAATTCCACCACAAGAGCTATTGGGAACTATGAGTCTAACTTTTGATCTTGGTTCAGCCTCCTCACCATCTTCAGCATAAAACTGATTAAAAACAATAAACAATATTCTTCAAGTTCAGTAAAGCAGGCTACCAGATGCAATATGTTACCAAGGATTACCTCATTAACCAACTTAGTTAGGATAAGTTCAACAGCCTCGAGAACTTCCTCAACTGTTCCAGACACCATAATAACCCTATCAGATGTTCCTGGAAAATACTCATAATTACGCGACAACTGGATTCGCGCATTAGATCGTGCCTGGAAATCAGAAATTGTCGTTCCACCCTTCCCAATGATTGAACCAGCTTCAGGATTTGATGCGAGAAACCTCAGATATGTAGTCTCTATGAAGTCTTCAACATGAAGTTACATGTTATTACTTATTAGTCATTACTAACAGATCCAATAATAAGACAGACTCATGTTTATGTAAGCACCTTGAGCATGAAGATAGAAAGACTAATAAAATAAAAGATCAAGCAAATTTGCACCACAACTTCTACTCTTTTATGTTTTGTTCTTATTGGTCCTGTGGATCTAATCGTATTTGTTTTCTCAAAAAAAAAAGCCAAATTTTTAATTTCCTATCTTATCTCAAATTACTAGTGTTGCAAACACCTGATGAAATTATGTGTTAGGCCCTAGCAGGACGATCAACGCCCAAACCTTGTTTTTAAAACAATTTATGGGTTGTCTAACTAGCCGAGTCACTTGAATTACCACTATCACACAATAGAACTGATCCAGAATCTTTAGCAGTTTAAATTTACTGTTAAGCCCTAAAGCTATAGAATGCATACAACTACAAGCACAAAAAAGTTAAGCAGGTCTATAAGAAGTTTATTTGTGCAGAATATATAAAACATATGAACATCAATCACCCAAACAACAGCATCCCCTAATCTAATCAATAATTAAACATCATCCTACACACACACAAAAAAAAAAAAAAAGAATCCGAAAAACAACAGCATCCTCTAATCTAATCAATAATTAAACACCATCCTACACACACAAAAAAAACGAATCCGAAAAACAACAGCATCCTCTAATCTAATCAATAGTTAAACACCATCCTACACACACACACACAAAAAAAAAAAAAACTAATCCGACAAGCAACAGTGTCCTCTGATCTAATCAATAATTAAACACCATCCTACACACACAAAAAAAAACGAATCCGAAAAACAACAGCATCCTCTAATCCAATCAATAATTAAACACCATCCTACACACACACACACAAAAAAAAAAAAACTAATCCGACAAGCAACAGTGTCCTCTGATCTAATCAATAATTAAACACCATCCTATACACACACACAAAAAAAAAATATCCTCTAATCTAATCAATAATTAAACACCATCCTATACACACACACAAACAAAACAAAACAAAAATAAAATCCTGTAATCTAATCAATAATTTAACACCATCCTATACACAAACACACACACACACACAAAAAGAATCGGAGAAGCAATTAGTTAAATCTAACCTAACAATTAATTTCATTAATTAATGTATATATATCTTAACTACACACACTTTCTTCAAATAACCTCCGTACACTAATAATTAACCGCCTCATCAAACATAAATATCATCAAATCCTCAAAACCTAACCATAAATATAAACATATTTCAACAGCCACAACGTCTCCAATTCCACGTAGGCAAAATAAGTAACAATAACAATATTAATAATAATAATAATACCAGAAGAAGGTTGTAGATCTGGGTTATGAGGAGGCGGAGGGGATTTGGAGGGAGGAGCGCCTTCGTTAGAGGAAGCGTAACCAGAGTCAGGTGAACCCATAGCAATAGGAATACTGTGGTTATTATTATTATTGTTGTAAGGATCTAACGGTGGTAAATGAAGGATCTAGAGATAGAGAATGGAAGGAGTAGTAGAAGTAATGTTGGTGTTGTAGATGAGAAGGAGTTCAGGCAGAAGAAGGTTAACTCCATCCCTCTCTCCTTCCGTGAGAACCGCCTCTATCCTTCGTTATTCTTTGCCTTTCTTGCAATTTTGGTCCCTACATTATCTACCCCACTTCATTTTTCTTCTTTAACTTTTTAATTAATTAATGATTATTATTTGTTGTTATTTAACAAAGGTGTGTTAAATAAAAGTTATAAACCTTTTGGTTGAAGTCGATATTTTTGGTTATTAATTGGTATGGAACGGGTACGATACGGGTATGGGTATGCAATATTGATTACCGAACTATAGGAGAAGATGCGAGATTTGTTTTAAGGGAATTGTGTTAAATATGTTGCCTTAATATTTTTGATTCTAACTCTTCTTTCGAATAACTGCAAAATTGGTCTCTACATTACCCTTAGTTAATAACTAGTTTTTTACCCGTCGTGCGTTGTGACGGCGCCATACACGAAATCATAATGTATAGACTATAATCGACCAGATTCGTTTCCAAACTAAATTTAAATCGAAATGTTTGGTAACTCAAATTTATACCGTCAAACATATTACATTTGACCCAATTTGTTTCCAAACAAAATTTACGTCAAAACATAATATTTTATAATTAACCTGGCTTGTTCTCAAACAAAATATACGTTAAAGGGTAGACGAACTTGAATTTATACCGACTCGTCCATAAAAATAAAAACGTAATAAATTAGTTTTAGGGTAAAGTCGAAACCTTAGAAACCTGATGGAGTCAAATTGACATTTACATACTTAGAGGGTTATCTTTGACATTGTAGAAAAGTTTGGGGTTAGAATGGGTTACATGTCAAAGCTTGAGGGCAAGAGAAAAGTTGTAAAATATAGGGGCTTTTTTTCAAGTTAGAAAGTAGGAGTGTTATTTTTGTGAAGTTAGAAACTATATATATAAAACCCACTTTTTTTTAAAAAACCCTACTTCTCAAGCTTTTTTTTTTTTAATTTTAGGGCATGTAATATATATGTTTTTAAGAATTTTGAGCCAAAAAAAATCAAAAAAACGTCAAGCGGTTTTCATGCGTTGCCCAACCCATAAATTGGAATAATGGTCAAGAAATCCTGGGCGTGAGGACCCTTCAGGCATTCGACCATCATTTTCTAACATGGGGACAAACAAAAAACTTCCCCATGTTCTAGATGGTTCTTCTAAAAAGGGCATTCGCCAAATTTTTCGGATGCTTTGGTGAGGCGTTGTCCTTGTTAGAAAAAAACGTTAAAATTGAAGTCAGGGGGAGTCTTTTAAATGATTAAGTGCCTGCATGTAGTCTAAGTCTGGATCAACAACCCCACTAATTCGAAGGATGTGGTCTTGTAACTTCCAAGACTGAGCCATTGACGCCACAAAAGCATAGGCAGCAATATCTTGGGCCGAAAGGAGCCCCAAATCTCCCAGGCGCATCAAAACACAATGACACCAATTGCCACTAGAGGTAAGCAAGAAACGCTCCACCCCAACACACACACACCCACCATAAATGTCTAAGATGGCTTCGCGGAGGCCATTATCAAAACACAATGTCACGTCCTCCATCATGTGAGGTTGACAGGTTTGTAACCCGAATAACAACTTAGCAACCCCCATGCAAGACCAAAGCAGCAAAAGTTCACTTTGAGGGTCTCGCATGCAAGGCAGGAGTTTCATAAGATCAACTGCGCACGAGGCTTTTCGCCCTGCCAACTTCTCGATAAAACCATCATCACGGCTAACAATCCCCCAGAGAGTTTCATGTCATTCCCTGGTCTATCAATCACCCTAGGGAAACGCTTGTCTTTAACCTTCACCCCATTGCATGTTGGTCAAGAAACCTATCTTTTCTTAATATTAAGTTTAAGACCCAAGGACAACCCCACTGAACTGATAATGTCGAGCGCTTTAACAACCTCGATGGTGTCCCCAATAACTGTCCCATCTTCCAAGTAGCAAACATGAAATGGGAGGTCACATTATTCCTGTATTTGGAGGACTAATGGGTGCAAGACGAGAGTGAACAGGAGGGGCCTTATAGGGTCACCCTGCTAGACTCCTGCACTAGCCCCTATGTCGTTATTGCTCACATACAACTTAGCTGGCTAAGCGTAAAGAAATGGAACCCACATATAGATAGACAGGAAATGTAAGCTAACTTCCTACCAAAGGGTTGTTCGGTCCACCAAATTAAAAGCGTTGGAGAACTCAACCATAAGCATAGCCAAGGAACCATTTGAGAGGAAGGAATTGAGGAACATGTTTGCGCGCCAAAGCATCGCCTCAACCCCATTGGGAGTTCCCACTCCAAACTGATAATCCCGCAGGTGCTTAGCCATTTCCTTCCCAACTTTCTTCAAAGCTACTTTAGATACCAGCCTTCGCCAGATAGCCCCCACTTCAATAGGGGAACTTTCATTATCCGGCTTCAATAAAGGGATCAATGGGGCCAAAGAAATAAACTCAATTAAAACCTTGGGGAACAATACTGTAACACTCCGTCTTGTGATAAAATAAAATAGGAGTATTTAGGAAACTTGTTTGTTTAGTGATACGTATCATGACTTATATTGGATATGTGAGATCGAGTCGAACGTTTACTACTGTAAGAGATCGTTTAGTAATAATAATAAAATATATTGTATTTGAACCCTACTCTGTTTTGATGAAACTTAGGTTAAAATGTAAGAAAAAAATAAGCTCTTTTCAACAACATTATCAAAATTTTATAAAACGTTATACTATAGCGGTTATACGAGAAAAACAAGTGAAACAGCTGAATTAATTAAGTTATATAATAAAAATAGTAATATAAAATATATATGGTATACGTTGCATGGTGATGAACAAGATTTGTCACTAATTCAAATAATTATTTCCTACATATGCATGTGTGCCAAATATGGATTTCATATGAAGTCTGTTTGTAGAGTCGGTAAAGAAAAATAATAAGAAAATCAAGGGACCTACACGTATAGTGATGAAACTTCATCATGAAGATATTTTGAGTAGAACAAACTTACACGAGCATAAGACGGTAGAAACGTTTCTATAAATAGAGAGCTCAAGTTTTAGGCTAAGACATACCATTTTCCAGTAACATTCTAAATAGGAGCCCGAGCCCTCAGTGAACTCTTAGGTACTAGTAGTGGTTATGTTTGGAGCACGAGTAGAGAAACTCTACGTCAACTTACCGTGTATAGTGTAAGGTATCTTCTTGTTTAAGTTTATGCTTAGTCAATTATTATTCTTAGGTGTTAGGATTATTGTTAGGGGTGGGTATTGGGTAGCTTAGCCTTAGTTAGGCATGGACTGATCACCCATGCTTAAACAAGGCAGTGTTAGCTAATATCCAACCATAATAATAACTAGTTAGGCGTACTATTACCTAACCTAAGATTATGTAATTGTGTCAGGACCATGAGATATTACCTGGCTATACTAGCAAGTGTTAAGCAACTATTAAGCATCGTTGAACGGGTGAGTTATCATGACTTCTTCCAAAACTGTGACATATATTTGTATCATCAATTATATATAAGTACCATGATTGTTTTCCCTAAAATTGTGATGGATGTTTGTATGAACAATAGATGTGAGGTGAAGGAGGTGTTGAGACCATGTAAGGCCAATAATACACCCACACCTAAGTAATTAAATAAATGTGATGTATTATACATGTATGGGCATTGGGGTATTCTGGATCCATGGATTCATAATGAGGTATTGAGGCTGGGGGAACCGCAGTGAGCCTTCCCTGTATGGGTTGCCCAGTAGTAAAATACGCTCATAATAGGCAGTATGCCACCGTCTTGTATTGAGGCTGGGAGAACTGCAGTAAGCCTTCCCAGTATGGGTTGCCCGGTAGTAAAATACAATATAATAGTAAGGCAGTATGCCAGCCCAGTACGGGCATTTGTTTAATCTGTAGGGTGTATGGGATGTATACCCGCACCTATAAAAGTAAAGGCGTACACACGTAGATTATTAAAGTATGTGCCCACTTAAGTGTGTGTACTGTAAATAAAATCAGTATTGTTGTTCATGATATTAAATGAATGTTTTTAAACAGCTGTGCATGAGCTCACCAGCATAAGCTGACGTAAAAACTTTTTAAATATATGTCGCAGGATTAGCAAGTTTACAAGAAAAGTTACGATTCCACTTCTAAGCCAGGTATCAACCGTGCATGATCACCCGGGTTTCGGGTGGGGTGTTACAAATACCCCCAGCCATAAGTTGACAACCTCAGTGATGGTTGAGAGCAGGCCCGAGGAAGTCGACTACCCCTCCGCTGAGGGCGTCCAACAAGTGTTGAACCTGCATCCCATCTCTCCCACAAGATGTCCACTTGGGAAAGGATTGGATACATCTGAACACGTAGTCTCCGTCCACAGTCAGAGCAGGCTGGTTAATAGAGGTAGTAGGCATCGCTGGAGGCGGGACCACTGGATGTTTATCAATAAAGGCCTTCATTGTGGAATCCCCGAGAGGGGCAACCTCATTGTAGGGGTACAAACGAGCCAAGTAGCTCGTGAGCTACTCGAACTCGGCTCGTTAAAAAGCTCAAAATGAGCAAGCCTTATCGAGCCCGAGCCGAGTTTAAGCCTAAGACAAAGCTCGTTTACTAATCAAGCCCGAGCTCGAGCCTGGCATGTGAAGCTCTTTACGCTCGTCGAGCCTTAGTGTAATATTAGTTTTATTAATAATTTAATGATATTTACCCCTTAAGCTTGTTTACTAAACGAGCTCGAGCCAAGCTTCATTTATCGAGCTTGCGAGCCTTTTTTATATTATTTTTATTTAATATATTAACTAATAGATAGTAAATGAGACGAGCCCGAGACAAGCTCGAGCTTAAGAAATTTTCAACAAGCCGAGCTTTGAAAATAAAACTCCAACCAAGCTGAGCTCGAGCTTGTCTCGTCTCATTTGCACCCCTACCCCATTGGAACACAACACCTTGACTGCAGTTGTAAAATGGCAACTACTCACTTTTCGGAGGTATTGTTTAGCATTTTGGGCTCCTGTCATTTACCCCTCCCCCTGCATCTTCCCTAACACAGGGCACTTTTCCCCATGTTATTGAAAAGAGAAGGAACCAAGTTTGCAAACCTAGTCCCATCTTTTCACACTGTCGGGGCTTGCTGGATACTATGACACTGGAGAGATTTTCTATTCCCAGACCTACGCTCTTGCCTCGTAGACAGTTTGACCACCTAAAGTGTACAACAGGGTAACAATAATAGTTTGTCCAAGTTTTCAACGAAACCTGGGGAAGCCACTACTTTGTGTAATGCACTTGACAATGCTTGAGCAAATGCCAACCGACAACTTGGGGGATGCTTTTAAAAGTCTGAACTGGGAGAGAGAAAACCTTTTCTAGGATAGATATATCCCCAACACTTCCTTGTTGGGGTCCCACACCCGGCTCAATACCTGAGCTACGAGGTTTTGGATCCCAACAATGAAGTCTCCCGCTAAGGGTTTAACAAGGCTCGTGATAAGTTGAATTTCATGTTCTATCTGAGGCTCAAGGTGGAAACCAAAGATACGAGACTGTGTAGCTAATTATAAGAGTATACATTGTTTATACATGCCGAATATTTAAATTACACAATTCATGATTATATCTAAATGTGAGCTTTAAACTAAAATTTGTAACTTGATTGTTTGTATCGGTGACATAACTAAGGGGGTCAGGGGGAGGTTTATTGACCTTCCGGCCACCCTCCGACGAATTAAATTTCATATTAAACCAAAATCTAGTGGTGAGGTTTATTAATGCTTTGACCCATTCGATTATCGTCGTGTTTGAAAGCAAAATAAAATAGAAGAATAGAAGAGAATAAGGTAAATTGAGCAAAATCTTTTTTGTTTTTCCGTTGAGGCACGACAACAATGAAGTATGGTTGTTGTCATTACGTATTGTGATGGAAGATGAAAGAAGTTTATGGCATGTACCTTTCTTTTATAACCTTAGCTTTTTTATACATCAACAACCATTTTGATGTTGCCCAATTCAGAAGCTTAAAAAACCTACTGAAATATGGTGTTATTTGATACATCAACAACCATTTTGTTTGGATAAACATAAAAATCATATAAAATATCTCAAATTTATTTATTTATTTATTTCTTTGATTTTAGTAATGAAAATATATAAATTGTTTTGCTTATTGTTTTTATTATATTTAGTTACTTTATTAAATATTAGGGTTTCTATTTAATGCATTTTTTTAATGGTAAAACTATTGGTAGGGTCTGGGAAGGATGAGATATATGCAAACCTTACCCCCATCCATAGGGTAGAGAGATTGCTTCCAGAGAGACTCCCAGCTCTAGACAGAATAAAATTGAATATATATATAAAAAAAATAAAGCTACAAATATATATAAAAACTAGGCTACCAATAATCAAGTAAGTGGTAACAGGTAATATAGCAGACAAAGAGATAGATATAACACGCTACGTGACATATATGCAAGCAAAAATCACAAACACATACCAAGTCCAACTACAAATGTACACCCCTTAAAAATCCTTAACCTTAATTCTACGTCTTCACGAACCCTTATCCTGGATTATGTCCTCAGAGGGGTGCAACTATATCAAATCCTGCCTAATACTCTCATCCCAAGTCAACTTGGCTCTACCTCTACGCCTCCTCCCCTCGACAGTGAGCATTTCCACTACTCTAACTGGCGCTGTCGACCGCCTCCCCTCCCCCTGCATGTCCAAACCATCTCAATCTCCTATCCCTTATCTTGTTTGGTTATCATGTAGGAATTTAGTGAAACATTACTTTATGCAGGAAAGGAATAAAATCGGTGGTGGGTTGCATATGTTAGCAGGTGTTGGTGTCAATGGTCAGTGGTGATGGTAACGATGGTGGGGTGTTAGCGGTGGTAACAATGATGGGGTGTTAGCGGTGCTAACGAAGGTAAGGTGTCAGCATAGGCAGGTGATTGCCACGTGGTGATGGGAGGTGAGGAAGTATTTGTAACGAACCAAACACATTTTTTTTTTTCGTTCCGTCGCAATATATTCAATTTCATTCCGTCTCTTTACACCACCTATGCGCAATTTACAAGTAGCACTCCAATATACGGAACCCACACTATAGTTCATATGAAGTGATGTCGTGTCAATTATAAACTTATAATAATAATAATACTAAAAACACCAAGATTAGGTTTAGTTCTTCCCCAAAACACACAAACAATCACTCAATCAGAAACAATAATAATAATAATATTATTATTATCTAAAAACACAAAGTCTATCCACTCTTACACACCACTTTTTTTTACCTGAATCTGTCGGTAGATTCTTCTTAATCGATTCCAATTCCCTTTTTCCTCTGGCCCATTAAAAAATTAGGGTTTATTTCACACTAATATTGTAAAGATCCCACACATAGCTTCAGGGGTAAGTCTTTCTCTGTTTTTCAATGTTTTTTTAATCTAAAGTTTTGATTTTGTTATAGGTTGATTGATTTATAGATCTTTGTTTTGAGTTTAGATGGATCTTGATTCAAATTCTTTTGATTGATCATAAATATACATTATTTTTATGTGAATTGGATTAATATTTGATCTGGGTTTAGGGGCATGGTATTGGATATGGTTGATGAGGTTTAGAATTGGTGAATTTTAGTGAATTAAGATGGCGGATGTTCGGTTACAACGGTTACAGAAGCCGGAGAGTACGACTGATGCGTGTTCGGAGTTTGAGAGGGATGGGTCTGATTTTGAAAGGGGGTTGGAAGAATTGATGAGGGGAGGGTTGGATGATTGTATGTCGTTTGAGTCGTGTAGTTCGCCTCGGAATGATGAGGACGAGGACGAGAGTGAAGGTGGTGATTTGGTGGTGAGGAGAAGGAGGAGGTCGGATCTTGAAGGGGATGATTTGGCGGAGACTTCGGCTGCGAGAAGACGGCAGTCGCGGATTTTGAGCAGGTGGGCTGCGAGACAGGCGCAGGAGATGATAACCACGATAGAGAGGAGGAACCGGGAGTCTGAGTTGATGGCGCTTGCGGGTTTGCATACGGTTTCTATGCTTGATTCTTCGTTCTTGAGGGAGTCTCCGTCGCAATCGCCTAACTCAAGGAGACAGGGGAATGTTGAGAGGCCAAGCTCTCGTGCGTCGTCTATTTTGCAGATGTGGAGGGAGTTGGAAGATGAGCATGTGTTGAACCGGGCGCGAGAAAGGGTTAGAGAAAGACTGAGGCAACAGAGTGGCGTGGACTCCGCTATGTCGGAAAGCCGAGCTAGTGAGCGTGGGAGTGAGAATGATTACGGGGCTTGGTCCAATGATCAAATGGAAGCACAAAATGAGAATCAAGAAAATGACGGTTCTACCCGTGAGCAGACTCCTGATTCAGTTGAACATGATGTTGAAAGAGAGAGGGAAAGGGAAAGGGAGAGGGAGAGGGAGAGAGTGAGACTGATAGTACAGGGATGGAGGGAAACTGGTGTCGGTGAACATTCATCTAGTGTTACCGAGAGAAGTGGTAGCTCACGAGCTGAGTGGCTCGGTGAAACCGAGCGTGAAAGGGTTCGGATTGTGAGGAGTGGGTCCAAATGACTAGCCAACAGAGGGGGTCACGTGGTAGTCACAGAGAAGAACAAGGTGCAACGGTTGGTGATCAAAGTCAAGATAGGACAGGTGGTGATCATGATGAAGGTCAACCAGAGCATATTAGAAGGGATATGTTGCGGTTGCGTGGGAGACAAGCTCTACTTGACCTACTTGTTAGGGCCGAGAGGGAACGCCAAAGGGAACTTCAGGGCTTAACGGAGCATCGTGCTGTTTCTGATTTTGCTCATAGAAACCGAATTCAGGTCAGTTTTATTCAAGGTTTTAAATCCTTTGTTTTGCTAATGTTAGACGCCTTCCAATTTCAAACCACTAGTGAAATAATACCCTTTTGTGTTGATTTATTAGCAATTAAAAAAATTTGGTACTAAGATAATTAGGTGTTGACATGTGCATTCATAATGTCAGTCGTTATTGAGAGGCAGATTCTTAAGAAATGAAAGGCCAGTGGAGGAAGAGAGGCTTCCGTCAATGGCAGCAAGTGAGTTGGTCCAGCTGAGACAACGCCACACCGTCTCTGGTCTCAGGTACGTTTTGGCAAAATTGGTTGGATAACGGGTCAACACAAGTCATGATACATGATTTTCATTTTTATTTTTTTATTTTGATGGGGGCTTGTATCTCTTTCTTAATTAGGGAAGGGTTTCGGTCCAGATTAGAAACCATTGTTCGTGGGCAAGCTAGCAGCCAACCTGAAAATTCATCTAACACCACTGATATTAGAAGTAACGAGACTCATGCAAACGCTCCACATGAAGTTGAGCATGAAAATCAGGAGCAAGCGCAGTCTTTGGCTCAAGAAAACAGCATTTATCAGGTTTCAAACCATACGGACGGTTTGGAAACCGGTGCAACTGTTCAAAGTACAAATCAGCAAGCAACCATGGATGAAGGAGAAGATTGGCAGGACCAGGGTTCAGAAGTTGATCGTAACTGGCAAGAAAATTCAGGTAATGATTGGGTACAAGAAACCTCAGGGACTGAAGTAGGTGGTATTCGTATGCAAGAAGCCAATGATGTTTGGCATGAATCTGGTTCACGTGAACCGGCTGAAACTTGGTCTGATGGACCTTCTGAACCGCTAAGAACCCGACAAAGCGTTCCTGTCAGGAGAGCCAACAGATTTCACGCACCAGAAGATGATAACGTGTACAGTATGGAATTAAGAGAACTTTTAAGCAGGTAACTTTTGATTTTTGTGCGTTAATTTGTTTTTCTTTGTATCTGATTTTGTTGTTTATTGTCTTAGGAGAAGTGTTTCTAATCTTCTTAGAAGTGGATTCCGTGAGAGTTTGGATCAGTTAATTCAATCATATGTTGAAAGACAAGGTAGCGGTCCCATTGATTGGGATCTACATAGAAATTTGCCTACACCAACATCACCACAGGTGGCCAAGAGCAACATGAAGCTATGGATAGACCTTCACTAGTTCCACCATCGCCGCCAGTACCGCCACCACAACCGATTTGGCACCATGATATGCCTCATTCTAGTTGGTCCCGTCACAGCATTCATCGTTCTGAACTTGTAAGTCAAGTACATAATCCTGTTTTATCGTATCGCAATCTAGTTCGTTGTTAGATAATAATAATTTTTGAATGGGAATTCATGGAGCAGGAGTGGGAGATGATTAATGACTTGAGGGCTGACATGACGAGGCTCCAGCAAGGCATGAGTCATATGCAGAGGATGCTTGAGGCTTGCATGGATATGCAACTTGAGTTGCAACGTTCTGTTAGACAAGAAGTTTCTGCCGCTTTGAATCGGACAGGTGGTGGACAAGGTAGATATCCTAATGTTAACATCTAAACTGCTATTACTAATTAACAATAAATGTTAAGAGGGGCAACTGATTGAAACAATCTCACGTCAAACGGTTGGTACACCGTACATGTTAAAGCAGGTCTCACACTCTCACTTATTGGTGTGTTAATTGACTCGGAATATGATCACAGAATTTTTAAATATCCAATCTTTTTAGTAAAGTGATTTAAGGGGTTTATGAACTAATGTACATGTCGGTGACTATAGTTTCGTTCGACCCGTTTCCTTTTTAGCTATTTTTGCCTGTTTGACCAGTTAAGAGTAACTGGTCAAAATTGCCATCTCTTCTAGATGCTACAGAAATAGGAACTTAAACATAGTGAAATGTCATGTAGGTGTGGATGCAACAACCTCCGAAGATGGGTCCAAATGGGTTCATGTCAAAAAGGGAACTTGTTGTGTTTGTTGCGATAGTCAAATTGATTCGCTACTGTATAGGTACGCAATTCTTGACAACCACTCATTGAGTCATTTCGCCACCTCTATTTGCGACTTGTCAGCTTTAAATTCTTGATCTTTTTTAACCTAATCTTATTTTGTGGTACAGATGTGGCCACATGTGCACGTGCTCAAAGTGTGCAAACGAATTGGTCCGTGGAGGAGGGAAATGCCCCTTGTGCCGGGCACCCATTGTTGAGGTAATCCGAGCTTACTCCATATTGTAAAAAAAAATTACTGTTTGGCCGAAGTAGAAGAATTCCATCCTCTATTGCTTGCATGAAGGTTCCCATATAGCATATGTATAGTGCTTTTTATTTTTATTTTATGATAAAAAAGTATGCATTGTATAAACGAAAGACAATTGGCGCGTTTTGATACGCCGTAAATAAAATTCCCAAGGAATTTAAGTTGATAATTTAATTTTATATTTGTGCATATCATTTAATTTTAGGCATCACTATCAAAGTAGTTGAGAAATTGCATCATGCTTCACAATTGCCTGTCTTGCAAGAGTTGTTAAAATACATTTCCAGGTCATGGCTCATGTTTTCCTATCAGATCTTTTATTGTTTGTGGACCATTCTACAAATCTACCCTTATCAAGTCTCTTTCATAAGCAACAATTATTTATTATAAAATAAATGCAAACATCATTAGTGAATTGTCTTTTTTTTTTTTTTTTTGGTAGTTATGGACTTGGTTCATTTGCTTTCTCTACACTCACATCACCAAGGGGGTATATGATGTCAAAACATATTAACCTCTATACATTTTATAGACAGCTTTTAAATACAAGAGAAATGAAAAAATATCTCATTATGTTGAACAAAATATACATTCATCTTCAATTCTCTTCTCCCAATAAGATGTTCATTTCTATACAAACAAAAAGATGTACAACTAGGAATAACAGTTAGGAAGATAAATTTGATGTCCTGTGAGTTTAAAAAGGTATAAAATAAAGTCTACTAAGTTGCATGGTTGTAGAAATCACGCCACCGCTGATTAATAGCTAGTCGGAGGTTCACTGAGTCATTTTTATTTAGTCGCTCCATTAATCGCTAGGCGGTCAACGGTGGTCAAATCTGGTCCTAATCAACAAAAACCGGTGGCTTTCTAACAATTCCGGTCAAATATTGGCCAAAACTGTAATATTCCGGCAAGATTACCGCCAAAACCTGTAATATTCCGGCAAGATTACCGCCAAAACCTGTAAATTCCGGCTATTAATAATATCTACATCAAAATATGCAAGGTGTTAAAACATGTATGACTAAAAAAATTACATATAAAAATGTGTGTATACACATAAAACTGAAAATTACGAATAAAACCCCAATCCGATTAATCTCGGTTAATCGATAGTCGATACCCCACCGGCCGACTAGCGCCTAGCGATTCTTACAACATTGCTAAGTTGACATACAGTTTTCATTTTTCAATTCAACAGCTTAACCCCGAATTAAATCCGGGTAGCATCTGCCATAAAAATCGAGCATAGGGTAAAAGACAAATGCAAACAACATACAGTGCATTACAAATGAAAGAAAACTTCTCCTCAAAAAGGATAAATTTTAGAAAAAAACCACGATTATCTACCTCGCCAGTTTTATATATACTCTTACTGGTTTGACATAACGAATCACTTGCATACTTCAACAATATAAGCTCGGTTTTTCTTCCTCGTATAGAGATTCATGAATGAATTCCTAATGTGATTTCATGAATATTTGAAGAGCATTTTATGAAAACCAGCTCCGTCCAGGACCAATAGCTTTTAGCTTCAAAACAAGCTCTTCGCGTTGCGCTTCTACTTCTGCATATTTAAGGCTCATATGGAGATATCGTTCTTGAAGTTCGCCTAGCTCCCTCTCTAGTGATGAAACTTCATTCTTATGTTCTTTGCTCGTTTCTGACTCAAGAACGGGTCCATCGGACATGGAGCTGAAATTTTGTGATAACAACAGTAATTAGCATATACATGTGATCAAGATCAATTACAAACATACACATACATACGGTGGGAGTTATTCAGTATGAGAACTGTGTAAAGATGATGAACGGGTTAGGTAGCAGGATTGAAATGGCACCTTTTTTAGTGAGCTTCAAAACAGGATGGATCAGATTGGGTTGATTTGCAGATATATTTTTCTCTTTATCTTATTATTACAATAACTATCCAGATTTTATTTTATAATAAAGCGTTTCATTTTTAGGTATTTTTATTGAACTGATTTGGGCTATTTGTGGTAAGACATAACCCAAGGTCCAAACTGGCACCGCCACCTTTAGATAATAACATACAAACTAGGCTTGACTATAAATAAAAGAAACCTTTCATACAAACCTCTTAAGCTGTAATTTATACATTTCGTTAGCCTCCAAAGCCTCAGCAAGCGCAATTTCTAATGACTGGATTCTCGAGTCAACAGTATTAACTTCCACATCCTATGGAGTGAAAAGGTCAATGTTAGGAGATAAAAGTTTTAAAAAACCATAAAAATATAAAAGTAAAATAATAAAAAAGAATATAATAGGACCTCTGTGAGCTTCATTTCCTCATGAAGACTACTATTACTATCTGATCCCATAGAAATAGCCTCGTGTTCATTCGTCTTCAAATCTTGCTTTTGTTCCTCAAGAACCTGTGTTTTCTTTAGGTATTCATCTTTTTCCTCTTGAAGACGGTTTATTTTCCACTGCAGTTGACTATTTGACCGCTTTAAACGCCCAACTTCATTTTTCAACTCCGCATCTTGTGCACCTAATGCTTCTCTAGCAGTTAAATCCCCTTGAAGTCTCAAAATTTTTTCTTCCAAAACAATTTTACTTCGTTTATGATCTTCTAATTCAATCATAGACTTCTGCATGCTAGATACTTTTTCAAGCAATGAAGTATTTTCTTCTTTTAACTGCTGATAATCCTCAGATACCATTTGTAACGACGCCGACAATCTTTCATTTTCAAATTTCATATCATTTAGCGAGTTCTTAAGTGCCACAATTTCATCTTGCAACACTGGAAGTCTCTGTAATTGGACTTTTAGGCTTGCATTTTCTTCTGTACACTGTACGGTTTTGTATTCACAAGATTTAATATTAGCAGAAAGCTCACCAACTGTGTTTTTCAGTTTTTCTTCACTAGATCTTGTATTCTCCAACAATTCCAATAATTTCTCATGGTTAGCCACTAGCTCTTCATGCTTCTTTTTGGAAGAATCAAACTCAACTGTTAGATCTAAAATCTTTTTTTCATATTCAACCTGCATGGTATCAAGCTTCTTCTCGGATAATCTCAGTTTTTCTTCAACTTCTGCAATTGAATTTACCAATTTATCCTTATCTGCACGTAAAACATGCATTTCAAGTACTGCTTCTGAAGCCATTTTATCCCTTTCATCATGAGTTGCTGACATTTGTAGATTTAGGTGTCCTACTTCTTGTTTAAGGTTTTCAACCTCAGAAACCTTATCTGAATACATCTTATTCAGCATCTTCTCCTCATTTACACACTTCTCTGTGTGTTCTTTAAATTTCTGATGTAAACCATCAATTTCTGAATTGAACATTTTCTCTTTCGATTCAATTCCATCGATCATTGACGATAACTTTTCTTCTAAATCTTCTGAGATCTTCGACAACTTCACACAATTATCTTGTGATTCCCTTAATTTGGTTTCAAGAATCGTGCATCGATTGTTCAACTCTAATCTTTGCTGCCTCAGCTCACTATTTGATTTTTGAAGCAAACTGCATTCTTCCATGAGATTTTCTGTAGTTGATTCTAATTTAGGATTTGCTTTTCTTAAATACTCACATTCTTCTTGAGCTTCTAACCATCTTTTCTGCATGTCCTGCACTTTCTGCCTCATATCAACTTTAGTAATTTCTAATTCATTTTCCAGTTTTTCAATTTCCGCCTGTAATTTCAGAACTTGAGATTCAGAATGCTCTGCTTCTAAACGACTAGATTCCCTATCATCAGTTAAATATCTTAACTGAGGTTCTAGTCCAGCTATGCGCCCCGATAAATGTAGATTCTCTTCTTCCAATTCTGCTAATTGCATCTCTAATTCATGATTATGAGTCTCCAACTCCAGTAATTTCTTTTCAAGGATCTTGGTGCCTGAAATATGGGAATCTTTTGTATCATCTAATTCTTTTTGCATAGCTTTCAAGCTTTCTTCCAACCGATTATTTACTAGTTTCAGATCAGACAACTGAGCTGAAGAACTAATAGAAGAGCCATCGGTAGAAAGATGATCCTTATTTGATTCTTTGAGCTTATAAAGGAGATCAAGATTTTCCTCAGTAAGCTCATTACAATCTTTCTCAAGTTCTAGAACCTTCTCCCTCAAAGCTTTGACTTCTTCATTGAGATCCTGAGTTTCTGTTGTCTGTGACTCAGTTTCCTGTGACTCGGTTTCCTTCAGAACCGGTACAGCAACAACTTCTGATAATTTTGCTTTTAAATTATCTATTTCTTCATCTTTCAAGCTTAACTCTTGTCTCCATTCTGACTCATTATCCAATAGAGTCTGACTTTTCTCTTCCATGGTCTTCTCCAGATGGAAGATTGTATTTTCCAATCTTTTCTGTGATTCCTGATGTTTCTGTAATTCGACTTCAAATTTCCAGCTCTCACCTGCTGGCTGTTCTGATGATTCAAGACTCTTGATCTCCAGTCTCTGTTTTTCTACAGTTTCTTCTAGTTCTTTAAGAGCAGAAACAAGCTCAAGATTTGATTCTTGAATTTTACTCAATTCTAGAGACAAATCATCATTCAAATCTTTCTGAATTTTTATTTCTTCTTCAAGTTTTGCCTGGATATCTTCTTTATCTTGAACCTGATCTTTTAGATTAACAGCATCCCGTTCTTTAACTGCTGGTTGTTCTGATGATTCAAGACTCTTGATCTCCAGTCTCTGTTTTTCTACAGTTTCTTCTAGTTCTTTAAGAGCAGAAACAAGCTCAAGATTTGATTCTTGAATTTTACTCAATTCTAGAGACAAATCATCATTCAAATCTTTCTGAATTTTTATTTCTTCTTCAAGTTTTGCCTGGATATCTTCTTTATCTTGAACCTGATCTTTTAGATTAACAGCATCCCGTTCTTTAACTGCTGGTTGTTCTGATGATTCAAGACTCTTCATCTCCAGTCTCTGTTTTTCTATGGTTTCTTCTAGTTCTTGAAGAATAGAAACAAGCTCAAGATTTGATTCTTGAGTTTTACTCAATTGTAGAGCCAAATCATCATTCATTTCTTTCTGAAATTTTATTTCTTCTTCAAGTTTTGCCTGGGTATCTTTTTTATCTTGAACCTGATTTTTTAGGTTAACAGCATCCCGTTCTCTAACTGCTGATTCACCTAGGAGAATTTTCAGGTGTTTGATTTCATCTTTCAAGCCATTACATTCTTTCTGTACGGCAGAAAGCTCCATAGTCACATTTTCAAGATTTTTTGTTTGATTAATAGTTTCATTTCTTGATAAATCAAGATCAACTTTTAATTTCCTAGCATTCCTTTCCCATGATCTTGCTTCTGCACGAAGTTCTTCAGGTGTAGACCCTTCAGCATCTACAACAAATTCAGATGAATGAAAACTTCTTAACGGTGATGCAGGAATATGTGAAACTTTTCCAGAATCTTGTCTTTGATTTAGAAGATTCTTTCCGGGGCGATTTGCTTTAGGAGAATCATAAACATTGACCAAACCAGTTGACTCTGGTTTTCCAATTAGATCAATTGCAACGTCACTAAGGTTACTAACAGAACTTTCCCTCCCAAAAGAATCATCCATCGAATCAAAACTATGATACGATCTCACTGTTGATGAACTTGTCGCCTGTAAAAGAAATAAAATTAGGTGACATTATGATTGCAAAACTGTAAAACTTGCATATTTTCATATAAGCAAAAAACCTTTCAATTAAAGTTGTGAAAAATACCCTGCTACCAAGTGCTCTTGCAGGAGATGCATCAACAATGCTATTGGTCGATGAAGATCCTACATTATTCATGTTTGTACCATTTGGTGCATCTGACATGTTATCTATATCACTATATTCCGAATTAACATCTTCTGCAACAGAATTGGAGTCTTTAGATCTGTTTTCATGAAACACGCAGCATGTTACGACTTACAACTTTGCATTAATCTTTACGAACTTCATTTGGAAACAAACCTCAAATTTGCTCGAGGATTTAAGCACTGAATAGCCACCTGCAAACAGATAATCCAAATTCTTCCTTCTGAGAGAGCAAACACAGGACTAGGACTTCATCTCATAATAAAGGTCTAATTTAATAAAATTACAAACTTAATACCAGAGAAGCTATAGTTCTATGAGATAAGGAGCATATACAGATACATTATCATACTAATATGAGCCTATTAGCATAATACAGTAGAGCCTCTTTAAGTAATAAGTTTCTCCTCTCCCAAGTTGGGCCTGTTAAAATATACCGCTTTCTATAGGTTAATATATATTGTTATGATCCTTGTATAAGTCCACGATCCCATTCATATCACAAATTAATAATTCTTCAAAATTACAAAAATATCTAGGAAAATTTAGCAAATTATGATTCAGCTGCGATTTTCTTTTCCTTAAAACTTACATCTACATTGAGGCATTGAGCTCATCTCTGGTAATTCTTATTGCATTAATATTCTGGTCTTATTCTTAGTAAGGTTCGTGAATACAACACCGGAATATTTGAATACAATAAGAATAACTATAAATGACCTCGATGTAGATCTAAGTTTTAAGAAAAAGAAAATCGCAGCAGAATCATATTTTGATCAACAAATCCAACAAGTATTATGCAAATAAAATTTACATTTTTGAATGGGGAATTCAGTCTATAAAATAATAACTTTATTAAGCTATTGATCAACAAATACTTCTCTTATTTATTAACTTTTCATGGTAAAAAAATATTAACTTATTGTGGTTTTACTATATACGCTAATCATAATAATATTAATAATGATAATAATAATGCTAATGAAGATTAGAGTATTGACTTGCCTGTAGGATGGTTCCATGGTCACACTTTTTTAGAGGTAGTGCAACAGGAAGAGAAGTTTCAGAACTAAAATAATTAGACAAATTAACAGTAACCTCTCCATGGATGCCCGATCTAGTTGATCCCTGCCAAAAGAAAACCATTAGATATCATTATAAATAATAAATGTGAGTTCAACAAGTAGAGATATACCTTTGAAATTAGAAGTTTATACAGGCATTGTTGAAGCTCTTTTGATGAGTCATCATGAGAGATCCAAATGGATTCTGATAAATTTTCTGTCCAACGACAGTTACCATTATATACAGATGCTTTACCTGTTTTGGTAACAGTTTTATCTGTTTCTACGGATATGAGAGACAACGTAAGCTTATCCCATCCTGCGGGTACCTGCATATATATTAGACAAGTTATCTATTTAACTATATTTATCATATTCTAATTCTAAAAGGTATACAATTATACACACTATCAATATAAGATACATTTAAGGTTCACCTGTGTACAAATCACAGTTACAAAAACTGTGAAAATAATTTCTTAACAAACAAGAAATATTGGTTTACAACTAAAAATGATAGCTACTTTACATCTAGCATGCAATAGTCTTCACTACATCTTCCCTTTATTCATCATTTTAACTAAAATTTGGTTATTTATTATAACCATAAAGTATCAAAATAACTATTTACTCAAATTTTCAACAAATTTTGTTACAAAGTGTCACATTGGACCGACAATTACCATATGCGGTAATTAACCATAACATGTACACAACCATCCACCTTTTCTTCTAGACATTTTAACACAACATAACAAATTGAGTTTTTGTATATAAAAATAGGAACAATTTACTACATAACCGAACAAAGCATTCAAAAGGTTACACTAAGGCCTCCCAAATATCAAAACAACATTAGAGACCATTAAATTATCAATTTGATCTTTTCCACGCCAATTCCACCAAAAATCGGCGAATAACCGTAATATGATAAAAACGCCCCAAACTTTAGCCTTGACATAAATACGCGGAATCAACTCAATATATTTCCTCAATCAATCTAAACATTATTCTTTTATGTAGATTCATGTCCATTTTGGTAATATTATTTACATCAATTTCACATTTATTCACCAAATTTATAGCCTAAACCAAATTGATACTTGAATATTCAGTCAGCCTAATATAACCTTCCTAATATTTGGTGCCTATACCCAACATATTATTATTTATTTACAAATCATTATATTTTTTTTTTTCAAATATTAGATTTACCTCACGTAACTTAAAAGCCAATACACAACACAACAAAATGATTACAATCCTATCATAGTATCATTAATCTTCACTCTCACCCATACAAAACTTGCTATATACTACACGTCTCTACAAATTGGAATAACTAACAACTAGTAAGTTATATATACATATATATACACACTTAATTAGAGAGAGACCTGAAGAGCTTGAAGACTGGAGAACTTAAATTCAAGTTTTTCGCCTGATTTAAAGTCAAGTGAAGAAGATGAGGAGGAATTGCGTCTGTGAAACCTGTTCATCATCTTGTGCTTCATCATCTCCTTCATGTTTGGACTATTATTATTATTATTGATTGATTGATTGATTGTGATTGAAACTCAAACCCTTTTTAATTGTTTTGGTTTCACACAGTTGTTACAGAATGAGAGAGAGGAAGGAAGGGAAAACATGGTGGAAAGTGTGGTGGATGTTTAGTGCGTGTTTTTTTTATAATATTATTATTATATTATTATTTTATTATTATGTTTTGTAGATTGTTTGTCGTTTCCTTTGGATTTTGGAAGACCTGAAATTTACTGCTCCCAGTTAAAATGAATATAATATTTATAAAAAAGATTCTTTTAAAATCAAATCAAGATGTTTTTATAATATTCCTTGGTCACTCCTATAAAAATGTATGTCACGACTCTAGATACATGGGAGAGAACCAATGATAGGTCTGTCCAGCTAGTCAGATGTGAGAGGGTTTAACATGATTGTGTGGGTTCCTGTTTGGGTATCTCGAGTTTGATTCACGGGGTATGTAAAATATGAGAGGCCTTCGGACGAGGGGTTGCAAGGCTCAAAAGCCTATATATGCGAAGGATCGAACCGGGGTGGGTAGGTTGTAGGCAAACGACTTATCCAGGTGTGTTAGGCCATCTAAAAAGAAGATGTCTGGAAGAGTAATAGCGCAACATCTTGATATTATTGGGGTTAGTAGCTTTTTTAGTTACGATCTTTTTAACTATAAGATAAGATTAGGTAAAGTAAACTAGTTAACTAATGGTTATGTACATGTATTTTTTATTCGCTCAAAAAATAAATGCACGAAAATGTTTAAGCTTCTCAGACCATTGCACCACTCAAGCCCAAACCCTTGGTGCCCTCGTATTATATAGGCGGTCAAGGCATTTACGTTTTAGTATGTTTTTACCCTATGTGGCATTTTTTTTGTGTGTGTTTTTAGCGTGTTGATGACAGGTTTCTATTATGAGCTCTTGTATATAAGGATAGGGTGAGACGTGTTATGAGTGAAGGGATATGGAGCCTAATCCAAGCGGAGGAGGCGCCCTTATCCCCATAAACAGGAATTCCGGCGCCATGCTCTGGCGCCAGGCTTCCTCCGCAGCGCTGGCGAGGTAAAAAGCAATGCAGCGCGCAAGGTGACCAGGTGATAAGCAACAAGCAGCATCTGATAAGCGCGTACGCCCACATGCGGAATCTTCCATTACCACTTTTGGTACGAGGTGCAGAGGATAACAAAAGGAAGATTCAGTCGGATCTCTGACAGAGTACGCGCCAATGAGAAGGCGACAGGTGGCAAGAGTGGTCCAACCACCACTGACAGGGACGGCGACATGACTGTGCCCACGCTTCCACCATGCCGTCGTCAACAGTGACCAGCAGACATCCCTGCTGATGTCAGACGTCGTATCAGGTGGCAGAGGCATGGTCAACGACTGTGGCTAAGGTAAGGCCACCGTCCGCCAATCAGAGCCTGCCACGTGTCCGCCTCGAGCAGCGACCATGCTGTAGCCTGACGTCATCCACAGTGATCTGCCTTTTCCCGCCATTTTCATAGGGAACTTGGACTTGGGCTTTGACCAGGCCCAAGTAAGGATAACTTCTCGTGGGCTTCTCTGCTAAGCCCACGAGTTTCCCTATAAACAAGGGAGGTTATCTCCTTGCAAAAGGATCCGAAATTCTTCATCGTAACTTAGCATTAATCTCTTGTAACTCTTTGCACTCAGTCATTATGTAACACCCCAAACTCTCGTTTCGCCTATTATGCCATTAGGCGTAATCGATAAAATAACAAAGCGGGTTTTATGGTGGGTGTTTTAACCATAAAATAATAAAATGAGGCTAAACTCATTACTAGAACTATTCTAGTTAATGTTATAATCTAAAGGTGAACTCGAGACTAAACTTGAAGGGCCTTGGTTGCTAATATGTCAAAGTGAGTTTTATTTATAAAAATAAATCAATAAAAACACACACACAAGAAGTGTGTGTATCGTGTTGTGATCAGGAGGTTCACCTCCTTGAACCTCAAACCCAAAACACAAGAACAAGGCCAAATCCAAGCCAAAATCAAGGGGCTTTCAGTGCATGAGCAAGAAACGGGTCATATGGGTCCTAAACTACAACAAGGTACCTTTAATTCGTGTTGAATTTGATGTTAAACTCGTTTTTGATTTGGGTCAAAATCTAGGGTTTTGGCAAAACGTGAATTTATGAGTTGTTAGAGGTTTCTCTAGCTTTAGGGAGCCTCAATTAGGTATAATTCGGTTATGAATCACATTCTACATGTGCATTTGATTTTGACCATATGATTATGTGAATATGTAAGATTTGGGGTTTAACCTCTAGGTTGAATCAACTTATATCTAGTAATCTTTGTGACTCTTAGGAGTTGTTAATATGAGAAATTTAGGCAAAATGGTCTAAATAATGTATTATGATGATGATTAGACAAATGGTTATGTTTTGGCTAATCTTGAGCTTTAAAACTAAACAAATTGGTGGGTGCATACCAAGTGTTCGATTAAATGCCAAGTTGGTGAACACTAGTGAAACTATGAAGTTAGAATCATGTAAGAGCTATCAATCGTATGTGATATTGGTTTGTAATAAGCCAAGTTAATCGGATATTCTATATAAGAAAATGGCTATGGATTTAGCTACAAATAGGTATTGAATACATGATTTATGGATAGTGAATTAAATCCATGTTATGTATTCTAATAATCAAGTTTGACATATCCCTAAGTAAGTACAAGAACTAGGGATGCAAACGGGTCAAACGGATGCAAGCAATGCGTATGGAAGCAAGAACGGATATGAGGTAAGTTTTACTTACACCAATGTACTATAACATAGCTTAATTGTTATAAATATTGGTTTTAAATCTTGAGTGCGAGATAAAAATAAACCCTAAGGGGTAGAATCTATTAAGTGGGTCGCCATATGTGCTCTCAATACAAAATGTGGTTTATGACCTTAATCGAGATAATGAGTTATGACCAAATGGAGAAATCCATCAAACGGGTCAACTAATAAAGATATGTGAGAAATGATGTTTTAATCCAATTAAATCAATTTAATGAAGTTGTTAAGCATGTTGTTAAATGGGTCAAGTTGTGACACTTGAACCATATATAAAAACTTGGATAACTTAGTATTATGAACGACGTGTCTAAACGGATCAAATGGTGATATCCTCACCATGTGAGTCCAATACTTGATGCTTGTATTTCAAGCAATAAGATTCATGAGGTTAAACGGATCAAATGGCAAGGTATTACCATTTGAGTTTCGAGGAATTAATGTGTATATTTAGAAAGCACGCAGGTAGATGCATTTGCGCATGCACGCTTGATGCTAAGAATCGTGGAGGATACGCACAAGGTATGAGAATGGGTCAACGCCACCCGGTAAGTCCGTAGTCGAATAAACGCCTTCGGGCGAAGCAACATGGGTGATAAAAGTACTCACATGAGGTGTGGGTGCCAATCAAGTAAGTTATTTTCATAACTGTGTCAAATGCGCGCTAATGCGCTTAGAATTGACTAAACAAGTGAAAACTTGAGAAAGGATGAAACTCTAAGTCCGGAAGGACTTAGAGGTTTTTAAACAAGTCATTGAGTCAAAAACATTGGATTTGAAACAAGAAGTTTCGCCACGAATGGCTAAATTGAAAGATTTGGTCATGAGGGGCATTTTGGGGATTTAAAGGATTAGTAAAGGTTGATTCTAAGAATCTAAGTCGTAATGAAACAAATCGGACAAACGCTTTTGTTGATTAAGTGTCAAATGACTTGACAACTCAAACGGTATGCAATTTAAGTGGTCAAAAGTGCCTTGTTTGATTTAAGGCCTTAATGGGTCAAATTGGGTAAAAGTCGCCATAAACATTCAAAACTAAGAACCGGATCATGGAGACATGAACCGGACTATAATTTCAGTCAAACAAAGGTTTATTTAGTCAGCAAGTCAATGATTAGGCTTCGGGAATCATCAAATGCGGTTGCAACATGATTCCCATGCTTAAAAGTCACCAAACAAACATCAGAGGCTTCGCGCGGCCGCTCACAGGGACCGCGCGGCCGCTCACAGCGCCCAGCGAATTGATAAAATTGATCAGAAGCTTCGCGCGGCCGCGCGATAAAAGCGACCGGCCGCGCGCAGAGAACAGCCAGACAACGCGATCTTTAAAATTCAATATAAAATCGTAGAAAAATCGTTAGGAGGTGTTCTTTATATGCCTGGAAAGCTCTCGGAGCGTAGAACAACTCTTATTTGAAAAACGAATTCAGATTTTGGGTTTTAGAAAGGGTAAAATCTATCCGAACAGCTGCTGCGCAAAAGTTGCAGCAGTTTGTTCTCCTGATAAAGGGTCGTTTGGCCTGGTTCGTTCCGTTTCGACGTGTAACGACTATCATACTAGTTTAAATGAATCATTGATAACTCACTAACCATTCTTTGTGTAATGGTGCTAGGTAAACAAGGGATGGAAGTTCTGTAGCAAGGATCAAGTCGCGAAAAGAGCCGAACACACCCGATCACTCATCAAGCTTCCGCAATAGAATTCAAAGAACTCCCGTTAAAACTCAAAATAGTAGTCTATGTTTTAGCTATAAAAGAGTAAAAATTTGTGGGAATCAAATGTGTGTTTGATCTTAATGGTTTGAGTTTATAATAAATATCAAAGTTTTAATCGGGAGTGGTTTAAGTAAGGCCAAAACCCGCATGATTAGGCGTTGATCGCGTGATTACGGGTTAGGGTGTTACAAGTGGTATCAGAGCCATAGGTTTGAGGGATCCGAGTGTCGGGAAGGATACTTGGACTCAAACCGTGCGCTCAAAGTGTTGAAGGGTGTTCGGTTCGAGACTTGATCGAGGAATCCGGTAAGTAATACCTATAATAAACATCCGTTTTGATCGGAAATTGTTATAGGTAATTAATAGTGATATCGTGTAGATACACGCTATCACAAAAGCTTGATAAGGAAATGGTTAGGTACTCATGGGGCCTATCCAAAAGATTGATTCGGGCAACGAAAATCTCGCATAACATAAATTCTAACATCACTATTGTAGTGATGCGTACTAACACTGAAATGTCATGTTACTAATTAATCGAAATTATAAATGTGACAGGGATGATAACATTTTATTTGATCGGGAGAGGATCAAATGATTCACCAAACGAGGTTGTAGAGGGTTCGGGAGCACGGCTGATAGCATGCTCACTAAGAACCAAGTCAAATAACGACTCGGGCTAATGGATCAGTAACGAAAGGGAACACGGGAGCAAGTATCAAACAGGTACATGCTCGAAATCATAGTAGGTGCATTAGTATGCAATTATCACCTGAAGAGTGGTAATTGCATATGCAAACAATAAGCAAATGTGAAAGGTGCATAGTTCACGATAATGAACGATCAATGCACAAACTTAACTTGAACGTCGAGACCGGGTTGGGGGTAATCATCCCAAACTAATGTTTAGAAATGCGTTGTGATCATTCCAATGAGTGCGATCACACAAAGCTTATTAAATTGAAAACACATCGCTTTTCTTAATGAATAAAGGTAAAAACCTAACATTGAATAATTTATCAAGGAAGGGTTTTACCAAGTAAAATAAGAGGCATAAGCATGAGCTGAAAATTTGCTTGCATAGGGTGTGATGCCTTAATTATAATAAGTCCAAGTGTACCATATGTGAATTACTTACCCTGTCCAGGTAAGTGTTAAACATATGATACCATGGGTTTCTTATGATTAATACATATACAACCTATGTAACAAAGGCTTAGTAAGTGTGAGGTGCCGGGGATTTTGGACGTAGTCCACTGTCTAACACGGCAGGGATGCGATCCATGCAAGACCTTGAGCGAGGCACCAGCTGGAATACGCTGGGCTAGCAAAGAGGACAACAAAGTGGAGCGTTTGGATGTAGGCCATTGTCTAACACGGCATGGATGCGATCTATGCAAGACCTTGAGCGAGGCACCAGCTGGAATACGCTGGGCTAGCAAAGAGGACAACAAACTAGAGCGTTTGGATGTAGTCCACTGTCTAACACGGCAGGGATGCGATCCATGCAAGACCTTGAGCGAGGCACCAGCTTATACGTTGGGCTAACAAAACAGGCAATATACAAAACGAGTTATCATGGGTTGATACAGAGATAGACTCAAACCTTAATCAAAGTTTAGTCATAAACAGATTTAGCTTGAAAATAGACTTGGACCTTAATCAAGGTTAAGTCATAATTAAACTCGGACTTTTATAGAAGATTAAACTCTTATAGAGGGACTTGAACTTTAATCCAAGGTTTAGTCCTAATCACATTCGGGTAAGTCATGAATCTTTTGATTAATAACATAAACAGCGGTCTTGGGTCGTGACAAATCAGTAAATCATTCAACCCTCGGGTTAGGAATGAAAAAAGTGTAAACTGCAATAACAGTAGATTGTATCGTTGGTACAATTTTATGCAAATTACGATAACAGTTGGATTGTATAGTTAATACAATCTGATGCAAACCGTGATAACAGGAGATTAGTCAATACAATACGTTGTAATGGCCAATCGACACCGTGTTTTATGAAAAGAAAACCGACCTCAAGTTAATTGAGATCGGTAAATCAGAAAAAGGACTTTTAGAAACTGAGCGTTCTAAATATATAAACGATTTGAAATATGCAACTCAAAAGTTTTTTTAAGCGGGTCGGTTGGGGCAATGACCACCAATCGACTTAGCAAAACGGGAACTTGGGGAAAACCCAAATCAAAAAAAAAAAATTGACGAACATGAATTAGATATGTTATGGGTGAAACCCAAGCATAGTAAACCGGATAACTCACTTGGTGTGAGGTTAAGAAGCAGGGTGAATCATAATGAATCATCTCTTAGAATACGATACTTGAAACCCGGAGTCTAGCAAATCGGCTGGGTAAAATGTGGGAATCGATAACAATTCCCACAACAAACACTAAGGGTAAGGGAAACCCAATAAGTGGCAAATTCTTAAAATAAGGATTAGCCAAAGAAAAGAAAATGTTAGTGTAAAGCAAGGTTTGTTTATAACATTATAGCAAACCAAGAAGAAACGAGGGTTGGATTCGGGGATGAACCCAAGAAGCTAGAAAACGGCTATGTTAAAAAGTCGGGTTAGTCTTGGAAACCAAGACAAGTTACTTGCTAGTAATAGACGCATAAACATGTATGCATATGCATGTTACAATCGTGGTGTCACAGTAGATGCCCTAAGGAGCATGATAGAATGGACCCTTAAACCGTTACATCCTTCAGGATAATGGTAGAGGGGGGTAGTTTGCGGTTCTAAAGCGGATCTATGAAAAATACATGAGTAGTTAGACTACCCTGTAAAGGTATGCAAATAGATGTTATGCAAAGAAATAACGTCTAATTAAACAAAAGAGTAGTGTGACTCAAAATAGTGATATAAGGCCGATTCCTTCAAAAAAAAAATCGAAAGGTTAGGAGGCCGAGCAAAGGGAAAATCGCCCTAAGTATATAGTACTAGTTGCTTAGACTATAGAATGGCAATTGAACGACCGGTTCTCAAATCGTTTTAGAGAACCAAGGTACTTTGGGGTAACCAAAGAAAATACATGAGAAAGGTTTCGGGGACGAAACCTCTTTAAGGGGGGTAGAGTTGTAACACCCCAAACTCTCGTTTCGCCTATTATGCCATTAGGCGTAATCGATAAAATAACAAAGCGGGTTTTATGGTGGGTGTTTTAACCATAAAATAATAAAATGAGGCTAAACTCATTACTAGAACTATTCTAGTTAATGTTATAATCTAAAGGTGAACTCGAGACTAAACTTGAAGGGCCTTGGTTGCTAATATGTCAAAGTGAGTTTTATTTATAAAAATAAATCAATAAAAACACACACACAAGAAGTGTGTGTATCGTGTTGTGATCAGGAGGTTCACCTCCTTGAACCTCAAACCCCAAAACACAAGAACAAGGCCAAATCCAAGCCAAAATCAAGGGGCTTTCAGTGCATGAGCAAGAAACGGGTCATATGGGTCCTAAACTACAACAAGGTACCTTTAATTCGTGTTGAATTTGATGTTAAACTCGTTTTTGATTTGGGTCAAAATCTAGGGTTTTGGCAAAACGTGAATTTATGAGTTGTTAGAGGTTTCTCTAGCTTTAGGGAGCCTCAATTAGGTATAATTCGGTTATGAATCACATTCTACATGTGCATTTGATTTTGACCATATGATTATGTGAATATGTAAGATTTGGGGTTTAACC
Source organism: Ambrosia x helenae (assembly GCA_030844895.1). NCBI lineage: Eukaryota > Viridiplantae > Streptophyta > Magnoliopsida > Asterales > Asteraceae > Ambrosia > Ambrosia x helenae. The sequence continues at coordinate 61,418 of JAUTDX010001580.1, forward strand.
TCTAGGTTGAATCAACTTATATCTAGTAATCTTTGTGACTCTTAGGAGTTGTTAATATGAGAAATTTAGGCAAAATGGTCTAAATAATGTATTATGATGATGATTAGACAAATGGTTATGTTTTGGCTAATCTTGAGCTTTAAAACTAAACAAATTGGTGGGTGCATACCAAGTGTTCGATTAAATGCCAAGTTGGTGAACACTAGTGAAACTATGAAGTTAGAATCATGTAAGAGCTATCAATCGTATGTGATATTGGTTTGTAATAAGCCAAGTTAATCGGATATTCTATATAAGAAAATGGCTATGGATTTAGCTACAAATAGGTATTGAATACATGATTTATGGATAGTGAATTAAATCCATGTTATGTATTCTAATAATCAAGTTTGACATATCCCTAAGTAAGTACAAGAACTAGGGATGCAAACGGGTCAAACGGATGCAAGCAATGCGTATGGAAGCAAGAACGGATATGAGGTAAGTTTTACTTACACCAATGTACTATAACATAGCTTAATTGTTATAAATATTGGTTTTAAATCTTGAGTGCGAGATAAAAATAAACCCTAAGGGGTAGAATCTATTAAGTGGGTCGCCATATGTGCTCTCAATACAAAATGTGGTTTATGACCTTAATCGAGATAATGAGTTATGACCAAATGGAGAAATCCATCAAACGGGTCAACTAATAAAGATATGTGAGAAATGATGTTTTAATCCAATTAAATCAATTTAATGAAGTTGTTAAGCATGTTGTTAAATGGGTCAAGTTGTGACACTTGAACCATATATAAAAACTTGGATAACTTAGTATTATGAACGACGTGTCTAAACGGATCAAATGGTGATATCCTCACCATGTGAGTCCAATACTTGATGCTTGTATTTCAAGCAATAAGATTCATGAGGTTAAACGGATCAAATGGCAAGGTATTACCATTTGAGTTTCGAGGAATTAATGTGTATATTTAGAAAGCACGCAGGTAGATGCATTTGCGCATGCACGCTTGATGCTAAGAATCGTGGAGGATACGCACAAGGTATGAGAATGGGTCAACGCCACCCGGTAAGTCCGTAGTCGAATAAACGCCTTCGGGCGAAGCAACATGGGTGATAAAAGTACTCACATGAGGTGTGGGTGCCAATCAAGTAAGTTATTTTCATAACTGTGTCGAATGCGCGCTAATGCGCTTAGAATTGACTAAACAAGTGAAAACTTGAGAAAGGATGAAACTCTAAGTCCGGAAGGACTTAGAGGTTTTTAAACAAGTCATTGAGTCAAAAACATTGGATTTGAAACAAGAAGTTTCGCCACGAATGGCTAAATTGAAAGATTTGGTCATGAGGGGCATTTTGGGGATTTAAAGGATTAGTAAAGGTTGATTCTAAGAATCTAAGTCGTAATGAAACAAATCGGACAAACGCTTTTGTTGATTAAGTGCTAGGTATACATCTGTTGGATGTTCTGGAGCAAGGATCAAGTCACGAGAGAACCGAGCACACCCGAACACTTAAAAAGGCTTCCGCAATAGACCGTCCCGTTTAAAACACAAACTGTAATACAAGTTTTAGTAGATAAAATGTAAAAACAAAAAAAAAATTGGTGGGATTCATTGAGTTATGTTTTTGTAGTTACCAAAGTTTTAATCGGGAGTGATTTTAGTTAAGGCCTAAACTCGGAAATTTAAATGACAAATCTCAGGTTTACGGGTTAGGGTCTTACAAGTGGTATCAGAGCCATTGGTTTGAGGGATCCGAGTGTCGGGTAGGATACTTGGACTCAAACTGTGCGCTCAAAATATTGAAGGGTGTTCGGTTCGGGGCTTGATCGAGGAATCCGGTAAGTAATATCAGTAATAACAATCCGGGTTTGATCGGAGATTGTTATAAGTAAGCAATGGTGATATCGTGTAGATGCACGCTATCTCAAAAGTTTGGTAAAGAAAAGGTTAGGTGGTATGGGACCTAGCCAAGGATTTATTCGGGCAACGAAATCCTTGCGTAACAAGAATAAATATTACTGTAATGATGCATACTAATACCGACATGTCGTGTTACTAATCAATTGGAATTCTATATGTGACAGGTATGAGAACATCTTAATTCGATCAAGATGGTATCGAATGATTCACCCAACGAAGTGGTGGAGGGTTCAGGAGTACGGCCGATAGCATGCCCGCTAAGGACCAAGTCAAGTAACTACTTGAGCTAATGGATCGGTAATGAAAGGGAACACAAGAGCAAGTATCAATCAGGTACACGCTCGAAACCATGTCATGCTTATTAGTGCGCAACTTTCACTCGATGAATGATAGTTGCATACAACAACATAAGACTTGGGAAAAATGGACGGGAATTCACATTCAAAGTACAAATTCCCAAGTGAAACTAAGTTGGAATTGTGCATTATTCACAATAGTGAAGAACCAATGCACAAAGGCAAATCTAAACACGGAAACCAGGAATGAGGAAATCATCCTGTTTAATGTTTAAAAACGTAAGGAATACCAGAGTCGTGTAGTGGTCACATCAATGAATATGATCACATAAAGTTTTATGAAACGAAAACACATCATTGGTTTAAAATGAGTAAAGTTAAAACCAAATATCCAATAAATATCAATAAAAAGGTTTTACCAAATAAAATAGGGGGCACAAGCATGAGCTGAAAATTTGCTTGCATAGGGTGTGATGCCTTAATTATAATAAGTCCGTGTGTACCATATGCGAATTACTTACCCTGGCCAGGTAAGTGTTAAACATATGATACCATGGGTTTCTTATGATTAATACATATACAACCTATGTAACAAAGGCTTAGTAAGTGTGAGGTGCCGGGGGATTTTGGACGTAGTCCACTGTCTAACACGGCAGGGATGCGATCCATACAAGACCTTGAGCGAGGCACCAGCTAGAATACGCTGGGCTAGCGAAGAGGGCAACAAACTGGAGCGTTTGGACGTAGTCCACTGTCTAACACGACAGGGATGCAAACCATGCAAGACCTTGAGCGAGGCACCACCTTATACGTTGGGCTAGCAAAACGGGCAATATACGATACGAGATATCCTGGTTTGATACAAAGACTGACTTGAACCTTAATCAAGGTTTAGTCATAAATAGATTCAGTTCGGAAATAAACCTGAACCTTAATCAAGGTTGAGTCATAAACAGATTTAGCTTGAAAACAGACTTGGACCTTAATCAAGGTTAAGTCATAATTAAACTCGGACTTTTATAGAAGGTTAAATTCGTAAAGAGGGACTTGAACCTTAATCAAGGGTTGAGTCATAATCACATTCGGGTAAGTCATGAATCTTGGGGTTAATGACCTAAAACAGCGGATTGGGGCCGTGATAGATCAGTAAATCATTCAACCCTCGGGTTAAGGATGAAAAAGGGTAAACCGCAATAACATTAGATTGTATTGTTGGTACAATCTAATACAAATCATAATAACGGTTGGACTGTATAGTTATCACAATCTGATGCAAACCGTGATAACATGAGATTAGTCGATACAATACGTAGTAATGACCAATCTACACAGTGTTTTATGAAAAGAAAACCGATCTCAATTTATGTTGAGATCGGTAATCAGAAAAAGGACTTTTAGAAACTAAGCGTTCTAAATATATAAACGATTTGAAGTCTAAAACTCAAAAGTCTTTAAACGGGTCGGTTGGGGCAATGACCACCAATCGAGTTAGCAAAACGGGAACTTGGGTAAACCAAATAAATGGCAAATTCTTAAAATAGGATTAGCCAAAGAAAGGAAAGTGTTAGTGTAAAGCAAGGTTTGCTTATAACATTTTAGCAAACCAAAAAGAAACGAGGGTTGGATTCGGGGATGAATCCAAGAAGCTAGAAAACGGCTATGTTAAAAATCCGGGTTAGTCTTGGAAACTAAGACAAATTACTTGTTAGAAATAGACGCATAGACATGTATGCATATGCATGCTACAATCGAGTATTGCAGTAGATACCCTAAGGTGCATGATAGAATGGCCCCTTAAATCATCACATCCTCCGAGATAATAGTAGACAGAGGATAGTCTACGGTTCTAAGGAGGCCTTTGAGAAATACATGAGTAGCTAGAATACCCTGTAAAGGTATGTAAATAGATGTTATGCAAAGAAATAACGTCTAGTTAAACAAAAGAGTAGTGTGACTCAAAGTAGTGATATAAGGCCGATGCCTTCATATACAAGTCGAAAGAGAAGACCTATGAAGAACATAAGTAACTAAAATGTCAGGTAGGGGCAAGTATGTAGATATTGCCCTTAGTTAACCGAAATAATAGGATGACTCAAGTCATATTATGAAAGCTAAGGCCTCTATATAAAAAAAGTTGGAAAGCCGAGTAAAGGGATACAAAAAATAAGTGTATAGTATTACTTGTTAGACTATAGAATGTCAAGGGATTGAGCGGTGCTCAAAAAAAAAAAATTTTGATTAGGGACACTAAGGTTCTTTGGTGTAACCAAAGCAACAACACAAGAAAGGTTTCGAGGACGAAACCTCTTTAAGGGGGGTAGACTTGTAACACCCCAAAACCATTCGTTCGCCTCACTACGCCATTAGGCGTGATTAGCAAAATATTAACACGAGACTTAGAGGATAAGAATATGGGTTATATTCTAATATGGAAATAACCTAGTTAATAATATTATGTTTATAAATTAATAAAAGGTGTTTGAAACTAGCTTATGAGTTAGTTTTTATACGAAAATGACAGTGGGAAAACTTGTGAGGGACTAAATATGTTAAGTGGGCAAACTTGACATTGTTATTAGACAGAAAAAAAGGGGAACGACATATACAGGAGTATATGTCGCCACCCACATCAACACACACACCCTTCACCTCTTATCTCACTAATCAAGGGCTAATCAAGGCAAAATCAAGTGTTAATCAAGTGCATGTGTTGAAATCAAGTCATCTACAGCCACTTGAACATCTAGGTAACAATTTCATTCATTAAAATTGATGTATTCTTCATGATTAAGCATGATGAGAAACAAAGGGTTGCATAAAAACGTGATTGATTAATGAATAAGGATGACCCTTGTGTTTAGGGACCTTTATTATGTTTATAAACACTACTTAGAGGATTCAATTGCAACCATATAGAGATTTTGATGATTCTTGAACACACATATGAAGTGGGTTTTGTCACTAGTTACAAACCTCACATAAAGACTTGAAATTATGTGTTAATAATGATGAAATGTATAGGTGGTATGTGTAATGCTACCTTTATGTTGAAATAGTGAATGTGTGTTATGTATGAGTAGTGGGTTTTTACCCTAAACATGGGTTACTCTAGCATGTGGTAAAATCTTGCAATTTCTATGTGATTAATATCATGTATGTGTGCTAGTTGGTAAATAGATCATGTGTAAATGGTTAATTAAGCCATGGTGGAGTCTAGAAAGTCTTGAACACCTTGAAATAACATAATGAAAAATGGTGCATATAAGGTGTTTGATAAAATGCTTATATGAACTTGAATTGGGTCAAATAGAGTAAAATTCGTCACTCTTGGCAGCCCTAGGTGATCATCTTGTAAGGGCCATATCTCATTCGTTATTAGGAGTTAGAAGACGAGCCTTATATCGTTGAAAAGCTTGCTGCACATATTACATTTCATATTTAGTCATGACAAGCTAATTCTGAGTTTTAGTGGGTCAAAACAGCATGTAAAGTTGACATTTCTGTTTTGACAGCAAAGCTTTTTGGTTAAAAATATGTTTCTGACCTGATCTTAAAATATTCATATAAAATCATAGAAAAATCGTTAGAAGGTGTTCTTTATACGCATGGAAAGGTCTTTGAACGAAGCACGATCCATCTTTGAACATGTTCAACTAATTCGGACTTTAAATGGGTCAAAATGGTCAATTACAGCAGCTGAAAAGGAAATCGCTGCACATAATATGTTTCTGACCTGATCTTTAATTATTCATATAAAATCATAGAAAAATCGTTAGGAGGCGTTCTTTATATGCCTAGAAAGCTCTTTGAACGTAGCACATTTTGTATTTGAAAGTCGAAATCAGATTATGGGGTTTAGAAGGGGTAAAAGCAACCCGAACAGCTGCTGCGCAAAAAGCGCAGCAGTGAAAATAAGGTGTTTTATAAACTTAACACATGTGATTGTCTAGATACCCATTTCCTTAACACTAAAAGTTGTTTAGGATGAGATGGGTATAAGGAATGAAAGCTTAGTACTTGTGTGCATCATTGCCTAAGCTAGTTTACATGAATATGTTTATGGACAGTTTGACTTTTAGGAGTCAAACTGACCCAAACTCAAACCTAGATGAAATGGTGTGAATAAACTCATGAGATGTGTTAGTTATTGGAAATAATGACTAACTTGATCAATCTCATGAGTATAGTGAAGGTTGATCTTGTCAAGCTAGGTGCAAGCTTGGAAAGGATGGATCAACAAGCAAATGGGTCAAGCGAATAGAAGCCTTAATTGCAAGGAAATGAGGTGAATACAAGGTAAGTTTTACTTACATTATTAGAATATAAATATGGCATAAGTGTTGTATAGTTTGGTTTTAATCTTATGTGGGTAATAAAGGTAAACCCCAAAGAGGTGAAATCCCTTAATTGGGTCGATTTATGTGAACTCGTATCAAAATAAGATTTATGGTATTAAATTAAACAATAAGATGTGACCGAATGGTGAAATCCATCAAACGGGTCAATTAGTAAGGATATGTGGAAAATGATGTCTTAATTGCAATGAATTAATGAAATTAATAGAATGAAGTAGTTAGACATTTTGGTAAACGGGTCAAGTGTTGTTGTCACTTGAACCATAGATAAAAACTTGGATAGCATAGTGTTAGCCTTAATGGGTCAAATGGTGATTTTCTCATCATTCGAACTCGATATTCAAAGCCGGTATTCTAAGCTTTAGGAATCTCATGGTTAACGGGTCCAATGGTAAATGTATTACCATTGAGTCTCAAGAGACTAATGTGTTCAATCTAGAATGTATGCAGGAGAACACTCGGAAATTGGGCACTCGATGCCTAAGTAATCACAATGGATGCAAGGTATGGGTCAACACCGCCCGGTAAGTTCGTAGTTAGATAAAAGCCTTTGGGCAAAGTGAGTTCAATTCGAAAACAACCCATAAGAGGTGTGAAGGCCAATTTGGTAAGTATTATTCTAACTAAGCTTAATGCGCGCCTTGGCGCCAAGTATGTCTAAAGCCATAGTTAAATCATGGGATTGTAATCAAACTAAGTCCGAGAGGGCTTAGAAGCTTTCAAATAACTCATTAAATCCTATTAAACAAGTCCCCAAATGCCTTTAAGAAGAGGTTTGAACATGATTTAAAAACACCCAAAGATCGGGGGGGAAATAAGCAAGGAAATGAAGGCTAAAGCTAAAAACAAGCTCTAGAGCCGGAACCCCAGACCGTAAGATACGGTCAGAGCCGTAACTTACGGCGCGTGTAAACTCCTAAATTTTTGTTTTGTCATTCAAACTTGATCGTTTCGTTTCGAAGTGTTTCGACACTTCCACCAATCTAAATGCATTATTATCAATCCCACTAACCATTTCTTGTGTAATGGTGCTAGGTATACATCTGTTGGATGTTCTGGAGCAAGGATCAAGTCACGAGAGAACCGAGCACACCCGAACACTTAAAAAGGCTTCCGCAATAGACCGTCCCGTTTAAAACACAAACTGTAATACAAGTTTTAGTAGATAAAATGTAAAAACAAAAAAAAAATTGGTGGGATTCATTGAGTTATGTTTTTGTAGTTACCAAAGTTTTAATCGGGAGTGATTTTAGTTAAGGCCTAAACTCGGAAATTTAAATGACAAATCTCAGGTTTACGGGTTAGGGTCTTACAAGTGACCTTAATCGAGATAATGAGTTATGACCAAATGGAGAAATCCATCAAACGGGTCAACTAATAAAGATATGTGAGAAATGATGTTTTTAATCCAATTAAATCAATTTAATGAAGTTGTTAAGCATGTTGTTAAATGGGTCAAGTTGTGACACTTGAACCATATATAAAAACTTGGATAACTTAGTATTATGAACGACGTGTCTAAACGGATCAAATGGTGATATCCTCACCATGTGAGTCCAATACTTGATGCTTGTATTTCAAGCAATAAGATTCATGAGGTTTAAACGGATCAAATGGCAAGGTATTACCATTTGAGTTTCGAGGAATTAATGTGTATATTTAGAAAGCACGCAGGTAGATGCATTTGCGCATGCACGCTTGATGCTAAGAATCGTGGAGGATACGCACAAGGTATGAGAATGGGTCAACGCCACCCGGTAAGTCCGTAGTCGAATAAACGCCTTCGGGCGAAGCAACATGGGTGATAAAAGTACTCACATGAGGTGTGGGTGCCAATCAAGTAAGTTATTTTCATAACTGTGTCGAATGCGCGCTAATGCGCTTAGAATTGACTAAACAAGTGAAAACTTGAGAAAGGATGAAACTCTAAGTCCGGAAGGACTTAGAGGTTTTTAAACAAGTCATTGAGTCAAAAACATTGGATTTGAAACAAGAAGTTTCGCCACGAATGGCTAAATTGAAAGATTTGGTCATGAGGGGCATTTTGGGATTTAAAGGATTAGTAAAGGTTGATTCTAAGAATCTAAGTCGTAATGAAACAAATCGGACAAACGCTTTTGTTGATTAAGTGTCATAAACCACATTTTGTATTGAGAGCACATATGGCGACCCACTTAATAGATTCTACCCTTAGGTTTATTTTTATCTCGCACTCAAGATTTAAAACCAATATTTTATAACAATTAAGCTATGTTATAGTACATTGGTGTAAGTAAAACTTACCTCATATCCGTTCTTGCTTCCATACGCATTGCTTGCATCCGTTTGACCCGTTTGCATCCCTAGTTCTTGTACTTACTTAGGGATATGTCAAACTTGATTATTAGAATACATAACATGGATTTAATTCACTATCCATAAATCATGTATTCAATACCTATTTGTAGCTAAATCCATAGCCATTTTCTTATATAGAATATCCGATTAACTTGGCTTATTACAAACCAATATCACATACGATTGATAGCTCTTACATGATTCTAACTTCATAGTTTCACTAGTGTTCACCAACTTGGCATTTAATCGAACACTTGGTATGCACCCACCAATTTGTTTAGTTTTAAAGCTCAAGATTAGCCAAAACATAACCATTTGTCTAATCATCATCATAATACATTATTTAGACCATTTTGCCTAAATTTCTCATATTAACAACTCCTAAGAGTCACAAAGATTACTAGATATAAGTTGATTCAACCTAGAGGTTAAACCCCAAATCTTACATATTCACATAATCATATGGTCAAAATCAAATGCACATGTAGAATGTGATTCATAACCGAATTATACCTAATTGAGGCTCCCTAAAGCTAGAGAAACCTCTAACAACTCATAAATTCACGTTTTGCCAAAACCCTAGATTTTGACCCAAATCAAAAACGAGTTTAACATCAAATTCAACACGAATTAAAGGTACCTTGTTGTAGTTTAGGACCCATATGACCCGTTTCTTGCTCATGCACTGAAAGCCCCTTGATTTTGGCTTGGATTTGGCCTTGTTCTTGTGTTTTGGGGTTTGAGGTTCAAGGAGGTGAACCTCCTGATCACAACACGATACACACACTTCTTGTGTGTGTGTTTTTATTGATTTATTTTTATAAATAAAACTCACTTTGACATATTAGCAACCAAGGCCCTTCAAGTTTAGTCTCGAGTTCACCTTTAGATTATAACATTAACTAGAATAGTTCTAGTAATGAGTTTAGCCTCATTTTATTATTTTATGGTTAAAAACACCCACCATAAAACCGCTTTGTTATTTTATCGATTACGCCTAATGGCATAATAGGCGAAACGAGAGTTTGGGGTGTTACACATTAATAACATTCCGGCTAGTTACAGTGGACGTAGGTCATATTCCGACCGAACCACTTATATCTTGTGTCTCTACTTACTTAACACACACACGTTCTCACTCTTATTTCTCATACGGGTTAAACCTAGAGGTTTGGGTAAAGGATTATTCTTGACGATACGTAAGTATACACCACACGGGGATTAGTGATAATCACCGTGATACTTATTGTTTCTTCAGTTATGTACATGTATTTTTTATTCGCTCAAAAAATAAATGCACGAAAATGTTTAAGCTTCTCAGACCATTGCACCACTCAAGCCCAAACCCTTGGTGCCCTCGTATTATATAGGCGGTAAGCCATTTACGTTTTAGTATGTTTTTACCTTATGTGGCGTTTTTTTGTGTGTGTTTTTAGCGTTTTGATGACAGGTTTCTATTATGAGCTCTTGTATATAAGGATAGGGTGACACGTGTTATGAGTGAAGGAGAAGAGGTGAAAAGGTGTTTTCATACATTAAGAAGTCGAAAACAAATTAAGGAATGAGTATGTAAGAAAGTGATGGTATTTTTAAAAGTTACCGTTTTGACGGCTCTAATTAAATTGGGATTATCATGTTGGAAACAAGAAATATAAGTGTCGAATAGTACTACTTTTAGGGCACAAGGGGCGCTCAACTGAAGTTGTTTTCACTTCACTGATTTCTACCAATCATGCACTGCCACATACATCACTTCACTGATTTCCTTCGGTGAAATATTTTTTTGTAGGCAGCACTCCACTGATTCTTACCCAACTATTAATTATTTTCACATATAACAACAACAACAATAATAATAATAATAATAATAATAATAATAATAATAATAATAATAATAATAAAGAAATGAAGAAATGAGCACATGCTCATTCTCATGAACTTGTAACAAAGAAAGAAAAAAAATATTTTAATCTTTTTCTCTCTCTGCATATACTCCACACACACTACGCATATCTATACATACACAACTTTTATATCTATCACCATCTTCATCTCAAAATTTCAACAGAGTTAAAAAAAAAACTTCAACTAAATAATAGAGAGAGAGAAAGAAGAGACTAAAACATAAAAAAGAATAAAATTGTGTGAAAGTTTGTGCCACATCCGTGAACCAGCACGGTAACTAGAACCCAAATTTGGTTCACGGGACCACTATCAGCATGGGTGGCGGCGGTGTTTCCGTGCTAGTAGTGGGGTACCCGTGACCAATTCTGGTAGCGCCCCGTCCCCTTATAAAATATGAGTTGTATTCCATGTCATTTATTTATTACCTTACTCACATATTAAAAAACATAATCAATACGGTCCCATCTCTTTAATACTATTTTGGTAAGATTCGTTTTAGAAATTTTAAATTATATTATTTGAAGAAAACTAGAAAAAAGGTTATGCACGAACTAAAATATCAGCATATTTGTCTTTTTTTTTATAATGGGTTTGAAGAGAGAAAATAAAGATTGAGATACGATGGATGTCTTTTTAATAAATAATAACTAGCTTTATACCTTGTTTCGTTACGGTATACTAAATCAAAATAAACTCGGTTTGATAACAATGTATGTATGTGTTTCAATTATATTTACATTACTACTCTGCTTTCACTATTTGCTTTGCAGAGACCGATTCTAGACTGTCTAGTGCCGATTGCCCGATTCTATCCAACATTTGTTTATGGGGCATGCGATGATGAAAGTTTTAGCCCCTCAGGTGTAGTTACTAAAACTATTGTTACAAAACTAAAGTTTTACACTCTTAGGGGTGTTTGGGGTTGCGTTTTGAAATTGATTATTAGATTATTGCGTTTTGAAAAAACGCAAATAATCAGTTTTTAGTGTTTGGGGTTGAGTTTTGAAATGAATTTTTAAGCTACCAAAACGCAATAATTTAAAAGCAACCCACCCGTACAAGTAAAAGGTTTGCCATGCCATAACAATAACCATTGGGCTTTTATTGTCATCATTGCCTTAATCTAGCTATTTTGGGATGAAATGGTGAGTTTTAAAAAACCCATTTGTTGGCCACAAAAGACATGGCCCATTATAAAGACTCCGACATAAGGGTTATAGAGAAAAACACGTGGCATGCCAGAAAAAAACACAACCTAGTCACCATGTGGCAAGCATGTTTCAGAGCATATTCCGTTAACTTTTACAGAAGAACACCAACGACATTAAAGCACTATTCATTCAGTTCAAAAATTAATAGATACGATATTTTTTTTTGTTGGATGCAAGTAAAAGGTTTGCCATGCCATAACAATAATCATCGGGCTTCCATTATCATCATTGCCTCAATCTGGTTATTTTGGATGAAAATTTAGAAACGCACTTTACTTTAACGGCAGTACATAACGCCACTAATCGCTATTCATTCCATCCCCCTATTAACGCCAACCCCAAATAGGTCCAACATACTCGGCGACATGGTTCCATACCTGTAAAAATCCCCAAGTAGTCACATTTCTCTTAGAGCTCACATTTTGAAACATAACACATGGCTCAAAAAACGGTAGGTTATGGTGGCTGCAACCAAAATGTTTAACATGCCATAACAATAACCATTGTGTTTCCATTATGATCATTGCCTCAATCCGGCTATTGCTTAATGTAACCAATTATGCTTATAAAGAATCTGCAAGGAAACGTAGAATGAAAATTAGCAATATGCATATAATCAAAACCACTACTTACGGCAAAAAAAATTTAAAATAAATAAATGTACCTCATATGCAAGAATTAAAAAAACGCAAAAATGAAAATTAGGAATGTCCCAATTTTTGTTATCTTTGTAGATCTTATCAATACTGTTTAACTCTACCTAAAACCGAAGTTCAAAAATTATTATATAGGATAGGATAATATATTAAAAAGTTTAAAACTTCGTTATCAACTCTTATGTCGCATGGACTTTTATACAATATATAACATTCCAATTAGGGAGGCAAACGAGCCAAGCCGTTTGCGAGCTATTTAAGCTCGGCTTGGAAAAAAGCTTAAAACGAGCCGAGTCTTATCTAGCCCGAGTTCAAGCCTGACATGTGAAGTCCGCCAGGCTCGCCGAGCCTTATCAAGTTTTAGTGTACTACTAGTTTTATTAATATTACCCCTTATATAAACTTGTTTACTAAATGAGCCTGAAGCCGAACTTCACTTATCGAACTCGCTAACCTAAACGAATTTATTATTTTTATTTAATATGTTAAATCTAAATCTATATCTATCTATTTAGACTATCCATTGTGGCTAGAGGTGAGCACAAGCTTTATCCTCTTATATTGCGCCATGTCAGCGCCCAGTTGGCTGGGTGATAAAGGTTCTGCTCACTCACCTGATGCTGTTGTGGCTAGAGGTTAGCAGCAGCTTTAATCCAGTTTTTTTGTATTTTTTAAATTTTTTTTCATACTTTCTAAATTTGTCCAAATTATATTAAACCAAAAATAAAGTTAACTACAAATAGATTAATGTTTACAATAAATATAAAAAAAAACTAATCTAACACAACATTATCGGACGTCTAGCCCACAAATGCTCGACTAATTCATGGCGGAGGTTTCCGTGTATCTCACGGTTCTTGAGATTCCTTATGTTCTCGAGTCCTTGGTTATTATCGATCGTTGATTCGGCACGTGGGACATCACCTTGGTAATTTTGACAAATCGCCAAGCCTCGGTCCTCCAATATCATGTTATGTAGAATAATACAAGTATACACGACGTCCATGATCCTCTCTCGTGTCCAAAACCTTATTGGGTTGGCAATCAGGTACTCAAGTCAACCATTATCCTACCCACTTGCATAATCAAGTCGTCTTCTTCGGACGAGTCGGACGAAGACAAGTCATTCCATTGCAAAGCCATTTTGTAGTCGAGAGAAGGAATTTTTTTTGATAGTTTGTGTGATGTGATAGTTGAAATATTTAAGTTGCCAAAAATAGTGAGTTGGCTGCCAACGGTCGGCAGCCAACGGTTAGTTTGACCTCCAACGGCTAGTTTTGACCCGCTACCACACGCGAGTGTGGTAGCTTCGGCTAGCTCGCGGGGTTGATAGTTGGACGATGTTATGGTCCAGGCTATCCACTTGTACCAAATTGTGGCTCGCGGCTCCTCGCTCGCGGGCCACAACGGATAGTCTTATATTAATATTTCAAAGCATGAAATCCTACATGACACTCAAAGAGGCCATTTTCCCCCTTGAGTGTGCCATGTGGCATTCTCCTTATTTCTATCTAAAAGCCTTTTTCTCTCTCATGTTTCCCCCATAGTTTTAAAAAGTTAATAACTTTTATATACGGGATTTTTTAAAAAAAAATACACCAAATTAACGAACGTTTTATTATCTTCCCAACTAGTACCATAATGCCATACAAAAAACAAAAAAAAAATGATTTTTTTGTCGGCTTTTGTGCATACAGGAAAAAAAAACACAATATATTCAGGTAATCATTAATCATATATAGGCAAGTCACTAATCATGTTCAAACCAGAATTCTATTTTCATCAAGAGCATAATATGTTAAAACCACTTTTTTTTTTAAAAAAAAAAACATCACACCTTCAAAACTATCGCCTCAATCACACTCTGTATTGGTTGTTTTTAGCTCTACTCCTCATTCAAACATACATCTTCTTTAATATACATTTTCATTATTATTTACGTGATTAAAATTGTTGTTTTTTCATATTATAGTACATAAATTTCTATGTTACACCCGTAACACATATTTTATCACGAAATCACCTATGAGCATAAGCGAAGGATTTAAAGGGGCCAGGGTGGCCCTGACCCCCTGTTTTTTGGCTTAGCAGTGAAAATTTGCGATCTTCGTAAGTAAATTGAGTTCGGGTTAGTCAGCCCCCGCCGATTTGTCACTACCGACTCTGATGCACGGAAACGGCAAGGTGGTGCCGTACCACGTCCCCGAAACCTGCACGGTACGGAAACGTGTACGGGGACGGGGGAAGCGTTTCCAATCCGATTCTTGACCGATTCGAGAAGTCAAACAACGTTTCTGCTGCCGTTTCTTTATTTGGGTACCGTTTCTGTAACGTTTCCACTTTCCACTTTATCGATTTTGGCCTGGATGAGGGTGG
This sequence comes from Ambrosia x helenae, assembly GCA_030844895.1. Lineage (NCBI taxonomy): Eukaryota > Viridiplantae > Streptophyta > Magnoliopsida > Asterales > Asteraceae > Ambrosia > Ambrosia x helenae. The sequence continues at coordinate 76,479 of JAUTDX010001580.1, forward strand.
AAATTTGATAGACGAAGTGAAGATGTGGAAATTAATGGTTACCAGATACGGATCTGAAGAAGAAACATAAAAGATGGAGATGGCGGCTGTATCACAATTAGGTTTCCTGATGAAGATGATGGGAGTGACGAATATTCTGAATGGATGTTTCTTAGGCATGTTATAAACTGGACTATTAAGGCTCTTTGGCTGTTATTAGGGCTATTTTCTAAATTGGGCTCACTTCTAAGAATAGAAAAATTTTTAAAACTGGGCCACCTCTTGGTGCATCTGAAATTCTTAATTGATATTTTAAAAGATATAAATTTTTCATACTTATTTATTAAAGAAGTGTTTATATATATATATATATATATATATATATGGGAATTCTAGATTGAAAACCACATTCACTTGAGAAAACCATGTAAACCCTTTTATATGGTTCTCATTGTTCCACGTATGTAACTTTGAAATTGATTCCAAGGTTATTTTTGGTATTTTTGTTTTGTTACTTTACTCCCTCACAAAAGTTGAGAAGTCTCTCTCTTTAAACTATAGTCTTCTCTCTCTCTCATTCTAGAAAAACATTATGAAAACTCTCTCTTTTTAATTACAGATCTCATGCAGAATTAAAGATTTCATTACATTTTGATTTTGATTGGCAAAGATTTTATTAACTCCACAAAGTTCAAAGGTTTTATCAACTTAGTAGGGAAGGTATGACGGTCGGTCAAAACAGGGGTGGTATGAAGGCTTTTTTATTCTTTATGTTAGATCAAATTCAAAGAAAGTGTTGTTTTATAACTTTATTCATGGGCTTTTTTATTAATTATTTTTGGACGCATTGTGTACGTGAGTGCCATTTATGTGGCAAATTTTGTGGATCTAATTTATGATGTTTGGTACTGTAGTTTGTTAGTGAAGATATATTTTAATCATTGGTTTCTGAAATTTGATCATCATATGCATTTTAATCTTTAAGCCGGTTGACGATGATGGGTATGACGATCGGTGGAAACAAGTTGAGTTATTATTGGTGGTTTAAAAGGTTGAATAGCGGTGACGAGACGATTATGATTTTGGGTTGGGTTTGTGAGAACATATGTTTTTGTTGTGGGGGTATAATTTATTATATGTTTTTGTGATATAAATTAGTGAAAACATATGTTTTTGTTGTTGGGTATAATTTATTATATGTTTTTGTGAGATAATTCGTGAAAACATATGTTTTTGTTGCTGAATTATAATTTATTATATGTTTTTGGTGAAATAAGTTGCAAAAACATATATAATTGTTAAAAAAAAACTTCTACTTTTCTCTGGAAAAAAGTGGATGGATGGTTTTAGAGAGAGGAGAGAGAAGGGAGAGAGAGGAGAGATAATAGAGAAGATAGGACACTTTAAAAATCATCTTGGACCATATTACCCTTTTTACTAAATATGAATCTTAACTTTTGATAAAAAGCAAGAAATAATCACCACCATTGATCACTTAAGATGGATGGTTAGGATGTGGGTTTCATGAGTTTTCTTAACTGGGGAGGGTTTTCAAATTATCCCTCCCCTATATATATATATATATATATATATAGGTAGAGGATCCTGTAGGAAAATTGGTTTGTGTGAGAAGTGTAGGAAGGATTAAGAATTGACATGTAGTCATCATGTTTTTATTTTGGAATGATGTTTTGAGTTGTTTTGGCTTGAAAAACACTTAACACAATAATATACAAAAATTTAAAACACAATCCAATGTATTATAGTCATTAAATTTAAATTCCAGATAAAACACCCTAGTAATTACTTAAAACACTATGCTAAAGTGTTATTGACATAGTGTTTTAAGTTTTAAGCCTAAAATACATTGTTTTCGGTTATTAATTGTTATGTTTGTTGTTTTTCTAAGCAAAACAATCCAAAACATCATGAATACGTCCAAAAAATGATGCATACGTCCAAAAAAATGATCCATACATATCAATTTTTAATCCTTCCTACACTTCTCACACAAACCAATTTTCCTACAGGAACCTACCCTATATATATATATATAATATTTTGGGGTTTGTGGTACATTATCTATAATATATATTTATTTTTTTATGTATTTATTTCCGTAGCCGCGCCGTACCCGTTTCTTGATTTTTTGAGTTTTGCCGTTTCCCGTTCCCGTACCCGTACCCGTTTCTCGTTCCCGTACCAGTTCCCGTGCAACATAGACTACCGATCGAAAAAAATTAAGTCTGGCCCCCGCCGATTTAACAACCTAGCTTCACCCATCCCTATGAGCGAAGGTTTGGTCGACCCCTAATTTCAATCAACAATTATGGCAGTCGGAAAACTGTAACATCAAAACGACATCGTGGCACACCAAAAACAGTTAGTTGTAAACTCGTAACCATCTTGACTTCAGATATCAGCTAAACTTCTCACCAAACAAACCTATACGACGTCGTGCCACCTTTTCCGTTTCTCTCTTGTCGGTGAAGCATACTCCCTTTCATTAACCTCCATCTGGATCGGGATCTCAACAACAATTCGATCTCAATAAAAACACTCAAGAATCTCTTCACAAATTAGGTATATATATACTGCATTCTTCAAACTGTTAATAATGTCTTATACCTAATTGTAGTGTTTGAATTATACGTTGTGATGGATTGAATAATTGTTAGTTAAGCTGATTAGTTGACGCAGTGACAGTTTTCATTTGGATTAAATTGTTTTTGTTTTGTTTGTTTTGTTTGGTGATGAATTAGATTTAGGTATATGCTGCTATTGAATTTTATTTGAAAGTGTTAATTATGTCTTCTACATTATTGTAGTGCTTGAATTATGTGTTGTGATGAATTGTCGAATCGGAGGATTGTTTTGTTAGGTTGTTGATTAGCTGATGCGGTGATGGTGTTGAATTGGATTGAATTGTGGATTGTTTTCTTTGGTTTGGTTGATGATGTGTAGTGGATGAGATTAAACCTAGAATTTAAACTCATATTTGGCTTAAATGAGGTCAATGTTTCAAAATTTGTAATTTGGTTACTATCGAGTATGTTGAATTATATTAGAATTGTGTCGCCTGTAAAAAGGTTTCGCTATTCAGAATTACGAGCTTTTTTGATGTTTTCAGAAAACGCTTCATTTGATCTCAAAAGTATATCTATGATTTTTAAACCTAGAGTAGCATTGAAAGTTTATGGTCTGATGATTGCGAAATTCTATGAGTTTTATATAGTGCATGTTGCAATCTGCTCCTTGAAATGTTTGTGTTGCACTTTTAAGTTGTTTACAGACAACTGCTATTTCTCGATTTACCTAACTGACAACGTGCTTTGGTCCCGAAGAGCTGTAATGGGTTCAGACAATTCCAATTGGCATTCAGAGTTGGACTATGATCGATGGGTTGCTCTCCCAATCGCTGGACCACGGCCGTCAGCCCGTTATAAGGTTTGTAGATATCTTTCTTCGTTAAGCTTTGCAACCGCAAGCTGGACCGATTTGGTTATGTATAATATTATATCAGTTAATTGTCTTGCACGCTTATCAGATTGCCTTTTGTTTTCCATCTTGTATTGTAGCATGGTGCAGTCATCGTAGATGAAAAGCTATACATCGTTGGTGGAAGTCGTAATGGGCGGCAGTTATCTGATGTTCAGGTATTGTGTCATGCCAACTTTAAAATGTACTTTTATGTTGGATTTAAGTTTTTAAACAATTGGTTGTTGTGGTTGCAGGCACTTGATCTGAGAAATTTAAGTTGGTCCACGATTAAATTAAAAAACTCAGCCACAGGCTGATAATGTAAAAAATGGTGGACTGGCGGACCTTTTTCCTGCTACATCTGGTCATAGTATGGTGAGCCTTTCTTATGGAATAATTGTAACCGTCTTGGGTCTACTAATAGCTCTATGAGTTTCGGCTGTCATTTAATCATCTATATATCTAACTTTTGATGCAGATTAAATGGGGAAACAAACTCTTACTCCTTGGTGGTCTCCCAAAGGAGACCTCTGATAACGTGACAGGTTTGTTAATATTAATATTAGAAGGATAGTTTTGCTATTGCACATGAATTATCTCATTTTTGTAGGACTTTATGATTTATAATTAACCTTGCAGTGTGTTTCATTGATCTTGAGTCACAAGTGACTGGGGTTATGGAAGCCACAGGAAAAATTCCGGTAACTTGTTAATCTTTCGAGTGTGTGTGTGAGAAACTACATGGCATTATTTTTAAATCGGTCAACATGGTGATCAGTTTGCTTTTGATGCATCTTTTAGGTAGCTCGTGGTGGCCAATCCGTGACATTGGTCGGTTCAAAACTTATAATGTTTGGGGGAGAGGACAAGCATAGACGACTTTTGAATGATGTTAATGTCCTTGATCTGGAGACAATGATTTGGAATGTTGCTGAGACTACGTAAGTATATATGTACAAACAGTCAATTATATGCATCCTCTGGTATATTTATGGGCAGTGCCATTGTGCTATAGTGTATTTTAAAATGTTTTGTATCATTGTATTTTTCTCTGCTAGGAAAGATTCCTCCAGCTCCCAGATGTGACCATACGGCTGCAGTGCATGTAGACCGCTACTTTCTAATATATGGTGGCTGTTCTCATTCAACTTTCTTCAATGATCTGCATGTGTTGGATCTGGAGACGGTAGTTATTCATCTTTTTAATCTGTTATTCAAGTTGTGTTTTTTTTTTTGCTTACACAAACTTGTTAGTGTTAGATACGTGAATAATTTTCTGTTAGAATTTTTTTTTCTTGATAGTTGATACCATTAATCAGTTCAGGCTTGTGGACTGTCTGTTGTATTCTAGTATTGTTCTCAACTTTTCCCAAGTAAAACTTACCATCAGCAGATTAATACAAATCTTTTTTAAATGTTAATGTTATCAATAACAGGTCTGTTGTTAGTTACTTGAGAGGAGGCATTACAAGAGCAGCCTCTTCTTTTATCTTTACCATAACAAGTTCTCTCTTTTATTGCAGTTAGAATGGTCCCAACCACAGATTCAAGGTGATTTGGTGTCTCCTAGAGCAGGCCATGCTGGTGTCTCTATTGATGAAAAGTGGTTTATAGTTGGTGGTGGAGATAGTAGAAGTGGTACGTAAAAAATGACAAAAAATAAATAAATAACTAGATGGTAACAAGCTATGACATCATCTTTTGTTGCAGGTGCTGTAGAGACACTGGTGCTGGATATGTCTACCCTTGTTTTGTCAGTCTTGATGAGTGTAGAACGGAAGGATACACTTGCTAGTGAGGTCACTACTACTCTTTGCTGTTGTTTGACTTTTACTAACAAGCAACCTTAATTTTCAGTCCTCAATTATTTTTCCTATTAAACAGGGTCTTACTCTTTCATCAGCATTAGTAAATGGTGAGCAGTTTTTGGTTGCTTTTGGTGGCTACAATGGAAACTACAACAACGAGGTGTATTGATCTTTTTCTCTACTTAAAACAAACAATTTATTTTATAAGTTTATGATATAGCTGTCAGTTAAAAATGTGTGGCCCTCGGGGGGCAAAAGTAAAGTTGCACTAGTTTTAACGTTATTTTTACTTATTTCGTGAAAATAACGTTAAAAATGACGGACGGTTAATCATGCATCATGTGGTGGCGTTGATAGCCAAAAGACAAAGGTACATGCACCGATCGGGTTGTCCCGATTGCTAAGTGTTTTGTGCCTTATGTCCAAGGCTTGATACCAAAACCACATCGAGCCGGGGGTCTCACTGGAAGCAGCCTCTCTATTCGTAAGGATAGAGGTAGGCTGTCTACATCTTACCCTCCTCAGACCCTATCTTAGCTTTGCTATAGGTGGGATAAACTGAGTATGATGATGATGATGATGATGATGATGATATAGCTTCAGTTGATTATTAAAGTATCTTATTTAGTGTTTTGTTTTTAATGAAATTACTAGGTTTTTGTGATGAAACCTAAACCAAAGGACTCTAAAACAACCGAAGATTTTTAAGTCATCAGCAGCTGCAGCAGCAGCTGCTTCTGTAACTGCTGCTTATGCTCTAGCTAAATCTGAAAGCTTAGATTTACCAGCCGTTGAAAATTCAAAAACCAAGTGAATCTTTCGGTTGAAATTGGTATTATTAAAGAAGAAAAAAAGGCGTTGGAATCATCCCATCGCATGGGTCAAAGCAGAAAATCAACTGTGAAGGCAAAACTTGATGAACTTAATGAAACTCACACTGACTTATCAAAGGCATGCTTAGTTAACCTATTATGGTAATTATTGTAATTGTTGATTAAAGACTCATATTCTTTTTCAACTTACTGCAGGAATTGCACTCATTTCAAGGTCAACTAGCTGCTGAGAAATCTAGATGTGCTGATCTTGAGGTTCTCTTTCTTTTCAGTTCTTATATTTTTCAATTTAAAGACTTATTAGATTTGTGTGTGTGTGTGGGTTTTTTTTTTTTGGGGGGGGGGGGGGGGGGGGGGAGGGGATGTGCGATACATTGAGAAAGCTAAACCATACTCACCTATTTCGCCCCGGTTCGGGTTCGCCATTCGCCAGATGGGACGGATATCCGGTACGGTGTACCATTGAGTCTGGTTCGTATACACAAACAATTATAAAGTTACTAGATTCACTTATTTACCCTGTTTAGTACTTTTTTTTAATTTCATCTACATTTTTCGTTGCTATGAAAGAACTTATTGAAATTTAGATGGTTTTCTAAATTGTCAACAAATAGTTAACGAAAAGTATTGTTATGTTTAATAGAAAATGGTTGTCAAATATATAAAATCTGTACTTGAAAAAAATAAGCAAATGTCCTTTTTGATCATTTTAATTATTATTATTATATTATTTTTTTTAATTACTTAAAATTATCCAAGTATCCAACAAAAAAAACTGATTATCTCATCATTAAAACTTCAACCGCAACATCCAAACACTACCTCTTGCAGCCCTTTCTATTATTAGCAGTTATTAAATATCACATACTTAGTTCCAAAACATTTATCCAAAATATCCCCATAATATTATATAACATTAGAGAACATGTTTTGTGTGCCTTCAGACACAAATTTCAGAGTTACAAATCAGCTATCATCAATGCAATCTATAGAGGAAAAGGTTCAAGCACTACGCTCACAGAAATCTGCATTAGACCATAATACTCCTGTCCAGAGACAAAGTTACAGTGGATCATGGAGATGGATGTCTCCATAGGGTACATGAGATCTCCCAAGATATCAATTTTATTACCTTCAAATCATAACCCGAGACACAAGAGTGTGAACATTAGTCGAACTGCCAATTTTCATGAACAGAAGTTTCATGGACATTGATATAAAGAGGGATACAACAGCATGGTTTTTTAAGTTGTTTTTTTTATCGTGTTTCCTGTCCTGTCTTGCTTATGTTTTATTTTGATTGCTACGAATTATAAATAGTTCTTTTTGACCATACAATGGTAATACATTTTCTACTTGAAACTTGAGGTCTTGTTTGATCTGTTTTGGATATCATTTCATTGTACTTGTTCGTTGATTTTGATATCTTATGTTTTTTTTACGTTTTATCATTGATTTAATAGTGACAATATTTCGGTAGAATTTATTATATTAAATAACTTTATAATGATCTGTCTTGCTTATGTTTTTATTAAATAACTTTTTTAATAGTTACATATGTAAGTATGCAGTGAAACTTTCATCTTTGTTACAATTTGGATCTAATGTTCTGTTTGCTTCGTGCTACTAAATCTTTCCTCAGAATCTTGCCAGCAACAGACTTTGGAATTTCATTCTATGAAAGCTACTTTCTTGATCTTCTTGTATGGAGCTACCTGGAATAGACTCAAATAGTGTTATGACATGTGTCACTGCTTTTGTAGGAAGAAGAAACAAAGGTGTGTAGACTACCTGGCCAGCAATAAATTGCATGACTTGGTCCTCATTGAGTTCAGAACCTGCTGCCTTAAACTATGTATGCCATAGTTACCTCTCCTGCCTCTTCATCTTCAAGTCTACAAGATTATAAAATAACCGTTCACTGAAAACGTGCATGCATTGTTACCAAGGGTGGAAAAGTGGATGGGTCCGCCGGGTTGTCTAACAAGTCAAAATGGTACTTATTGGTACGGGTTGGGTTGACCCCAAAACTTTTTGACCATTTTGTTTATTTTCTTATACTGAACTAATGGGTCATTATGATTACAAAACTTATTATTTAAAACATAATCTGTTTTTTTTTTGGAATAAATGATTTAGGAGGTTGAAGTTGTCCGCTTCTAATTGTTACAACACAACTTACGGTATAACTGCTGCATCAAGTATATTGGGATGATTAAGTAGTATGGCTTCCAGTTCTGCTGGAGCTACCTGCATTTACGAAGTCGTGTTATTGACTATTTCAACTGATAGAGAATTATAGATTCAACCTTAAACCTAGAAACGGGCCTGGTAGGGCACATCCACACGTCGAATATGTGCGTAAGAGGTATTAATAT
>JAUTDX010001581.1:0-63787 GCA_030844895.1 Ambrosia x helenae
ACCTATACGGCTTCATAATATTTATAAGATCAGTACTCATGTATACCAATTTAGAACACCTAAGTTGCATATTTTTTTAAGGCTCGGATGAGTACGTAAATCCACAATGACACCACTACAAGAGAGGGTCGATAAACTAAATATAAAGTATTACACTATATATCATCACTCTCGCAGCAACGCGCTGGTTTTCTACTAGTATTGTATAGTTACTATTGATGGGCAACACTAGGAAATTAAAAAAGAAAGGCTTTTAGTTTCGATTAGAAACACTAAAGTATATTATTTGTACAAAAGACGTTTATTAGACCATTGGGTGTGGAGGAGGCCCATCATCTATGATGGTCCTCCACCTCAGATGTCACGTCATCATGGGGTAGGAGCATCATGGTGATGATGGTTCAAGAGTGTGGTAGAAGCATCATCCCTTCCTTAAAAAAAAACCAAAAACCAATCAAGAGGCCGGCACAAGAGTCGTGTGGTTGCCGCCCATGCCGGCATAGGGGGCGGTGTTTGCCGGGGCGGCATCACCAAGCCGGCCCTATGCCGCTTTCACACCGATGGGCCTTATAATTTGTTTTTTTTTTATTTAGTTTAGTTTAATTGAAACACTAGAGTAAGCTATTTGTACACAAAAGACGTTTATTATAATTTGTTTTTTTATTTAGTTTAGTTTATTGATTGGGTTGGCTATTATTTGGTTATGAATAAAAGTTAATGTGCTATTCTAGCTTAAAAGAGTCCATTTGATACTCTTTAGCATTCTCATAAACTCACAAAAACACACACACACAGACAAAGTTTCCTAAGATCAAAGTTATGTTCTTGTTGTACTTCAGGAAATAAAGACATTCTTTACGGAGAGACTCACAAATCTATTTTAAAAGACCCGTAGTAAACACAAACCCATCATTTGTTTTTATTGTAACCTACATTTTAATCATTTCCGTATTGTAATCTATTAAAATGTTATATAATTATTTTATCAACGGTGTCTCTACAGTACATAATTCTTGTGATGATGTGGCATATTATATAAAAAAGTGGCAACATATCATTATTTGGTGTTACTAAATTTATATAAGACTCTTAGTCAAATATAAAAATGGTTTGTTCAAACGTCCGATTTTGCCAAAAATCATACCCTCTTTATGTTTTAAACATTAAATCGTTGACCCATTCAATCCAATAAGTTGTGCATACTCCTAACCGGTTTGTTAATACAGAGAGGAATTTTGTTTTCTCGAACAATAAGTCAGTCACCCGGCGGTTCAACCACTACCAACATTTCCTAATTTTCTCTCTTTTTTTTTTTCATCCACATTATTATTATTATTATTATTATTATTATTATCATTATTATTATTACCCTAAGAGAACCAACCCCTATTTGAGAACTGAGAGAACCATTTTGAACTACACATTTCTTATAAAAGATTTTTTTTTTTGCTTTAATCGCACGTTTTTATGCAAGAATTTTTTTTAATTTTTTTTTATTTATACATATGTGTATATAGCAATTATACATATCTGTATATTACATTTTCAGCTATACATATGTGTATATTGAAAAAAAAAAATCATGCATAAAAAGCAGCGATTAAAGCAAAAAAAAAAAATTGTCTTAGAAAATGTGCGGTCCAGAATTGTTCTCTCAGTTTTCAATTTGGCCAAAGGTTCTCATTTAAACAAATTCCATTATTATTATTATTGTTATTATTATTATTATTATTATTATTATTATTATTATTATCATTATTATTTCTCCTATTTATCACACAATCACATATTCACACGCTTTTCTCTAGCCACCTGGCTTAAAACACTTATATTCATATATTATATATACGGTTGGGTTATTCTACAAAGGCTACAAAAAATGAGAAGGGTGAGAAGCCACTAGAAAATGACATGTGTCAAAGGATTAAACAAGTGGGAAGGGTAATTTTGTCAAAAAAATATGCACATGCAAGTCACATGCCATTTCCACCTTCATTTTTAAATGTCCGTAACTTTTTTATACGTCATCGTTTTTTTAAAAAAATTATACCATAAAATCGAGCGTCTTTTTATCTTTAATATGAGTACCATATTGTTATACTTTCGAAAAAAAAGTCAAAAACCCACTTGCGTAAGACACAATGAAGTGTAAAACACAATGAGCACCAATTAAATATAGGGTATAAAACATAATCAACAATATAATAAAACACAATGGACGACATACTAAAGATACAATGAATAGAAGACTAAAACACAATGAATACTTTTGAAAAAAAAGTTGAAAACCCAGTTGCGTAAGACACAATGGATGACATACTAAAGACAAAATGAACAGAAGACTAAAACACAATGAATACTTTTGAAAAAAAAAAGTCAAAACCCAGTTGTGTAAAACACAATGGATGACATAATAATGACACAATGAATAGAAGACTAAAACACAATGAATACTTTTGAAAAAAAAGTTGAAAACCCAGTTGCATAAGACACAATGGAGATAACGTAAAACATAATGAGTACCAATTAAATATGCAATGAACAATAGGGTATAAAACACAATGAACAGTCTAATAAAACACAATGGACAACATACTAAAGACACAATGAACAGAAGACTAAATCACAATGAATAATAGACTTAAATACAATGAACAACATAATAAAACACAATGTACACCTAAATACAAAACTTATTTGCGTAAAACACAATGAAAAGCATACTAAAAACACAATGGACAAAGTTAACTCATGTGTAGACTAAAAAACATAAATAACATATTTATAAAGCACAGTGCATACTATAACACAATGAATGAGCAGAAGACACAACGGAGAAAAAAACCCATTTAACACGATTTTTTTTTTTCAATTTTAATGTAGCAATGTGGTACTCATATTAAAGATAAAAAAACGCTTGTTAATATGGTGAAATTTTTTTGGAAAAAAAATATCGTATGAAAAAGTTATAGACGTTTTAAAATGATGGGGGAAATTGACATGTGCATTGCATGTGGGGAGAGAAAGTCAACAAATGTAGTTTTCCTTTTATGCCCTTCCTCTAATTTATTATTTATTTTTTTCAAACAAACTAATCTCAACCTTTCAAATGTATGATCAATGGATCACAATCCTTCTCACCCTTCCTAGAAAAAGTGTCTTGTGTATTTGATCCTAACCCTTATATATACACATAACATATTCCTAGCTAATATCACATAATATTATTACATGTTTGTATAATTAATAACCCAACCTCCCTACCCATTTTCACTCTTAGCCTCAATCATCTTGGATTACATCCACATTTCACATGTTCACTTAGTTTCTAACCATTGCCTTCTTCATTCACTTCTTTTACAATTCTTATAAGTTACAATTATCAACATTTTCAATGATATTTAGTTTAAGTGTCATGAGGAAAACCACAAAATCTGTTGTTGGCTTCATTGGGAAGTTGATAAATGTTTTATTGAGTTTTGTTGTGTTTTCTATACTTGACGTTCTTGATATCTTGTTGTGTTATGTGTACAAGATTATTGATTTCTTTGTGGAGAATGAATGGAAGCCATGTTATTGTTCTTCACCAAAAAATGCGGTTATTAATGGTGGTAACATTTTGGTGTCCGAAAATGGGGAGGCTGAGAAGATCGTTTGTGTTACGTCTACCAAGTTGCAGCTTGAAGAAATATCCGACACGCTTTATTCGCGGCCGTCGCTAGTAGCGGAAATGTCTAAAACAACTGTGAAACGAAGAAATGTGGTGGTTCCTTCATTGGGTAAACCCTCTAGTCGATCACCGTTCACGGTGAAAATGATCCAAGAAAAGATTGGTGGTCACAAATCGCATTCGGTCCCAAGGTGGTCCGATTGCGATTGTGACACTTGTAACGCGTGGTCGAATTCTTGTAAAGATACTCTCTTTGTTCGTATGGAAGGACGGAAAGGTTTGTAAATGAGTTGTGACTACTCATGATTTATTTTTCTTGTTACGTAAATGGGTTTGTTAAAAAAATATTATCTTTTTGTGTTTAATTTGAATAAGTTTGATGGTTTTTTTTTTTTATTATTTTTGTTATTGCAGATAATGTTGGTGAGAGTGTGTTGTTTATTCATGGTTTATATCGTCGTCTGCGTTTTGGACGGAGACATTGTTCCCGAACTTCTCAAAGTCGGTGAAATCAAAGTATAGATTATTCGCAATCGATCTTTTAGGGTTCGGGAAAAGCCCAAAACCACATGAATCGCTTTACACGATGAAGGAGCATTTGGACATGATCGAAAGGTCGGTTCTTGAGCCCAACAAGGTCGAAACGTTTCACATTGTGGCTCATTCTCTAGGCTGCATTTTGGCACTTGCACTCGCTGTTAAATATCCTAAGTCAGTGAAGTCCCTCACGTTACTCGCACCGGTAATCAATCATTTCTTTTCATTCACACGCATAAAAACACAATTCAGTGGCGAAACCTGAATCTTTTATTTAAAGTCATTGTGTAATTTGACAGTCATGAAATAAGGATATTATTTATGTCAAAAAAAAAATATTAAGGTATTTTTACAAACAATGCCAACTCATACTTTTTCGATAATTCTTTTTATTTTTTATACATGAAGCCGACCTCTTGACCCTTTGGTTCCGCCCCTGCACAAATACATAATAAGTTGTTATCTTGTTTTGAAATGTATGCATGATCAGCCTTATTTCCCGACGCCGAAAGGGGAGGAGGCGACACAGTACATGATGAGAAAAGTGGCGCCACGACAGGTGTGGCCGTTGATTGCGTTCGGGGCGTCAATGGCTTGTTGGTATGAGCATGTTAGCCGGACGATTTGTTTACTGATCTGCAAGCACCATCGTACCTGGGAATTTATTGCAAAACTAATCACCAGAAACAGGTCAAAATCTTGACTTTTTCTTGTTTACAATTCGTTACTCGCTGGTCAACGCCATCTTTTAATGCACGAAATTTATCTTTATTCGACTCGTAAACTAAATGTACTCTTTAATTTGTTAATTAAATGATTAAATAAAAGATATAAAACTTGGTGTAAATGCAATAGACTTTCATCTATCCTTGCCTTAATTGTCTCAACATTATATTACATCGCATATTATTTTGGATTTTTTTTATTATAACCACCCAATGTTTTAAAAAGCATTTATTAATATTTTTTTGGCTCTACAATATTATTCTAACTTATGCTTAAAATTAATCATTCAATAAGACCGAATTTGAAATTGTAGGAAAAAATTAGACCTCTATGTGCATTTATTTTTAAAAATCTTTGCGTGTATCACAAGACAATATGAGACTATTAAACGCATTTATAATGAAATGATTATTTGAATCGCGCCTTACAAAAGTCTAAACAAACTTTAATATTATAACATTTTTAAAATAATGCTTTAATCCGTCCATAGTGTGGAGTGGTGGAGTGTTTCACTTATGTGATCAAAGGTTCGATTCCCACTTCCAACATTTATGGTTTGGTATCCGGGTGAAAATCGAATACGGGTGGCGCCGGTTCGATTCTAACGGGCGGCGAAGTTTTACCGAGTTCTATAACACTGTCGTGCCTTCGGGCGGGTGGGCTCGGGTTTCCTCGCATCGGGAGAAGGCGGGGACTGCTGGAGGTCGAGTAGTCGATTCTTGGGCACGGCGCCCCACAAGGGTGGTTGCCACACAGTTGTTCGCCGATCAAAAAAACATTTTTAAAATAATCTGAGACTGTTAAATATATCTTTAAAAATATATTTAACGTCTAATAAGTCACATTACAGCCATTAGGTTAGAAAAATTAAGACAATTTCTTAATTTTACATTTTTATTTTAATTCTTTTACAGTGTAATTTTTATTCGTCTAATAAAAGATTTTTTTTTAGTGGCAAGGTTACACAATTCTAAATTACATCAAATTAATCCTAATCTACTCTTTGCTTAAGATTGAGCTCAAGACTTTCCACGAACAAGCTAAAGTTTCTATCAAGTGAGATAGCCTTACATTAACTCAAATAATTAGTCTTAGTAACAGAATGTTAGGAATTGCATATAAGTTATCTAGACTTTAAATAACTAATAATACATTTATTTAAAGTGGAGGTATAAGTTATAAGGTGAGGGAATGTGTTTTTTCATTAAAAATACTCAGTTAAATGTTCAAACGTTGAGAGAGGGTTATGTCAAAAGTACTGACTTGCTAAAAAAAAACAAATTGATATTCATATTTTATTTCCCTTATCGTATTTAGTTGGGTAGGATGCCATAAAAAATGATCAAATCAAATATCGTATTTAGTTGGGTAGGATGCCATTAAAAAACCCAAGGCATTATAGCCTAGTGGTATCTTGGTGGTGAGATAAAACTTAGGGACCATGAGGTCCTGGGTTCGAATTTCACAAAGGGGGTTTTCTCATAATTATGAGTTTCCTCCTGAATTGGTGACTTGGTGGTGGAATATGATCGCGTGGCAACACTGATGGCACGATGATACTCCAGTGTTCCGTGAGTGATTCCAATTTATTGGCCGTTCAAAAAAAAGGATGCCATTAAAAAATGACCGAATAGGGTATTTTGTTGTTTGACTTGTTATTTTAGTCGACTTATTTATCTTTATAAAGTCAACAAGAGTAAATGCAACCATCCACAATGTATAAAAATCCAGAAATTTATAAATAGTTACATCAACGTCATATAAAATTTCAAAGTTCTTTCTAAAATATTCATTTTTCCCATATTGTACAAATATATACAAATCCCACATCGTGGGATCATCACAAACTTTTACCACATTTTATATATCTCAACAAAAAAACATGAAATCTATAAAAAAGATAAAAATATCAAATAAGTAAATTGAATAACAAGATGCTCAGACTTTTGGTTGGATTATGTTGTCTAATCTGTCATGGCTGCATTCATTGTTGCAAACGATAGTTGCCATCCATATTGCTCTGCCAACATACAGATCGGGCCTACACTATCTGTTCTTTTCAAAATCATCACACAAATCTAGATCGATTTGTTAAAAATCATCAGAGCCTCGAACCAAGAAAAAGAACAAGGATACATTCGAAAAACATCTGAATAATCACCAATATAAGTCGGGATCTAGTCATCATCAACAAACAATATATCATCAAAGAGAACTCATAACATATCTGAATGATTGGAAGCTCAATATTTGATCAATAGATCATTAAAGAGCATCCACAACTGTGCTGAAAATACACATATCGAAAGCTTAACCCATGATCAAGAGCCACCGTCGCAATGATTAGAACCACATGCAACAGATCCAAAGACTGGCATCAGACCTAAACATCGTAACATCCTAGCCATTTGGGAAAGAAGAAGATATTGTCGTTGGAGTGATGGGGGCCATCATCGCGTCCAGAATCAAGCCCGAAATTCCGAACTTTTCAAATGTCAAAGAAGGACGACATCTACAATGTGGGAAAAGTAGAATCTTCGTCCGAAAATGATGACTAGATCCGGACTTGTGAGTTTTGAGCACATTTTTATATTAGTACCGCTAGCCCTTAACTTTAAAAAGAAAATACTCATTTCTCTTTACACATTGATATCGTTAAGCTACAAGCTCTTTGACTCGGAGAAAGAAGTGATAGAAGAGACCTATAGAGAATCTAGTTAGAAATCCTTAATAGAGTGCTTTTATTTATCATAAAAAATTGAATTATTAAAATTGAAACAACCATTAATTATTAAATAGTAAATTAGGCACATATAAATCGGCCGTTTTTAGTAAACCAAAACCTGAAAAAAAAAATGGATGAAAATCATCCGATGCTTGTCTCTCTTTTCATAGCCGGTAGCCCGGTTGTGATTACCGGCCTTTCAAGTTGAATTGATTAACTCCAAAAATCACCAAAACATTCACTTTTACATAAGGAGTAATGGGAATAAATAATTCTAACTATTACTATTGGCCAATAACAGTCCTAACTACGAAAATAACCACTAGCGGTCCCAACTTTCGACATATTGGCCACCAACGGACCCAAACTAACTGTGACTAACTCCGTTAGTGTGATGCTGACGTGGCATGCTTAGGTGGCAAAATGATCCTATGTGGCATCCTAGGTGGAAAAATGATCCTAAGTGGCATGCCACGTCAGCATTACACTAATGGAGTTAGCCTCAATTAGTTT
Organism: Ambrosia x helenae; assembly: GCA_030844895.1. Lineage (NCBI taxonomy): Eukaryota > Viridiplantae > Streptophyta > Magnoliopsida > Asterales > Asteraceae > Ambrosia > Ambrosia x helenae. Next base: position 8,172 of record JAUTDX010001581.1, read on the forward strand.
GGGTCCGTTGGTGGCCAATATGTCAAAAGTTATGACCGCTGGTGGTTATTTTCATAGTTGGAACCATTATCGACCAAAGAGCAATAGTTAGAATTATTATTTCCATTACTCCTTTGATGTTACATATCCACTTTGTTCCTTGAATTATTTTACATTCTTCAATTGTTTTAAAAACTTGTATATAAATATAATGTTAAAAATGGTTGACGACGAAATAAAGAAAACCTTCCATTTAATTTGATATTCATGATAAAACAAGTAAAATACATCTTACAAAAGCACATTTAGGATGTATGCATTTGACACAATAGTATGGTGTTTATTCCCAATCAAATTATTTATTTAACATTGACTAAAGAGTTTAATTTGTAATAATAAAAGGAAGAAAAATAATTATATATCAACAAGTATTAATATTTTCCAATAAAATCATTTACTTTCCTAATCTTAAGATCACTTCAAACTTTCTATATTATTTTAGAAATTTTTATAATTGGTTCATACTTTTTTTTGAGCGGCAAGTGGTACAGACGGTGGAGCTCCGACTAACACCCTGAGCCAGCCTCTACTGATTATCCATCCCACCTGGATTGGTGATATCTCCAGGTGGAACCCCCACATGTGTTAAATATGACTCCGACCGAAATCGAACCCTCCATCTCCACATGACTTCCACTCTAAACGAGTTCTATTTATCATACGTCAAAATAAAAGAGATTACGTTATTGTTTCCTCGTCATTACTTTTCATATATTTTTTATTTTACTAATCACACATATATGATTGAAATCTTCGCACAAGTTAATAAAGATACAATTATCTAATTTGTTAAACAAAAGAAATTTAGCATATTGTTGACAACTTGTACGTATCCTTTAAGCATATCATAACCTGTTTGCTATGTTTCTTCTTTATTAATACAAAATCTTAACTATATGATTATTTCAAATTAAATTGTTTAGCTAATTGTTTTTTTGTATCTTTCATGATTTTTATACAGGATGAAGACATATTTGATAGACGGTTTCTGTTGTCACACACATAATGCTGCTTGGCACACCCTTCACAATGTTATTTGTGGGACTGCTGCGAAAATTGAAGGGTACTTAGACATGGTTCAAAGCCGTCTGAATTGTAGCGTGAACGTGTTTCATGGTCGAGACGATGAGCTCATTCCGGTGGAGTGTAGTGATAATGTCAAGACCAAAGTCCCTCGGGCAAATGTTAGGATTGTTGAGAACAAAGATCATATCACGATCGTTGTTGGACGCCAGAAAGCCTTTGCAAGAGAACTTGAACAAATCTGGAAGAACTCAAAAACCAATTAAGCACCCAACTTGGTGGCATTTGGCTTACCTCTTAAAATGTTCTGTCTTCATTATTTGTCTTCTAAGCAGAATAATAGATCATTTGATATTCCATTTAAATCAAGAAATTAAATGGATGAATTAAAATAAGTAGTATATAATTTGGTTAGGTTTTTCTTATTTGTTATCCAATGTATGGATAGCTTATTTGGCTTTTCCAACAGTTCAAGTACAGTATCAGAGAGAACTATATGGTCAGTTTTATAACTATATATAACCATAGTTTTAATATTTTATTATTTTTATATGGCCAATGTTATGCTAAGTGTATGACATATATGTGAACGTTTTATGACAAATTTGTATTGCGTTTTTTTGGAGTGTAAGGTTGTACTAACATTAATATTGATTTAGCATAAGGTTAAGCTAGTCTACCTCAGTATTATACCCTACAGTTTTTTATTTGTTTATTACACATCAACCAAATATTTAAAAGAAAACGGTAAATACAAGATTTTGCTTTTTAATACACGTTTTCATCTCATATAGCTAGCTATAAAATACTTATGATTTTAGGGACTCTTTAAGAGGGTTGTTTGGAATTGATTTTTCAAAACAGATTATGCATTTTAGAAAAACAGGCGTGAAACTGCTTTTAAATTATTGCGTTTTGGTAGCCTAAAAATCTATTTCAAAACTTTACTCCAAACACTAAAAACTGATTATTTGCGTTTTCAAAACACAATAATCTAAACATTAATTTCAAAACGCTTTCAGGTCTCATTTGCGTCAACTTCACCTTAGTGGATAATTTTGCATCTCTAAAATAACCACAATTGTTAAATCAAATAGTGATTAACCGAAAAGCTTATTTACTCAATAAGATGAGACATAATTTTTGGTACCAGTTAATAATGTTGCAAGATTTAATGGCACAACCATATGCAGGGTGCTTCTTCAATACTTTCCTTAAATATTTATTTCTTCCATTAATGTTCTTCTCTGCCACTTTCCAGATTCCAATCACCTTTGGGGCCAAATAGGGCATCAAATGCGGGAAGAATTTCATCTCAATAATGATATCCCATCTTGAATGGTCATCAAATTTATATTCAAGACTTATGATTTTTTTAAGGTTTGTGAAATTAAGCAGTAACAACTAAACTGTATAATTGTTATTTATCAAGTGGTTGAATTTAGAAAAAATCAAACAATTGTTTAAGGGTAGACCCACCGTAAAAGATTCTAATATATAATCCAAGTGACAAGTGTCACCAAGAAGCTCTTATTAACCAAGAGTGAAGAGCCCACAATAGAGACTCCTACAAATGCCTCCACCACGTAGAAAAAAAAAGTGCTTTTTCCTCTTATTTGAAAAATACATGTCGATATCGTTTCGGGCATATAAAACAACCACGATACCCGATAAGTCCCATAAATAACCCAAGTATTATAGGGTCTAAGGAGAGTGAGATATAGGTAGACCTTACCTCTATCCCTAAGAATAGAGAGTCTGCTTCCGAAGAGACTTTTGGCTCCAATGCCCCCAACATATACATATACAATAACATGAAATATAAGGAACTATCGATATCACACAGATGAAGGAAAGAATAATGGTAAAAGAAAGATATATGATGCCATATGCATAAATCTACTAGTATTTTCTAGATATTTTTTGCTATACAATTTTCTTCGTGTCATCACATGGATGAAACTTACTAGTTAGTTACATTTCGCTATCTCACAATTATTTAAATTATTTTAACTTTAACAGTCCGCCAAATCTTCAACCCTCACATTTCTATTTTATCTTGTTTCATAAAAAAACATTAATTTACAATTCTGGAACTCCATTATTATTATTAGGGTTAGGATCAAATACATAATGAAAGAAAAATAGGAAGACGTAGGAAGGGCATCAAAAGGACTCCGATTGAACTCATTTAAGCGACATTGGAATCGTCTCATCGAACCCTACAATGTTAGTTTTTAGGTCTTCGTTTTTTGGGTTTTAGCCTGTAGTTTTTAGAAAATACGTTATATCATTGTGTCTTTTATGTAACATTGTGTCTTTTTCTTATTTTCATCATTGTGTCATTTTTTCAATTCATTGTGTCTTTTTTCTTCAGCATTGTGTAATATTTTTCGGCACTGTGTTATATTTTATGGCTCATTGTGTCATATTTCATGATTTATTGTGTTTTTTATATCATTCTCACCCTTCTCATTTTTGTTACACTGTGTAGAATAACTTGACCCATTATTATTATTGCCATCAAAGTTAAAAGAAATATCTCAATTTTATTTACAATTTTTGAACACTATTGGTATTTCATTTTTCTATTTTCCCTCAATATTCCAAAACTCAAAAAAGTACTAATTTATTTATATATAGATGCAAAAAATACACTATTTAAATTTGATTATTTGCCAACTTATTCTTTATCACTTTTACGAAATGTTCCAACCTCGAATTTCTTACATAAATTCGTGTTCATGTGGTATTTATTATTTATAGTTCTAAAGTTTTCCAAATATCAGAAATAAATACAAGCATGTGATAGAAACAAGAATGGTAATGAAAAGCTTAAAGAGAAGATGCAAGTCCGATAATACTTAGATCTAGTCTTTAGGCTATTGATTAATGTTTGGGTACCAATGACATTCCTAACAACATGTGATCAGATGGGATGAGATGTAATCTAATGCGAGGAATCTTATTTTGGTAGATGAGTAGGATTGTACAAGTGACTTGTCATGTGACAAATTATCAAAGATTTGATAAACATTCTTGCACCCAAATAGAGATTCTTAATCAATAGGGTTTAGCCAAGCATGGTTTCTGGCACTCAAATAGCACTTACATTCAACATTCTTAATTTCTTATTGTCTACAAATTTACAATGTACCTTAATTTGAGCTCTTTTCACATTTTAAATGGATGGGTGTACGTCTCTTTTAAGAGCCTTACAAAAACACTACAAAATGCATGGACCCATCTGATGAGAAATGGGGCGGCCACAACTACCACCACATTCATGAAGTTTTACTAGTGTTATTTGACTTATTTTCTTTTTTCCCCTTTTTAACAACAAATTTCTTACATCTTTTTTTTTTTTTTTTTTTTTGAACGGCCAACAAATTGGAATCACTCACGGAACACTGGAGTATCATCGTGCCACCAGTGTTGCCACGCGATCATATTCCACCACCAAGTCACCAATTCAGGAGGAAACTCATAATTATGAGAAAACCCCCTTTGTGAGATTCGAACCCAGGACCTTATGGCCCTTAAGTCTTATCTCACCACCAAGATACCACTAGGCTATAATGCCTTGGGTAAATTTCTTACATCTTAACTCCAATAATTTTATCAATTAGACCCAACTACCACCCATTTTGACGTGTGTTCTATTTATCTGTTTTCACTGAGAAACCTTCAAAATATTGCCTAAATTTTCACTATATGATTGGTCACCAAATTATGAGGCTGAGACTTTAATGACCTCAAAGTACGTTGCACATTGAATATTTGATAACAAGACTGATTTGTACTATTATCTCTTTAATTCTATAAATTCTAAATGCTACACGTGTACCACGCAGGGCCAACTTTGGGGTGGGTGAGCCGCATCCCAGGCCGATGCCAATTTTGATGGGTCAATATATATACATATATATATATATAGTGGAAGTATATAGAGAAAACCCATTTTAAACGAAAAACTCCCGGAAAACCCTACTTCCCAAGCTTTTTTTTTTTTTGAAAAAATTAGGGCATGTAAAATACATGTTTTTAAGTGTTTTGAACCAAAAAAATCAAAAAAGCGCCGAACAGTTTTTTTTAAAAAAAAATAAAATAAGTTGTGCATCATAACATATGTTAGCACTGATAACATATGTTACCAGGAAAACTTATTTTTTTAAAAAAAAAATCTGCTCGGCGCTTTTTTGATTTTTTTGGCTGAAAACTCTTAAAAACATGTATATTACATGCCCTAATTTTTTCAAAAAAAATAAAAGCTTGGGAAGTAGGGTTTTCCGGAGTTTTTCGTTTAAATAGGGTTTCCTATATATCCATCCCCTATATATATATATAGGGTTAGGATAATTTGGAAACCCATTCTTATTCGGTAAACTCTGGAAACTCTGACTTCCCAATATATATATTTTTTTGAAAAAAATAGGGCAAGTAATATACATGATTTTAAGCATTTTGGGCCAAAAAAATTAAAAAAGCGCCGAGTATTTTTTTTTTAAATAAAATAAAATTTTGACTAACACATGTTAAGCGCTAATAACAGGTGTTAACCATGTGTTAACTATATGTAAACAGTAGACGTTTTTTATTTAAAAAAAACATTCGGCGCTTTTTTCGATTTTTTTTGGCTCAAAATGCTTAAAAATGTATATTACATACCCTAAAATTTTCATAAAAAAAAGTCGGGAAGTTAGAGTTTCCAGAGTTTACCATATAACAAGGGTTTTCTCTATATACTTCTACTCTATATATATATATATATATATATATAGGGGAAGTATTGGGAGAAAACCCACCCAAATTGAGTAAACTTTAGTAAACCTGATGTGTGGCTTAGGATTGTCCACATCACCCACATGTTGATTAAGCCAAAAGGGTATGATCGTCATTTTACACAAACCATCACATCTCTATTTTTTTATGTTTTGTCAGATTTTTTGTTTCATTTGATTTTAAACTTCTCCCTCTTTCAAACACAAAAACATCTTCCCTTCTCTCTCTCATCACCACCACTTCCTCTGCTTATCACACTTACCACCGCCCCAACCATACCACCACCAGCCCATCACCACCACCCAACATCTACCAACATCGATTTTTAAGCTCGTTAGCCTTCATCTTCAACCCTAGACCAACAACCACCGCCGCCGGTAATCACCATCATCATCACCTGTAACCCTAGACTGTAAAACCCCCAAATCATTCTCTTCCATCCATTCCCTTCAAAACCCTAAATTTATCCTACCCAGTTGCCTCCTATGTAAAGATCTGTCACCAACATCATCCTTGGCCTTTCTTTATCAAGTAAGCTCCTTTTTCCTTTTTAATTATTAATTATCTTTTTGTTTAGGTTTTTTGATTTTATAAATATAAATTACGAACTAGAATTTGCTTTAGTATTTTTTTTGTAAACCACTATCCATTGGTTGATTGTAAGTAATCTTGGTTCATTGTTCCTTGAACACTTTGTTCATTGAAGTTACTAGTTTTGTACTGTGATAGTTTTTACTTAAATCATTTTTTTTTTGCTTGAGTATTTTTTTACTTTCATTTATTGTGAATTTGTATGAATTCTTTACCAGCTTGATCAAGCTTTAATGGGATGCTTTGCAGTATGTTGGCATTCTAAGAGAGCTGGTGGAGCAACTCGCTGCAGAGAAAGTCAGAAGAATTACCAAGGTTTGATTTCTTTCTCTTTTTACAAGGATTGTGTATGTCTGTAAGTTGCCAATTTGAGGCTTCATAAAGTACTCAACTTTATAAGTTTTTGTTTTCTTTTAGTTATTGTAGAATTTTAAGAGCTATGTTGAGTGATTGCTACGAGCAAATTGTAGCAATTGCTACCAACGTGGCTTCTTGATAAGTGACTAATGTTGACTGTTTACTAACTTTGATTTGTTATGTTTTTTCAAACTTTTTTTGTTGTTTTGTTTTTTTAAGCTGTTATGTTTTGAACTACGAGCTGAATCTTTCCCAATTAACATGTGTTAAGGTTCAATTAACATGTGTTAAATAGCAAATCTTTTGTTTTTTTATTTTTTCTTGGTATATCTTTTGATTTTTCTCTAATAATTTTACTTTTTATTTCTTATATATATATATATATGTTTATTGTGTGTGAAGGTTTTGATAAAAATGTATGTATTTGTATATATTAAATTAAGGTTTGATTTTGGTGAAGGTTTTGAATATTTGTATTGGTGCTTACTGATGTGTCAGGGTTCAATTAACACATGTTAGTGATTCTAGCACATGTTTGTATTGGTGCCTACTGATGAATCTATCCCAATTAACATGTGTTAGGGTTCAATTAACATGTGTTAGTGATACTAAAAAGGGTGTATATGGTGCCTACTGATGAATTTATTCCAGTTGACATTTTGTTAGGGTTCAATTAACATGTGTCACTGATGCTAACACCTGTTAGTATATGCCCAACTAACACATGTTAGGGTTCAATTAACATGTGTTAGTGATACTAACACATGTTAATATATGTCCAATTAACACCCAAATTGACCCAGTTAACATTTTCTAGTTATGCTAACACATGTTAAAAATAATTAATGTAGGAGGTTCTATGAACAACCACCAGAGTTCAAGCCGGCTACTCCGCACAAGGATCGGCTAGAGATGGTGTGCTAAGGATTGAAACATGAAGCTGAAGATGCCTAGTAAGGAATTAAGCATAACGCCGGGGTTTAATCAACATGTGGCACTGATGCTAACACCTGTTAGCATATGCCCAACTAACGCGTGTTAGGGTTCAATCAACATGTGTCACTGATGCTAACACCTGTTAGCATATGCCCAACTAACACATGTTAGGTTCTATGTAAAACCACTGGACTTCAAGCCGGCTACTCCGCACAAGGATTAACTAGAGATGGAGTGCTAGGGATTGAAACAGAAGCCGAAGATGCCTAATAAGGAATGAAGCATAACGCCGAAGACAACTGTTAAAGAATGAAGAATAATGTGTTTTGTTATGTTAGTTTATGATAGTTTTGTATCATCTTTTTAATTGTTTAGATTTATATGAAATTAATTTGTTACACTCAATGTTGATTGCAATAAATTTTTCTATACATGTTTTCTTTTATGTTGATATACTAGTCCAAAATTATCGTGATAATTATCTGAACCAATAACACGTGCTAGTGATGTGTGTGAAAAAAGTTTGTTTGAAGAGAACAACTAACATGTGTTAAAGGGCTCGTACGACATACTTTATTAATAAATCTGGATCTTTAAATTAATATATGAAATAAGTGGTAGAGAAAAAAGTAGGAGAGAGAAGGTTGAGAGAGAAGATGAAAAGGTGGAGAGAGAATGTGACAAGATGGAGAGAGAATGTGAATCCATTTTACCTATATACCCTTTTCCTAATATAATATCATTTAAAGTATAGTATTAAAGTCAAGATGGAGAGAGAAGGTGGGACCATGCTTCACAACCATTGATCATGCTTGATCAATGGTTGTGGTAAGGTTTATAGAGTTTACTCAAAAAGATAGGGTTTTCTATTAAACCTTGCCCTATATATATATATATATATATATATATATATATATATAGGGGAGGGTTATCTTGAGAACGCTAAATATTGTGAGAACCGTGAGAACAAGTAAAAAAATCAATCAAAATCAATTTTTTTTAATACAAACCTCATTATAATTAAAATACAACATTAATAAATGAATGTTCTTTTCAAATAATTCATCTTTTCTTGCAAAAACACTTTCAAAGTAACTTTTTACACATGTGTAAATGAAACAGTTTACACATGTATAAACAGTAAATTTACACATGTGTAAAAAACAATTTTTTTTCGTATACGTTTGAATTTTTACGCGTAAATTGTGTTTTTGGGATTGTATTTTAGTAATAAAGATAAATGTAAAAAGAAATTTTGAATTTGAATGGTTTTAGATGCCGTTCTCACGGTTCGCACGAAATATAGGTGTTCTCAAATTAACTTTCCCCTATATATATATATATATATATATATATATATATATAGGGGAAAGTTAATTTGAGAACACCTATATTTCGTGCGAACCGCGAGAACGCCATCTAAAACCATTCAAATCAAAAATTTCTTTTTACACTTATCTTTATTACTAAAATACAATCCCAAAAACACAATTTACGCGTAAAAATTTAAGCGTATACGGAAATAAATTGTTTTTACACATGTGTAAATTTACTATTTTTACATGTGTAAACTGTTTCATTTACACATGTGTAAAAAGTTAATTTGAAAGTGTTTTTGCAAGAAAAGATGAATTATTTGGAAAGAAAATTTGTTTTTTAATGTTGTATTTTGATTATAATTAGGTTTGTATTGAAAAAAAATGATTTTGATTGGTTTTCTAATTTGTTCTCGCGATATTTAGCGTTCTCAAGATAACCCTCCCCTATATATATATATATATATATGAAAACAAAAAACTTATTGGACACTTTTTAAAATTTTAGAAGCTTATAAAATGTTTTAGGTCATTATGATTAACTAAAAACTTATAACTTATATTAGACCCAATATGATCCTTAGTTGATAATCCGAATATCTAATTACCTAATTAATCATCCAATCTAAATAATAATATAACATTAAAAACATTAAAAATTATTTCTATTATGTTAATGTCGTTTAAAAGAGCTTCAAGAATCATCTATTAGATATTATGGTATACTTTTTGTCATAATTATTGCTCTAACGTTAATCTTCCTTTAAAAAAAGTTTCTTTTACATAATTAGTTAAGCCTGTGGTACTCGTATTAGCTAAGTGAATTCTAGCTTTGACTTTGAAAGCTAGCAACGGGTCCTGTTAAGCGCTTCGCCTCATTCCCTCCTAACACAAACTGCTCTGTGTAGCAACCGCAACAACGCAAGCGAAAGTGTCTCACACCTCCCTTTCTGTCGTGGTACTGAGAGGGATGGTCTTGACTTTATTGATTTAGAAGATCGCCACACCTATTCCTTTTACTCCGTAAATAGTCTCAAGCAGCTCGCCATGCATGCATACATGATTGAAAGGACTTATATTATATGCCCTTTTCTATGTAGCCGCAAGGCCCGTTCAACATAGCCGAGGAGAGACGTAGAAGCAGGTTGGAGAGAGGCTTCGATGGATTTTGCATAGCATAAAAATGTCATGACTTGTAGATTTTTATTATTTTAGACTCCTAAGGTTATAATCAAGTCATTATATGTCTAATAAGTTTGTGAAATGGTTAGCTACATGCAAGAACAAGTGAAGCACAAATAATTGCACAAAGTAGTGAACATCCAATTCCAAGATATAACATAATACGTGACATGAAATAAGTATTAATGCATATGATACTCTTATTAATAAGCCTTCATAGCAGTACAAAATCATACGAGCACAGGAAATTACAAATGTTACATATTGAGACCAGTTTCACCCAACTCATTCTTACTATTGGTTTCGAATCGGGTCGCCGCAGTTTTGGATCTCAAACCGGCTTGAATGTGCACTCCATCTCATATAGGTATTGAAAAAACCCTGTTTTGTCATTTGTGCACCTCTAACATAAGTATCGCTTTTTACAAGCCCACTATTCAATAGTATGCACAAGCTCACTATATAACAACATAAAACAATTTGGGTTACAACTTGCAAGTAGAAGAAGTATTTTGTTTAATAATAAAAACATAAAAACTGTTAACTGTTTGGGCCCGCAAAATGAGAGTCAGCCCAATACAACTTATTGCAAATAAATATACATGACCCTCTTTGTATTTTATAATAAACAACCGAATATGATCTTGACAACAATAAAAACGAATAATGGTACAGCCGTACAGGTACCGATGTTGTTCGGATGGTACGCTACGACTCGGTTTTGACAGTTAAGAAAAAAAATGAATTGATGTATGCCATGAGATGTGGTAGAGGGTAATGATGAAGGTAAATTTCATAAATTTAAAATTCAACGTGAAATACCATAAAATTTAAAACCTTATAAAGGAGATAGATGGACTAGAATCCTTATTAGTCGATATGCATTGGGCCCAAACCTTTTGAACCGGGCCGGGTTGTAACATCAGGCCCCTCTCACCATCAATATTGTCTGTTTTGCCTTGATGGGTTGCCCATCCAGAGCTTATGGATTTGTTTTTGGTTGCCCAGGTGGAGACTTCCCAGGAGGTCACCCATCCTTATACTGCTCCCACCTGAGCACGCTTAACTGTGGAGTTCTCCTCTCATACACTAACATTAAGACCGTGATGGTGGTGGTGGACCGTGGTGGTGGTGGTGGTGGACGATGGTGGGTGGTGGTGGTGGGTGGTGGGTGGTGGGTGATGGTGCTGGACGATGGTGGGTGGTGGTGGACGGTGGTGGACGGTGGTGGTGGTGGGTGGTGGACCGTGGTGGTGGTGGTGGTGGGTGGTGGTGGACCGTGGTGGTGGTGGTGGACCGTAGTTGGTGGTGGTGGACCGTGGTGATGGTGGACGGTGGTGAGTGGTGGTGCTGGTGGTGGTGGTGGGTGGTGGTGGTAGTGGGTGAGGAGAAGAGAAGGGGAAAAGACCTTTGAAGACATTGGAACAATTCTGCACTCTGCACCAAGAAGAGGTCAGGAAGACCTTTTTGAGTAAAAAGTCTTCCAAAAAACAAACAATCTGCAGACTCCAAACGTCTGTCCACGTCTACTCGGCGCAGACAAAAGAGGTCAGAAGTGTTTCTGAGCAAAAAAACAAACAGCCACGAAATGTTCTTTGCGTGGGTGGCGGTCGGCAAATTTATAGATTGGAGTGAAGTCCTATTTGAGTCTCTGTGGTTTGGTCATTTTAATTACTTGAGTCCAAAATCAAAACTTGTCTTGGTCTGAGTTCTTAAAGTTTCTAATCTTAACTATTTGAGTCCAAAAGATAACATCTGTTAGATTTTCTCAGTTAAATTTTATGAAATTACCAAAATACCCTTACCATTAAAAACAATCACAACATATATAGACGTGCAGACTTGCACACTATATACACCATTCCCACCCCAATAATACCCCCTCCTGTCATGAAACACCAACTCCCCACCACTCACCTCCCTATTCTCATCCTTCGTCTATTTGCAGTCCAAACTGATCCTTACAAACAATACATATAACAATCGATCGAGGCCGTCACAAGGTTAAACAGATAGTTAATTACAGAGTCAAAGTACGGATTATTGAGGCTGTCAGAAGGTACAGTCATACAGAAACCTTACATGAACCCGTCATTTCTCTCTTTCTCCCACACACCCACTGCACAACCATGGAACCACTTCCATTGCACCACCGCCCTACCGCACCCCACCATCACTAGGTTTGGTAAAGATCGGAATTTTATGTTCGAATTTGGACCTGATACAAATTCTGATCCACTTATGCCATCGTTTACAATTAGAATTTGAAGCAAAAGTCAGGGTTTCTAAAGGATCAATTGCCATAGTAAAAATCTGAAGTCAAAAGCATCAGAAGTTCGGTACCGAAGTCAATGGATGGTGATAATCCTCCTCCAAAACAACCCCTATTTACCTCTCTTGCGTTAAAACTCGGCGATTCTGTTTCAAAACCCCATAACATAAACCAATCTTGGATCCTGAAATCAAAGAGTTTGAGTGGGGCAGAAAAATGGGTGTTTGCTGGTGGTGGAGGTTCCAATAGGTTTGGTGGAGTTTTGCAGCGGAGACAATGATTGTGTATGGTAGTGGTTAGTTGATTACCTGAGTTGCTGGTGGATGGAAAAGAATAAAGAAGAGCACATGAGGAGAAGAGAGGGAGGGGGGGGGGAGGTAATAGAGAGTGAAAACATAGAGAGAAGGAGAGGACGAGTTAGATTTATATATTAGTTTTTTATTTAATGATATGTCATAAAACAAAAATAAAAACCAGGGGCATTTAAGTCATTTCACAAAATTTACCTGAGAAAATCTAACAAATGTTATCTTTTGGACTCAAGAAGTTAGGATTAGAAACTTTAAGGACTCAGATCGAGACAAGTTTTGATTTTGGACTCAAGTAGTTAAAATGACCAAACCACATGAACTCAAATAGGACTTCACTCTATAGATTGTTTTCGTGACTTGAGAGGGACGAGAGAGTGTTTTTTTTATGTTTCCAACTCAGTGTCTAGAAACCCTAAATGGGTTTAAAAAGATTTTGGAATAAAAAAAGAAAACTGAATTTTACAAAGGAGACTCGAAGCCAGGAACCTTTGGATAGAAGGGTTGTATCCGCTGAACTAAGCTTGTTAATTGTTTATGGTTTCACCTTGAAGAAACAATAACCGAAACGGCAGTCTGGGTCATGCCTCTACGGTGTTGAATAGTGGAACTGCAGCTCAGTCTTCGTCTTCTCCGGTGAGATCCAGATCTGCAAGAAGGAAAGGAAAGGTGGAGTGTGGAGGTGACTGCTAGAAAACCACGAGTGGAGTCCAACGTACAGACACAAAAAGTGATGGCGGCGGCAGCCATGTGTTATCAGGGGGGTAAACTCATGTGTGATAACTTGTGTCCTAATGAGAGGTGAAGACCTCTTATATAGGGCTTCTCATGGGCCTTAATGGGCCGGACATCATGGACCCCTAACTATATGGGCACATAGCCAATTGGCACAAAGCTCAGTTAGAGGGTTACCTCCACACCCCAATATTAGTAAATAATACTAGTTGGACCACCCGCGCGTTGCAGCGGGCATTCAGTTTGTTCTACATAATGTACACCTTAAGTCATTTAACTTTGTGATCATTTATTTGAACAAATATGTTTGTTAACTTTAGAAAAAGCTTACATTTTATAAAATATATGTGAAAGATAGGTCTCATACAAAACATGGGTTTAATGATTCATTCTATACATCATCTATTTGATGTAATCACACAAAACTTGCTATGTATAAAATAGCTTACAAAGAAATTTAACTGCTACGACTTTACCATAGATTTTGAAATCTCAAGTACCTGACAAAAGTGACATTTAGTGTTTTGTTGGTTTTATCCATTGAATGTTGCAAGTTGCAACATCTATGCTCTATTTTTTGTTTTAAGTTCTTTCATATTTTTTTCAAGAGCGTTATTCTATTTCCTAAATGTTAATTAAAAGAGCGTTATTCTATTTCCTAAATGTTAATGAAGGTGAGAATAAAGCCCCTTTTGACGTAGCGCCTATGTGGCGTTGAGGTGGGGGCCTAAGTGAAATTTGCAGCCCTTGATCAGAAATAGTAGCTTCACTAAATTCATCATCATTGCAACTTTAGTAAGCAGGCGAATCAGATCCCCAGGCCTGCATACGTTGAAGAAAAAACTTGATTCATGTTTGTATTTTCTTCAAATTCTCTAAAGCTCGAGGATATGAATAGTTGGTTGTAGACATGTATAGTAAAATCCTAACTTTACCTAAATATACAACCAAAGAAGCTGTGAATATATAGTCATAGTCAATGTAGATATGACACAACATGTTCTAGACTTCTAGCTATAAAGGAAAATAGTAAATAAAAAAATCCATAGTCTTTACTAATATAAAAAACAGAAGTTTGTAATATATATAACAAATCTACAATAAAATTCAGGTATGAATGTATGCAATGTTTTAAAAACAGGTTTTCATACCGTACCAGATCGGGTTAAAAAAACGATTCAACCGGTCATATCGGGTGGTTCAGCCAGGAGTACCGGACGGTTCAACCGGATGTAGTAGGTGGTTCAAGCAGTTGAACCCGCTAGTATTATTTACTGGGTTTTAAAACATTGAATGTATGTTAATGTCAAGTTAAAATCACATGTATGAATGAATGCATGTTATGGAAGGATATAAAGGAAATTTAGGCCTTACTTTATCACTAACTGATACCTATTCTGGAACCTTAGAACTGTTTGTGCTTGTGAAACAAGGATCATTAGCATTTGATCCTCATTTAGTCAATTATTAATTAATTTCATGTTAAGACTTTTATCAAGAGAGTGAGAAATCTGTACGACCTTCAAGTATTTGAGATAGAAAGAGTCTACTAATATAACCAAAAATAACATGCCAATATAGAGAAATTAATAGACCCGGATAGCACATCTAACACATGTTAGAATTGGGGGCTATGGATTACAATTCAGGCAGGTTGGCATGGCCTAGTATGATATTAGATCAAACTTCTGGTACATATCATCACTTATTTGAAAGCACATATGAATCTGTGGTACATTTTAGGAAGACGAATTCAATGTGGCCTAACCCACATATCATGATTCCATTCCTCAAAGAGAATCACACTTAACGGTATGATGCATGCTATATAAAGACTAAAGAGGTATGGATGTACTATGGCGATTATATACACAAGACGATCATCTAAAAACCCATAACCTTTGATCTTCAACAGCCCTACCAGATTCATAGATCCACACACAAGTATTTTCAAATATGATCCCAAGCAAATTTTAATAATTAACAGGCATAGCTAGACAACATAAACTAACCCAGCTCTTGTTGGACTTACTTCTTCAGAATCCGCACTCTCATATCTAGTGTATACTGTCTAGTAAATAAAAAAAGTCATTATACATTAAACAAAAAAGAGGTATCAACAACATTTGACTAATAATTGTCATGAATGATGAAATTATTTTATTCATGTCTCGTTCTAGCTTTTAGGAATGAACCTATATAAACCCGGCAACTTATCAAAATTAAGCTCTTTTTCAATTCCTTAAATTGTAAATTCTCTCCTCTAACCTACAGCTGCCAAATAATAAAGTCTTAACCGGAAGATGAATCTTTATCAGCTTAAGGGAGAGTTAAAGGAGCAATAGTTCATGTATATGTTGATAATTAGTAGTTTTTAATTAACCTGAAGAGTGCATAGCACCTTGTAACAATTCCTCACAACCAATACAAGAACTATGACTACTGTTATAGACCCCAAACTTTTTCAAGCAATGAGTCTTCTAAATAACCTTGAGCTATTAAACAAGTGTCCAATGTTACTTCCCTATGTGTGAAATGAACAACAAAGTATATAAACAGGGCAAAAATAGAGTAAGCAAACTCACCATTGTATGAATAAACTTAATAGTATATAGAAGAATGTAACTTCTCGGTATTTCCAACCTTCACACACTCCATCAAACCATCCACCAGCAATTCCTAAATTTCCACATCATTAAACAACACAAAATTAATTAAAAATAAAATAAACACACATTTAAATCCCAAATTCTAAACCTAACCATTCAAAGGCCACTGTTCAACCAAACTACCTAACTACACAACATATTGTTTAAACACAAAAACAATAAAAGTCATAATTACTCCAAGAGCTTCGTCAATAAGTGTTATAAAAACATTGAATCAAAAACTGAACACACTCATCGAACTTCAAACCAGATGCGGTAAACAGATTCCGGATCTTTGGTAGGCTTAGCGGAAGAAGACGAAAGTCTATAAACAAATGCAGTGATGTGCAATTGCACATAAAGGAGAGATTGGTGTGGGTGTGGAAAATTGTTTGAGAACTTAGGATTATATCAGGGTTCAGTTTAACCGCCCGACTTCAATTTCATGATTAAGGATCTTAAATTCGTAATCAGTTACGAACTTACGATCAAATTGGTTTAAGATATGATAGGAATCGCCACACAATTTTAATACAGTTCAACCTAAAAATTGATTACCTGCCATGGGAGGAGGAGCAGGGGCTATTCGTATGCTCTCATCAGTTCAATAAATTAATGTGGTTTACAAATCATCAATTGATGAATTAAATGATGAGGAATAAATTTTTTTTGTTTGAACGGCATAATGATGAGGAACAAATGAACAGTTTCAAGAATGTAGTGTATGGGGTAGAGTTGTATTAAGATACTTGTACTATTGCCATTAAAGGTTGTATGGCAAGGGCTTTATTGGAAAAAAATGGGTAAAAGTTAGAGGATTATACTTGTATCTCTTCACATGCCATCTTAACTTTGTCAAGTTAGACATCTTTGCCCATTGCTCCTCCTTTATAATGTAATATAGATAAGAAGTGACAAGTAATAAAGATGGTATGTCGATCGGGTCAAGCACCATACCTCTACACACCTCTAATAGTATCAATGGGTTCACTCTCTTTTATTATTTATAGTACCTTTTAAAATTTCAAAACGTTATGGGTTCACATGACACTGTTCCAACCAACAATCACATACATCCGTATCGTTTAATTGCGGTATACTAGACCGTCTCAAATATTAATTCTGGCATACTAGACCAGTTATGATATTATTTTATAGTTTAGGATATTAAAGTGTATCATGTCTCATTTTCTATAAATAGCTAGGGAGTTGGACCCATATGTACCCCTAAATACAACAATAACTAATCAATATACCGCCATATTGTCTCTCCTCGCTCTTACTACGACACCGACACTACATGCACTTGGAACCCTAGCCATCGTTGCCACCATGGGACGCTACCGCCGCCTTCACCACTATCGGCCGGCTATACAACAACGACAAGGTGCATGTTCATGTGATGCATGAAGGATATGCGAACGATCGAGGCTGAAGTTGCACGTACCTCCCTGGAAGAACACGAGAGTTGACAACGACTTAAATGCACGAGTATTTAAAGCCACGCGAGATTTCACGTCGAGAAAACAAGTCGGTGCGAAAGTTGACACGTGCTTGACTTTGACCGGTGCAAAAATTTTGACCAAGTTGAAGTATGAGAAAGTTATACTTTCTCAATCGCACACGTTTTCTTGCCGTCTGAGTTGACATGGAAAATATCCGTATTTTATGACGCATTGAAATAAATGTGCAGATTTTTTCTGCTTATGTTGCTTCAGTTTTGCCGCAACTGTTGCGCGCCTAGTAGGCAGGGGCGGATCTAGGCTATGATCGCCGGGTTCCCGGGAACCCACTCGGTTTGTAATTTTTAGTGTTAATGTATATAGAAAAAAAAAGGAACCCATAATAAATTTCTGAAAGGAACCCATAAGTAAAGGAAGCAACTGCCTTAGTGGTAGAAAGATGCCATTACCTTGACAAGGTTCCAAGTTTGAAACCCATTTCAGTTGTTTATTTTTTAGGTTTCCAACTCTTTTTTTTTAAGTTCTCTTGCCCTACCAAACTAAAAGTCTAAAACACAGGGTTTGTCTATTGCAACCTCCTCTCCTCCTAACCTCCTCTCCAAACCATCCAAGTTATTGGTTTCTTCTTTGGTTACAAGGTAACTACTCTTTTTTAGTTCTTTTTGTATCAACATTCTTATGATTATATAGTTGTTTTTTGGGGATAGTTTTCATAATTATAAGTTTTGCGATCCAATCCAACCCGAAAATTCTAGGGCTAATGGAATGATTAATTTGTTTTCCGACCTAACCCGACCGACCCGACCCGAAATTCTAGTGTTTGGCCGTGAGAAATTTGACTACCAAAAAAGGAACCCATAGAAAAAAAATTCTGGTTCCGCCACTGCTAGTAGGTGACTATGAGAGATGTTTTGGAGGGTAGAGTAGTGCATAAAGTCAAATGCTTTTACGTAGCTGGGATACTTTACCAATTCTTGCTGTCAAATGATATCTTCCTTAGATGTACATGAAGTCAAATGCTTAGTGGAATTAAACTTGATTGAGGGCGCGCAAGATAAGGAATGAGCTGGACGTTGTCATTTGCATTATCATTATCGGACAAAACATCAAAGATTTGGTCTTACAAGTGTGCCCGAGATTATAGTTGAAGTTAATAAAGCGTTTATTCTTTAATAGATCTAGATCAAAACGAGTCCGGTATTGGTGTTGATAGGATTTTGGTCGGAATATTGTATCTTTGTAATCGATAGGCGAGAGATATGTTCGTGCGTTGTTGTTTACTCCCGGTTCTCTAACCTCTGGTTAGGAAACCTTTGTACTTGCCAATGTTTGGCTTTTTCGTGTGGAATAAAATTGTCTCCTTCTCCTTTTTTTTTTAGAATTAAACTTCATATACTAAAACGAAATACGAAAGTTACATCATAATAGAAGGTAGACGGGCAACAAGTTGCGCCGCCACCCCTTCTCCTTTAAAAAAAAAAAAAGAAACTCAGCCGAATTGAAGAGATCCGCATGAGATATCTGATTGCAAGGGCATAATTATTTAAGTTCTTGTGCCAACTTTTGAGTCATTAATTTGTTTTTATATTTTATTTTTAATTTGTTTCAACGGCAATAGTATACTGTTTATATAAGCCTATCTCCAATGATTTTTCTTGTTTTTCGAAAAACAAGGCTGTTTTCGAAAGCTTAAATGGAGTTTTAATGTTGAAGTTGTTTTCAAGTGGTGAAGTTGTTTTCCATAGAAGATGAAATGCAAATTAATAGAAACAAGTTAGAGAGAGACTTTATATTTTAGAAGTTTTATATTTAATATTTAATAATATTCTACATAATAATATTATTATTATTATTATTATTATTATTATTATACATGTTTTACTGGTTTGTATTAGTTTTTATTAATGTCTTGGTTTGTATTTACCTTTGTTTTTTTTTTTTTTTTTTTTTTTTTAACATTCAAACGAAGCTTCATTTTACCAAATATTTTACATCAATGTTTACACCCAGGCACATTAAGCAAGTAGCTACCTGGGCCGACCCAAAATAACATACAAATAATTAGTACTAAAACAAAACCAGCCCCGAACTTAATAACATTCCAACCACAACCCGTTAACCGTTATCAAACAATGAAAAATCCCACCAAGACGCCTTTTGTATTCCTTCGATCCGGCCCCGTTTGACCATCCACCAGAAAGATTCCAGCTTTATATCTTCCAGCAATATTGGTGTCGTCGTATGCACATCTCTAAAGACTTTTTCTTTCCTTTTGATCCATATTTTCCAGAATGTAAAGCAAATTACAGCAGCAACCACCATCGATTTCTTATCCGAAGCCTTTGGACAAACAAAAAGATCAATAATCCTATCCACCTGTTCCGTTCTTTTTAAATCTTCCAGCTTCAACCACTCGTCGACGTTCCACCAAATGGCCCTTGCCCACACGCAGCCAGAAAAGATGTGGTTGATCGTCTCTAGTTCAGTTCCGCAGCGTTTACAAAGCCCGTCACCCACTTGAACACCCCTGAAAGACAGTGCTTCTGCAGTTGGGAGTCCATTCCTAATTATTCGCCACACGAAAACCATTGTATTTACCTTTGTTATTTAAATAATTATGCAATTCAAATGTTACGACTTTATTTTCATTATTTCAATTTCTTATTACTATTATATGTATCTAAATTTAAAGAAAAAATGGTTGACGATGTGGAAAATTTAAGGATATGCATAAATATTTGTATGGTTGGAGATGAAAATGAGGTTTTTAAGGATATGTAAGGATTTTTAAGGATATGATGTAGTAGCTCACTAGGTAGATAAGAGCGCCTTTAGAATTAAAGATAGTCTGACGGGATACGAGATTTCAGAACTACTAGTACTTCCCAGTTCTCATCACAACATGACGCTGGATGTTTATAACAAATTCAACATATTTTGTTTGATTTTTTAAGAATGCTCAAATGTTGTCGTACTACTACTAATAGCAATAGCAATAGTAATCATCATCAACAACAACATCGTCGTCGTCATCATCATAATAATAATAATCATCATAATAATAATAATAATAATAATAATAATAATAATAATAATAATAATAATCAACATGCCATGATTTTTAGGTTGGACATGCTCTAGCAGCTTTTTATCAAATTTATTATTTAATTAGTAATTAAAATTGTATTTTTTTTCGGATATGCAATGACACCCAAGATTTTATTAATTTGAAATAAAAATTATACAGCAATTTGTAATCATATCAATGAAATCTTACAAATTCTTCAGAATTATAGTTTTCAGTACCCCCTCATCATTTGGAAATCCTTCAGGAATCTGAGCTACAACATCTTGAATCATCTTGTTACAAATGTTGGCTGCACTTGCATGATGAACCTTAATCTCTAAGTTTTTCATAGCATTCATCAGTCTCGCTGCCGGATGGTTAACTTCTGGAGATTGCACTCGAATGACAGCTTGTGATCCAACTATTTTAACCTCCACTTGATTTTGGGTAACCATATAGTCGGTTGACACATGGTTTTGGGTCATGGAGGCACCATTGTCCGCAATCAAGTGCAAGTTCTCGGCTTTCTTAGTTAATGTTTCGATCTTGGACTTTAGTTCCTTGATGTAGGTGACTGCATCGGCCAATAATGAAGCTTTGTCCATCTTTGATACGTATGGAACCACACTTCTAAGAGCATAGAATCGTTGGTTTAGCTTCTCCCTTCGCTCTCGCTCCATGTCTTTGTAGTTACGGTTTATGTGATCCGTTGTGGTGTTCTTACTCTTTTCGCGCTTCGTCCTTCGCCTGTTTTCCCTAGTTGAGGTAGAAGGGCTTTGTAGATCTAGTAGGGATGAGTCTTTAGACAGAAAGTATAAAAAGTGATTTTATGTACAAAGGCTGCTAATATATTAAATGTGTTCCAAACATTAAAACTATTGAAAAAAGGAGATTTGTAATTTAAAATCTTGTTCCTTAATTTTTGATTTTATTTTTTTTGAAATTATCCTGTTATCTAAAGAATTAAAGGGCATGGCTATACTTACTAGCTCATTTCTCCAAGATTGGTGACATGCCGTATAAGAACTCATTACTAATTTCTCTAAGATATATGCAGATCATAGACATGCTTTTATAGTTGCATAGAACTATAAATTAGGGATGAGCAAACCCTAACTCTTAACCAAAATTAACTGATAAGCAAAATTAAACGATAGTTATGGTTAAGATTATTTGATTAACCGATTAATCGGTTCTGGTATGGTTAAGGGTGTCTAATAACCGAACCGAATGATTAAGACATGCTTTTAAAATATATCCGTTTCCGATTTAAAATATACATGTTTGAGGAATCATCAAACTTGTTATATAGATAAAAATACATATATGAAAAATTTTTAAGTAATATAATTAGATTTAAAAGGTTTACAAAATAATCTCATTACATAAAATTTGAATCATTTGTGGATGTATGTTTTTTTTTTCTTCTTTTACTTATAAGTGAAACTTATGTTGATCCCAAACCAAAAAGTCTTGTTCTGCCACTACTAATCAAAGTGGATTTTGATTTCATATTTATTAGATATCAGGTCTTTTCCCTTTCTATTGTATTTTGTTTTAAAGTAAATCAAAGATTTTACCATTTGTATTCCAAAATATATAGTTTTTCACTTTTGTGCACTCCCATTCAAGCCAAATATTATACACACACAAATATGCAAATATATATGTACATACCTTGGTGAGCGGATGGTTGGACTTGAAGATGATCTTCTTTAATAGTTTCATCACTTTCAGACCTAAATAGAGACTTGGTAAGATGAACAAGATCCCAGTCCTCTTTCAATACGTATAAAGAACCAAACTCAACAACACCCCAAGAAGTCGCAACACAAACCAACGTTCTAATTCCATGCAAAGAGACCTCTTTAGCTCTCTGACTGCCATTCATTTGCATTACATTCTCACCGGCTAACCACAAGAATGAACCGGTACCAAATGTGTCTCCAACGATGTCCTCTCCATGCAGAAAAGACCGTGCAGCCGATGCTATGATCAATTCAGAGCCCGCGTTGACGCTGCTCATCGCTTGCAATTGTTGAAGGTTCTCTAGACCTTGGAAGTAGCAGTCTCCAAAGGAGAGATAAACATTGTGATAGTCATCTTTACAAGGTTGCCAAAAGATGGCGTAAAGCCACAATTGTTGACAACTTTCCACAAGGTATTTTAGTCGTTCTTGAAGTAGAGATGGAGTTTGTTGAATCAACAAAGGTGTTGAAGATCCGAAGGATGTTTTCTCCATATATGGCATATGTACGTGTTGCAACGACTTTGTGTTACACTGATATGTCTTAGATTATATATTCTAACATTTAGTCATTTAGACACGCTTATCGAGTTGAACAAGATCGAGTAACAGGCGTGGGTCATCCGTAGGCCCAATTTAGATTTGAAATTTGAAACCAAACTGTAAATGTAAAATCAAGAAAAATTTAGTGTGAACATTTAAGTCATGAGAATAATCATTTTAGTTTTTTTGTTTTGTTTTTCATTTAGTCATTTAAAGAAAAATAAATCAATGAGAGGGTGCCGTGTGACCTAAGGCCCCGTCAAAAGACGCACGGTACCCATCTAGTCTAGAAGTGCACAAATCGGATTTAAAAAAAAATCCAGATCGGATTTAATCCGAATTTTTTTATAGAACAAGGTTTTATAAAAATAATGTTTTATAAAAAAATGTATCATGTTAATACAAATTAAATACATAAGTTGTTACTAAAATAATTTTATAAAATTGATAATTTATTTATTTTAATAATTAATAAATAAAATTTTGTTAAATTAAATAATTTCTAATTTAATTAATTGTAAATTTATAAATTGTATACGATTTTTAATAACATGAACATATTTCAAAATAAAATTTGAAATTTATAAAATTCACAAATTTGTTTATTTTGATAATAATAAAATAATTTATAAAATTGAATTTAATTAAATAATTTCTTATTTAATTAAATAAAATCAATATCTTTAAAAAATAGATTTTCATACTATACAAAATAAAGAATTTTGTGACAACGGGGTTTGGAACATGATTTGAAATTGTGGGAATTAAAAATAAATAAGTGAGGGAATATATATTTGCAAGAATAAATGGAACTGAATGGTGACAAAAATTCCCAAAATTTTCTTAAATGATATAATCGAAATACAAGGACTTGAATTGCAATTCCAATTACATTGAAATTGGATGACTAAAATTGTACAATTGATAATAGATTAAGGGGGCGGATGTCACAACGTTCTTCGTCTTCTGATTGGCTGGACGTCCCTTTGCCTTGTACCTTTGTCACTTCTGGCGCTGATCGTTAGTTGAGGCTAAGGATGACGTGGCTATGTGGCATTTGATTGGTTGAGCCGCCCTGGTGCTGTACTTTTTTTCCCCTCTGCTTCAGACGCGATCGACGGGCTTTCTTGTACAGGCAACAACGTGCTCTGATTGTCCAGACGTTGTTGTCATATGAAGTATTTGTCCAGACATTCTTTGTACAGTTTGTCTCCTCTTGGCTTGCGCGAGATTTTCTGCGCAAGCTTTGTCAGAGCTAGGATTGTACGTGCTTGTTGGTGCGCCAATATTCTCGTGCACGGAAGCGTATCTTCCGTGGGCAAGACCTCATGCTGGTCGTTTCTTCCACGTTGGTTGTGTTTGGGGTTTTTTTGGATATGGGACTATCTAAATTTGCGCATGGTATTATAACTATACAGTGCCGGCTATGGCATGGGGCGAAGAGGGCGACGGCCCCAGGCCCGATTTTCCCGAGGGCCCGAAGATCTTTAAAAGTTCGTCAGGTTTGTGCGAGTTTGTGGTTAGTTGGATAGGTTCGTTGGTCAGATCGGTAAGCGTATAAAAGTTTGTTTCTTAGGTTGGAATTTAAATGTTAAAAGCTTGATATGCTTACTGCATACGGATTTTTAAAGTAGATGGAGATTTTTATATATAATTTTGCTTTTGTATGTTAAAATTAGAGCTTGAAGCTCTAGCCATGGCCGATGGTGATGGATATAAACATTGAAGAAGATGAAGAATCACTTAATATATTATATATTGTTATGTTATTATTATATGTATAAGTTTGAAACTTAAATTTTAAAGTCAAATGAAACCACTCCATCGGAGAAGCATAGGAAGGCCGTGTACGCGGTGTGCCTTACAACGGTTTGGTGCTTGTGGAATCATCGGAATGCAATTGTTTTTCGTCAACAGAGGGATTCCTTAGCAAAAATTGTGGGGGAAATTAAATCAAAGAGTTTTTTGTGGATAAAGGCTAGAGCTAAATGTACAGAATTAAATTGGGACACCTGGAGGGGTTTTCGTTTGTATAGTGTAGGCTGGTAATTTTTGGTGTTGTATTGCCTTTTGTTTCGTGGTTTGTATGGGGTTCTAGCTAGTATCCCGCTAGCGTTTTTTGGTGGTAATAAAATAATTTATGTTGGTCGTTCAAAAAAAAAAAAAAGAAACCACTCCATATTAGTTTATTAGTTTTAAACACTCGTATATAACTAATATATTAATTATCTTTGAGAACTAAATGTTTCATTCTGTATGGTCAAGCTCATATAGGTTTATTTGATTTGAACTTTAACATATATATCATAAATACTTAGAAAATTGTTATATTTTATATATAAATATATTATTATTAATGACATCACCCGGATTTTTAAGTCCGTTTGGACTGTTTTGGCCGTTCCGACCAGTGAACCAGTAACATGGGCCCAGGTTTTTTAGTGGCCCCAGGCCCAAACTATTTCGACATTTCTCGGAGACGGCCCTGTAACTATATATCCATGATACCCATGACCAACAGGCCACTATACTATTTTCAAGTATTGGAAGGAGCCTCAAGTAGTATAAACAAGAAGAAATTTATATATTGATGTTAAAAAGCAAGTCATGTACGTGGTTGTAAGTAGAGAAACACGGTAGGTGTTTGTAGTTTGTACCATCAAATCAAGCATAGGCCAAAAAATAATGATTCGGATTTCGGTGTGGGAGCGATGGTGTCTTTCAATGTTTCTAGTTTTTAATGTAATAGTATATACTGAAACTTTGGGTAGCATATGTGGTGTACGTGCTAGAACAATCCACGTACATTGTATTGTAAATTTGGTGATGAATTAATGAAAGGTAGTTTCCTCTGACCGATAACGATCATAGGATCCTAATTCAGTCTTTTTGGAACCCACAGCTAAACACTGTCTAGACGAAACCCTAGAATCGCCTTCCCTGTCCATCGCTTGATGTGGTGTCTTTGCTCGATTTACCGGGAACAATGTTTGAAATCTTGAAACTGGAATGATATTGGATTTGTTTGTGGGTTTGCGATCGTATATGTTAGAAGAAGAAGGAGGGAAAATATGGAGGGAAGTTATTTATGAAAGAAGTTAGATAAACTTTACTTTCACCACACAAATAAAAAACACAATGTTTGACCCTTATATACATTCTAACCGGTGCATACATCAACCGGTGTGACCCTTCACTAGACCAACACAACCTTTCACTAATATGTGACATACCCGATCACATATATCAGACCTAGACTTAGGATAATTAAACTAACATATGTACATAAACAAATTAACACATGTCCGATAATATGATAATAATGAATCAAGATTATAAACATCTAACAATCTCCCCCCTAATCTTGATTCTTCAACTTGTCTTCATTCTTCACTTGATGAGGATCTTGAGCGCTTCTTTGGGGGCAATGCCGAGTCATCCCATGCGGCTTCTTTCTCCTTGTAATCCTCCATCATTTCTTCATTGATTTCCACAACCAACTCTCTTCCCTTGTACTTGAGATGGTACCATTCTAGCATCTCCAAATAACGAACATATGTTTGCCTCAAGTTCCTTGTGATATCTTCCTTTGACACTAGGCTTGGCAAACCTCTTCCATAACCCATAGACATAGCGACCACCGTCCAATTACCATCACTTGTTACCTTCTCATAACCACCAAAAACTTGAACCGTCTTGTATAGTTCCAACAAACTTATGGGATAACCCATTTCGTCTCTAGGTGGGATAGGTGCCTTGATTCTTATTTGTAAGAAATCCCTTAGGAACCAATTTACGGTCCTTTCAAACTCCAATTCAAACCTTCTCTTGTATCTCTCAACCGTGCTAGTGATGTGAATCATATCCATAAATACAATGCAATCTT
This sequence comes from Ambrosia x helenae, assembly GCA_030844895.1. Lineage (NCBI taxonomy): Eukaryota > Viridiplantae > Streptophyta > Magnoliopsida > Asterales > Asteraceae > Ambrosia > Ambrosia x helenae. The sequence goes on from JAUTDX010001581.1 coordinate 35,067, forward strand.
GCAATTCGGATCCTTCGGTTGGATACATAATTGGACCTCTTTCCATGACACCTTCATATTGATCTTTGTTGATGGAATAGTCGTCAAAATTCTTAAAGATGGACGCCCTTTCTTTGTCTTCGTTCGTTAAGCCCTCCGACTTGTCGCCTTCAAATCTAACCCGCTTCCCTTTGTTACTTGAACCCGATGCTTTTTCTGTTTGGGTTCGGCCGAAGGGTTCCCCATACCCACGGCTTCTTTCTTTTTCTTTTTCAACACTTTGATCAAATGCGGGACACTTAAATGTGAAATGGTCATCCGATTCACATATGCGACAAAGTATAATCCTTCTAACCTTTTGAATAATAGGCTTCTTGATGTAACAAACATCGCCTTCAAATTCTACTTCAAAACCCTCTTGTGTCAATTTCTCAACACTTAATATGTTCTTTCTAAGTGTGGGTATATAGAAAACATTTTGAATCTTATGTTCCCTACCACAACTATTGATCGCCACACATCCCTTTCCACGGAAATATTCACTTCTATAACCTTTTGGGCAACCTTCTACACCAAAAGAGTTGTTTAAGACAATAAACAAACTCTTGTTGCCACAACCGTGTTCTTGGCGAGTCAAACTAACAAACCACAAATCATCCCAACCCTTTTCATCACTACCCTTAACCATAAATTCGGTTTTACCAATTTTCTTAGGACAATTACGCCTATAATGAAAGGGTTCTTTGCACTTACTACAACACATGGTAGAGGGGTATTCGGCCAATTCCTTCTCTTTTCTGGATTGCCGATAATCGTCCCTATGTGCGCTTCTTTTCTTGTCTTTGGTATCCCTCACGGACACACTACTACTTGATCCGATGTTAAACGAAGATAATTGCATATTGAGAGAGTCTCCTATGCTTTCTTGGTTCGCACTCTTGGCCTTCCAACGATGATCTTCATGATCATAAATAAGACTAGGGATTAGCGGTCCTTTCCCATAACCGCCATCTGTCCCCATCTTCACTGCTTCGTTTTCTTGTACATCGAATATACCACAGGTCTTGATCGTTGGCTCTGATGCCATGTTTGAAATCTTGAAACTGGAATGATATTGGATTTGTTTGTGGGTTTGCGATCGTATATGTTAGAAGAAGAAGGAGGGAAAATATGGAGGGAAGTTATTTATGAAAGAAGTTAGATAAACTTTACTTTCACCACACAAATAAAAAACACAATGTTTGACCCTTATATACATTCTAACCGGTGCATACATCAACCGGTGTGACCCTTCACTAGACCAACACAACCTTTCACTAATATGTGACATACCCGATCACATATATCAGACCTAGACTTAGGATAATTAAACTAACATATGTACATAAACAAATTAACACATGTCCGATAATATGATAATAATGAATCAAGATTATAAACATCTAACAAACAAGACCCTCTTACCTGCAGTTTCTCCTGAAGATATGACTTCAAAAGTCTGCCTCTCTCTCTCTCTCTCTCTCTCTCTCTCTCTTTAATGGAACAGTGACCGCCGCCTCTGTGAAGCTAGCTACAACCGCTGCCACCACCACCACCACCATCAGAGAGGTAGATCATATGGTGAACTGAGGGATAGTTTGAAGCTCAGCTGGCATATGTTTGTTGTTTAATTTGTTTATTATTCTTTGAAGGATTAATTGTTGATTGTTCTTTTGTTTTTCTCTTTGAAGGATTGTTGATTTTCACTGAAAATGGGGTTGTAATTGTTTGTTTATACTAATATCAATTGCCATTTCTGTTCTTGAGCTTATCAGATTGTTTAATTATTGAGAAATAAACCCTCTATATATATTGTTTATGATGGAAAAATATGAATAGATTTTTTAATTACATAATGCAATCAGTTATGATTGTATATTTATCTTTTTATAATTTCTTAGATTTCTTAATGTCATGATTATTCTCTTAACCATTTATAGATTCTGACGTGATATAATAACATATATTACACAAAGCTTACCGAACTTTTGCTACTACTTAAAGATAGTATATAGATGAAACTTTTGCTACTACTTGAAGATAGAATATAAATTGAAAGCATGATATATAGGGGGCGGTTATCCTACAAAGTAATCCCAACGTGCGAAGGCTGCGAAGTAATCCCAACCGTCGATCTACCTACAATCTTACGTCATTAATAAAAAAGTTACGCGGTGGCAGTTTTGTAATTAAGTGAGAGATTAGACAGTTAATGAGGGTATTTTCGTCAATTTTTCTACAATCAAATTATAAGAGACCGTTCCTTCTCTCATTAATCACATAATTTCTCCCCAAAATTACACAATAAACTCTGAAAACCCTACTTAAAATCATCAATAAACTCCATTTCTACGAAAGATTAACCATGAAATACTCAAAAGTATACGAAAGTAAGTACATTACGTTATTCTGTACCAAATTTTACATTGAAAACTATATAATAAACTTACATTATGCATGTTACAGGAAGAAAGAGAGGAACAGAGTATGAGACTGAAAAGAACGACATTGATGAAGGTAAATAAGTATTACGTTAATTACTATTGTTAATTCTTTGTGAAATTTTACTAAAATACGTATTTGTAATTATCAGGCCCTAGCAAAATTCCGAAAACGACCGATAAAACTGACAAATCAGAGAGAAGAAGTAAAGCAAACCATGACAGGCGAGCAAACACAAACAAAAATGGTACATTACTTTACATTAAGTTATTTGGTACAAATATTACGTATTTTTGTTTGGTACATTACGATTTTGTCATTATTACGCAATTTTTGTAATGAAAATTAGTAGTGATTATGTTATTTTAGTAATGCAAATAGTATGTCTGTGTTACGTAATTTTATAAATAGAACTATAAATGATTATGTCTTTGTTACGTTATTTTGGTAATGAAATTTGTAATGATTCTTGCTATAGAATATGATGATTATGTGTTTGTTACGTTATTTTGGTAATGGGAAATATAATTATCTGTCATTATTACGCAATTTTGGTAAATGAAAATTAGTAGTAATTATGTTATTTTAGTAATGCAAATAGTATGTCTGTGTTACGTAATTTTATAAATAGAACTATAAATGATTATGTCTTTGTTACGTTATTTTGGTAATGATTTGTAATGATTCTGGCTATAGAATATGATGATTATGTGTTTGTTACGTTATTTTGGTAATGGGAAATCTAGTTATTCTTTCATTATTACGCAATTTTGGTAAATGAAAATTAGTAGTAATTATGTTATTTTAGTAATGCAAATAGTATGTCTGTGTTACGTAATTTTATAAATAGAACTATAAATGATTATGTCTTTGTTACGTTATTTTGGTAATGATTTGTAATGATTCTGGCTATAGAATATGATCATTATGTGTTTGTTACGTTATTTTGGTAATGGGAAATCTAGTTATTCTGTCATTATTACGTAATTATAAATGATTATGTCATTGTTACGTAATTATAACTTTTGATAATAACGCAGTGAACTATCAAGAAAAGCCTGCAGTTCTTGACGCAGTTGTTGACGACGATTTTGTTGATGCGCAAGAACACCCACAAAATTCACCACCAAGAAAACAGTTTGTTCTATACTCAAATATAAAACTACAGGTGAGGAACACTGTTAATAACTTGACTGAGGCGATGGCAAGCTTATCAAGTGCACAGAAAAAAGCACTTAAAGAAATGGGATTTGAAGCTTTTACATCAATTAACGTTAAAACAGTGCCAACAAGATTAGGGAGATGGTTATTGGTTAATTATGATGATAGAAGAGATGAGTTGCAAATAGGACACCACATCATTCAAGTAACAGCCTCTCAAGTACAACAAGTCCTTGGTGTCCCAATGGGTAACCAGACAGTAAATGAAAAGAACAAACCAAGGAAGGGTTCATCTAACACACTTACTGTATGGAAGTCCCAGTTTGAACATAACAAGATTTTACTGACAGATGTGAAGAATAAAATACTTCAAAGCAAAAGGGGAGACTGGATTTTCAAGTTGAACTTCCTTGTACTTTACAACTCTATATTTGGGCAAGTAACAAAGAGTTCAACAGTGAATCAAATGTTCTTGAAAGGAGTGCCAGATGAAAAATCAATCAAAAATTTGAATTGGTGTGAGTACTTAATTTTCTGTCTCAAAAGAACGAAGGCAAGTTGGAATGGAACAGAAGCATATAATGGACCTTTGGCTTTTCTTGCGGTATTTTTTTTACTCATAAATTACGTAATGTGTTCTTGATAATTACGTAATGAACAAATGTTAACTTTATTCACATTACAGCTACTTTATACACATGAACAAAGGTTATCTCATGCTCCTGAGACAGCACAAACACCAGCACTTAAATACATTAGCACCGAGAATTTGATGGACATTAATCAACATTTGTATGACAATGGGCCATATTCAACTGACGAAGATGATGATGAGAATGAAGAAGGAAATGATAATGAGAATGAAGAAGATGATGGTGGAAATCAAGCTGCTGGAGATGATGAAGATGATGGTGGAAATGAAGCTGCTGGAGATGATGAAGATGATGCAGAAAACATGGAAGAAGATGGTAAGAAAGAAGCTGGAAATGAAGATGCATTCATTCAGCATGATGAACCGGAAATGATTGTTGAGCAACAAATCATGATAAATTCAGAAGAATTCAACAATGTCTATGAAACAACAAAATCACTATCTGACATTGATGAATTCTTGGAAAATTACAACACTCCAGAAGTTCCTAATGTAAGTGCAATAACTGTATAAAATTACGTAACATGCATATGTATATAGGATTTTAAAAAATCACGTAATGTTTGCAGGCTGGTGATGCAAATGATGAAAACAATAATCAAAAGATTACCATAGATGAGGCAACAACAACACCAAAGATACAAAAAGTTGCAACTCAAAAGTCAACAGATGAGAGCATAAGAGGGTCGACAAGGATAAAGACAATCGCAAAGAAGAAAGACAAAAGTCCTTACCCAGTTGATGAGAATGTAAGTAACTGTAATTTATTATAATATAAAAAATCATGTAATTTATTCACATGTTGTTTGCAGGAATGGCTTTCAAAGATAGAATACAAAATGGAGAAGTTTGAAACATATGTTGCTGAAATAGATGAAATTTTTGAAGAAGCCACTTCAAATTTTTTAGACAGCAACCTTATACGTGAGAAGCAAAGAAAATGGAAGTCATGGGTATCAAGTTACAAATCAAGTAATGAAGAAAACATAGAAGGTAAAAATTACGTAATGTATATTTAAATGATAAAGAAGTTAGTTAAAAATTACGTAATGGATATCAAAAAAGTATATTCGTAGTTGCAGGTGAAAAGGAAAACCAGAAACAAAAGCAAGCCACATCACAAAGTGTTAGCACAGGGATGCTAGACGCAATAGTGATTGCAGCTGAAACACTAGAAGGTAAATAAATCACGTAACACAATATTTGTCAAAACTTATTAATGATCAGAATACGTAATTACAGGTGAAAAAAAAGATTTGAATGAAAAGGCAACAACTTCACAGAGTGTTAGCACAGAAATGCTAAATGCAATAATTGCCGCAACTGAAGAATTTGAAGAAACAAAAAAGAAAGAAGCTGTGAAAGAAGGTAAAAATAACGTAATGCATAGTTACAAAAGAATGCTTATTTATCCAATTAATTGAAACTTATATTGATCTATATATACATTTAATTGAAAACAGGTAATGAGATGTCTGATAAACAACCCACGAGAGAAAAGCTCAGCAAAGACATAATGGATGCTTTGAAAGATGCAACAACAAATGATGCCCTAGAGAGTGACAGCACAACTATGGTTGCTGAAATGATCAATGCAGTCGAAAAAACAGAAAACAATGCAGCTTTGCAAACTTCAACAACACAAACCTCATCCGAAGCTGTGAGTTCGCAATTCTTAAAAGACTTGAATGAGCTTGAAGAAAAATCTAAAAAAGGAAAAGAAATCGAGAAAGATGATGCATCAAAAAAAGGAACATCAGAGGCAGAAAAAGAAGAAAAGAATTTAGCTTTGCAAACTTCAGCCACACAAACATCATCCGAAGCTGCCAGTTCGCAATTCTTGAAAGAATTGAATGAGATTGAAGAAAAATCTAGGAAAGGAAAAGAAATCGAGACCGGTTCATCAAAGAAAGGAACATTGGAGGCAGACAAAGTAGAAGAAATACCGAATGAAAGCTATGAAGGACCAAGTTTCGATCTGCATCTCTCCCAAGATGATGCACCTACAGATGCAATTCCAGATCTACCATTCCTACAAACCTCTCAAGATGATGTCGAAACACCAAAAACAGTAGGAAGACTAGTGTTTACTCAGTCACTGCAGTCATCCATAATCGAGAAACAAGTTGAACGTGCAAAAAGAGGAAGGATGTTGGCTGAACCTCTGAAGTCTCCTTACATTCAACGCCAGGTGGTAATGAAAAACAAGATCACTGAGGATGAAAACATAGTTGCACGAGATGTATTAATTAATTTGTTGTTAGAATAATTACGTAATGAATATTTTCAGTACATAGTTTGTTACAAAAAATTACATAATGTGTATTAAAAACTTATCTTCCGCAGTGATATTGTATTCGAGCCAGAAGATGGAACTCCATACTTCAAAGTAGTATTTGAATGCTTATACCCTGGAATAACAATATCATCTAATGTTTTGGATGCATGGACGCATGTGCTGAACCACGATGAGAAGAAAAAAGCTCCAGCTTCACCATTTAGGTTGTTTGTTCAAACAAATATTGTGGTATGCTCCTTAGCTTTTTCGAGTAATACATAAATTATAATCACGTAATGGTTATGCTAAATTACGTAATGAATGCTAAATTTGCAGCCGATTGAGTACTTCAAGCCTGAATATGATGATTTAAAACGAATGGACACCATGACGGAGAACTTAAATATTGCACTTAACAAAAATGAAATAAAATCACTCAATGAGGTGGATTTGTTGTTCATGCCCATCGTATCTTCGGACCACATATATGTAATATGTTTCAACATGAAGACACCGAAGATAGAAATATTGGACAACAGCAAGCTTGGAGCTAATAGCAAATACGACAACATCATACTGCCACTGGTAAAAAAAATACTTTTACTTAATATTATTTTGATGTTAAGTAATTACGTAATGCTTATGGTAAATTACGTAATGTATGCAGAAAGAAGCTCTGTGCAACTACATGATGGTTAATGGACACCCCATTACTTCGAAAATGGTTAGCAAAAACCCAGTAAGGGTTCAAATGGAATGGAGAACAGCAAAAAACAAAATCGATTGTGGGGTGTTCACAATGAGGCACATGGAGACTTTCATGAGCACGTATAAGAAAAAATGGGTCAGTGAATTTCAAAAAGAGGGTCCAGGTCAACAAATGCAGATTGATGACCTTCGCTACAAATATCTAGCAAAAATCCTACTCTCCGATGCCAACAAAAATAAAGATTTAATTGATCGTCTGGCAAGGGAATTTCATCAAAAGGAATACAGTGAAAAAGCGAAGTACAAGCAGAACCTGTTCAAAACTCTTGTGAAAAGACAAAATGATCATGTTTGACAAGTTTTAGTGTCCAGTGTCGTAATGTCATGATACAATTTAACATTTGGTTTTTGTATGGTATGATACAATTTAACATTTTGCTTATCAGTTACTACATTATATGAATGATGGTATGAATGATTATGTATGTTCTGATTATATGTTAATCATGTATGATACTGATAATGGTTAGCTAAACATAAAATTACGTAACATGTCAAAAAAAATGTGAAGTAATGGTTATATGTGAATGATTATGCTATGATACAATTACGTAACAAGTGAACACAATTACGTAACAAGTGAACACAATTACGTAATGAAATGCAAAAACCCATCTGTGTAAAAAAAAATCACGTAATGAAATGTTTCAATGTCAAATTTAACAAAAAAACATAATCAATCATCGCCAGCTTCATAATCCGAATCTGAACTATTTTCCGCATCTGCTTCATTGACGGGTCCTTTCCCTTTGTTGTTGGCTGTTACAGTCCCTTTAAGAACATCACAGGTACGCCTATCATGACCACTACCCCCACATACTTTGCAATTTCTTGATCTCTTTCCTGCACGACTAATCGCTTGTTCACGTTTTGATTTAAACCTTTTGCGTGACCCACAACCCTTATTCCTAATACCATGAGGGACACGAACAGCAGCCTCAGTTTGATGTGGAGCCCCAATAATAGCTTGAATAATTTCTTTCTTCTTGGCTGATATCCTCTGAATACCAGCTTCATCTGTCTTCTCTTTCATCGCTTTTAGCTCGTCTCTAAACAGCTTCAACTTTTCAAAATCAGTAATCAACTTATTAACTATATACTCACTCGACTGCATTATATCACGAACAACATCATTGACACTTTGATGATCTCCATTTTCATCATTATGCATCACCAACGACAAGCTCGACCGAGAGGGACTATTGCAAATAACATCACTCCTCCAGCGATCAAGAATGTATCTGCTAGGAATTTCATTTATACCACACAACCTTAAAACTGAAAAAGCATGTCGACACAATAACCCATATCGCTCAAAACGCTTGCAAGGACATAAAATTGTCAAATCTTCAAGGTTAAATTTAACCTGCAATACAAAAAAGATCTCCATAAAAAGTAAATTACGTAATGAAAACAAATAACCACGTAATGAGGTATATGAAATGTGAAAAACTAATGAAACACATAATTACGTAATGTCTGTTACATTGATATGTAAAAAATTACGTAACATAAAAAATACCTCTATCAAACCGGCACCATACGCAGAACGATCTTTTATTCGAAACGTCCCTATATCTCCTTCATATGAAAGAAAGACATTTATGCATTTATGCACAGCTCCGTAAATTTCTTCTTGGACATCAAAGAAAATACTTCTTGTATATATTTTCGCAGCTTGCACCTCAATAGGATAATCAGTCCAAAAATCCGGTGTTTTATACCTCGTCTCATGATCATTTTTCCTATGAGTATACCTTTGGGATTCCATGGCAGTATCAAAATGACTAATAAACTCAAGAAGCGTTAATTGAGCATTGGAAACTTGACCAAAGAAATGATTTTCACATTCAGATCTTGAAGTAGTACGCATAAGACCTGACATTGCCTCATCGCGATAAAAAGCAGGAATCCACATTGCTCTATTTGAATAAATGTCACACAACCAGTCATGATAAAACAGATTAAAATCAAAAACAAGTTGCTCCCATCCCTTCTCAAACTCTTCTGGGGAAATAGAATCTGTCCAAACAATGTCGCAGATACGCTGTTTAAAATCATCATTGTTGCATAATGCAGTACCAACCTATAAAAAAACAAAACAGATATTGTTAAAAATCACGTAACAAAAAAACTTGAAATCACGTAACATACACAAAATCAAAAATCATAGCATAAAAATAATCACGTAATAAAGCCTTGAAAATTACGTAACATACAAAAAATCATAGCAAAAATGACATACCTTATCAGCAACCTTTTTCATGATGTGCCACATGCACAATCTATGCCTACTATTAGGTAAAACTGATGCAACGGCTTGTTTAATAGCAGGATCTTGATCGGTAACTACAACACGCGGTTCTTTACCAAAACACTTCTTGAAACAAGTTAACAGCCATGAGTAAGATTCAATTGTCTCTGAACTCAGCAATCCAGCACCAAGAGTTATATTGTTGCAGTGATTATCGATACCGGTAAATGGAACAAATACCATCTTGTATCTAAAAAAGCAAATAAAAAATAAATTAATTAAACTGAAATAATTACGTAAAATGAATAAAATAATTACGTAATAAACTTACTTGTTAGAATTGAAAGTAGCATCGAATGAAACAACATCACCAAAAACTTTATAACTTCTTCTTGCATGCTCATCAGCCCAAAATAAACCAGTTAACTGTCGTTTAGTGTCATGACTATACTCAAAATAAAAATCAGGAAGAAACTCTTTCTTCTTCTGCAGCATATTAACCACCATATCAGCATCATACTCGCCAATATATAAGTTCAAATCCCTTTTAAAATTTTTGAAATCTGCAGCAGTAGCACCCACTTGTTCAAAACCACCATAAATCGTCCTCATTACATTAAAAGCCTTAACAGGACCCATGTTTACTTTGGACATATTGCATAACACTTGCATTTGTTGATATGTCAAATTACGTGATGATGGAAGAAATTGCATATCTTCTGGAGAAACCAAGTAATGGTTATGCTCCTCAACAAATCTGAAAACTTTAAAATTCTGTCCATCCTTTGACGAAAAAGCTATATGAGCATTACAACCTGTTCTCTGCGACGGCTTATTCCTACTTTTACCCTTTTCAAGACTATCAAACGCTTTACAAGTTTTGAATCCTTCCTTTGAACAAACAAAGTACTTCAACTTAAGAATCTCACCATGTTTGTAATCACCTCCTTTTCGAACACTAAATCCAGCATTTTTTGCATATGTTACATAAAACTCATACGCATGATCAATAGATGGAAATACCATATCATCTGATGGTGTCATAGAAGCTGCAACTTGTGGCTTATAAACTGTTGAAACAGCCTGAGTAGAACTACTTTCAGCTATGTCATTGAAAATAAAACCTGAAAATCACGTAATAACTATTAAAAAATACAGTAACATAATGGCTTAATAAATCATAAATATAATAACGTAAAATGAAATTACGTAATAAAAAATCACGTAATAAACACTGAAAACACAGTAATATAATGCCTAATAAGAATAAATATAATAACGTAATGAAATTATAGTAACTTATTGAACTAATAAGAATAACTATAATAAAGAAACAATAAAACGTAATAATATTGGCCTAATCAGCATAAATCATGTTAAACATTAATTCAAAACCTGTAAATCACGTAATAAATATTGAAAAACACAGTAAGATATGAAACAAAAAAAGATGAATTTAATAACACGTAAAATTGTGACATTGTGATATGAAACAAACAAAAACACAAAAAAAACAACGTAAATACTATCATGAATCCAAGAAATTAATAAAAAAGATGAATTTAATAACAAAACAAAGAAAAAAATAACGTAATGCTTTCATAAATAGAAAAACAAACGAACAATCAACATAACAGGCTGAATTTCATTCTAATTCTAATAACAGAAACGAAATCTTTAAAAAGAAATCGATCGAAAAACATTACGTAACAGATAGCTCAAAAATCATACCTGGACAATCGTTATTAGCCATCTTTGATGAATGAATAAAGGAAAATCGTTTGGAGATATAATCGAAAGAGAATGAACTGATTTATGATTGAATGAACTGAATTATGATTGATCGTATGAATTATGATCAATATTTATACTGATTTCAAAATCTAATACCGACTAAATAAGAATTTGAATCTCTGATCCTTTTATAAAAGATATGGATTTAAAATCTCAAGTAAAATGACGATAGTACCCTTCAATAAAACGCGGGTAGAAAGCCTTCGCATCCTTCGCACGAATTTAGACTTTGTATTTGAACCGATCCCTATGATATATAATAGTTACAGAAATCAATTTGAATTTGAACTTTCGTATATAGATAAAAGAGTCGAATAAAGCACTCGTCATCAGAGACGTATACAACTAGCATCTCATTTCCATAACATAAACAACCATTTTTTATGTTTTGAAACTTCTTTTAACCACGCTTAAGTAAAAATTGACATGTAAATTTTAGTTTTTACAATCATAAAACACGTAAGCCATCCATCCATCCTCTTGAGCATACAACGATTTTACTTTTTACGTTTATTTATTTATTTTTTATACCAAGTACCAGTATCATATCAGTACCTTTTATGTACCAAACTGATATTGTCCGAATTCTTGTAAATATTGGCATGTTATTTACACAATAACAATTTTTAGGTTTGCACAACCCTCTACGGCTCGTAGAGGGCTCTACGGGCCATAGAGGGTGTCAGTGCAATTAATGCGAGTAACCTCTACGGCCCGTAGACCTCTCTACGGCCAGTAGAGGTGGTTTGGTGAGAAGCATTTAAACCCTAGACGGCCCGTAGAGACCTCTACGAGCCGTAGAGGGTACGGGGTACGAGAATATTCAATGATCAGACTGACTTTGCAGTGTGTCAGTCTGAAAATTCTGTACCTCTACGGGCCGTAGAGGTCTCTACGACCCGTAGAAAAGTGGGTTGTTGGGAGCATTAAACCCTATACGGCCCGTGGAGACCTCTACGGGCCGTAGAGGTCCAGATAAATCCTTCTTCCTTGTCTCCTTTTCTCAGACAACAAAAATTTTAAAAAAAACGGAGCACGAAAAATCTGATCGATTCCAAGCTACCGCGATGTCTTCGAGCCACTACAGTAATGTTTCGGAGCAATGGGAGCATTCGTATAGCATATCTCACGTCTCGGAAAGCATTTTCGGACCCGTGGTGGAACGTGGTGAGGAGGAGGTTAGATCCGTTGTTCACGGTGATGACGGGAATGCGCTACCCGATTTGAACCTGCTACCCGATTTGAACCTGCTGCCCGGTTTGAACCAGGAGTACGGGACTTATCATTCGCACGAGGAGGGTCATGGCAGCTTCAAGGGATCGCACGAGGGAGGTGATAACGGTGGCGACAACGGTGGCGACGACGGTGGCGACAACGGTGGCGACGAACCTGTCCCGGAGGTTTCGTTTGAAACAAATCAGGTGTGTTTATGTATTTACACTTGTTTATAATTTAGACCCGTGTATATTTAATAGTGTACATATTTAGACTCGTATATTTAGCCCCGTACATATATTTGTTTTAGGGTTTGTGAGATTTGAACTCGTATATATTAGTTGTTATTTGAACTCGTATATAAATTTTGCAGGTATTCGGGTCTCTTAAAGACCTGACAGATTGGGTTTATGAAAGGGCCAAAATTAATGGTTACATTACCGTATACGGACGTACTGTTTCGGATGGCAGGGGGCCGAATAGGAGGGTGACGACGGCATGGATACGATGTGACCGTAGTGGCGTACATCGTAGTGTAGCCACGGTTCGAAAGACGGGCAGCAAAAAATGTGATTGCAAGTTTGAACTAAAAGGGAAATACCACTCCGGCCACGATGGTTATATTTTGGAGGTCGTGAACCAAAAACATAATCACAAACCTTTCCAACACATCGAGGGTCACGCGTATGCTAGGAGGCTGGGTCCGGGCGAGTTAAAATTGGTGGATACACTTTACTTTCAAAATGTTACGCCAGTAGACATACATACGGCCGTTAGAAAACAAAACCCGGATAGTCCCTGCATCTTAAGAGACATACATAACACAATAACCAAGGTTAGGCATTTGTTATACGGCGGCAGGACTCAAATGCAGGTATTATTATCTCTTGTTATTATTATTATTACTACTACTACTTTATTATTTTTTAATTATTATTATTATTTCTATGCAGGTACTCGAAACCACATTGGTGGAAAAAGAATTTATTTACTTCACCCGGAAGAATGCCTCTACAAAAGCGATCGAGGATATTTTGTTTGTCCATCCCATCTCGCACAGATTATGGCGTGCGTTCCCGCATGTGCTGATGATTGATGCGACCTACAAAACGAACGAGCATAAACTTCCGTTTGTTCAAGTTGTGGGTATGACATCAACATCCAAGTCGTTTTGTGTCGCCCATGCATTTATCTCCCGTGAAAAAAATGATAACTACCTGTGGGTGCTACAAAGGCTTAAAGATTTGCTAGAAGATAGTACGGAGCCCCGAGCTATAATAACTGATTGTGAGAAAGCCTTGATGAATGCATGCGACATTGTATTTCCAGCAGCTTCAAAGTTGTTATGCAGGTAATACATATTATTATTATTATTATTATTATTATTATTATTATTATTATTATTATTATTATTATTATTATTACGAGTTTTATTATGCATTCAGGTATCACATTCACAAAAATATATTGAAGCACTGCAGAAAAGCCTTTGGAGATAAAGATTGGAAAATATTTGTGAAATCTTTGAAGTGACTATGTAGATCTTCATCTCCAGAATGGTACCGACACTGGTTAGACCGATTCTACAAACGACTATGTCAGGACGAACGAGATGGTACATTCACCGTATTAATTTAGTTTAAAACGCATACACACATTAACAAATAACTTTGTTCTATTTTTTACAGATGTTTTTGAATATGTAGACCGGGTCTGGCTACGTGACTACAAAGAACGGTTTGTTTCTGCATGGACAGACACAAACTACAACTTTGGTCAGTATACGACCAACAGAGTTGAGAGCCAGCATTCAAGGTTTAAGATGCACATTAAGGGGCCTAACAACTCGCTCCACAAACTTGTGATGATTGTAGACGATGTGGTAACGTCACAAGAGAGGGCAATAAACCACTCGTTTGAAGAGAGTCTGTCGGTGAAAAAGGTGCACCATGACATACCGATTTTTGAGGACCTACTTGGTAAAGTTTCCCATGCAGCGATCGAAAAATTGTTAACTGAGATAAAATATATAGAGAATTTGAGGAAACAAAAAAGTACTTGTGGTCACCAGCTTTTCACGAGTTCTGGGTTGCCGTGTATATGTCGATTAGATTCGTATATAAATACAGGTAATACCATTACTTTATTAATTATTATTATATTATTAATTATTATTATAATTATTATTATTAATATTATTATTATTATAAAATACAGGAATAAAAATACAGTTGTCCGAAGTAGACGTCTTTTGGAGACGACTGAATTACGAACCGGAAGTAGTAGCGGGGGAACGTGACCTTGCGAGTGAGTGGGAAATAGTCAAAAAAGCAATACAGTCTCAACCACCACGGGTTCAAAGAAATATGTTGTCAAAAATAAAGTCGGTGGTAAATCCAAGTATGACTGACACTCAACCTCCTGAGAAACAAAAGAATACTCGCGGGCGCCCAACTAAAAAATCACAGAAAAAAAAAAACAGGAGGAGGATGCGAAAGAAGAAGTTAGTATTATTATTATTATTATTATTATTATTTGGGAAACTTGTAGACAACTTGTGTTGTCTGGTTTGAACGAAAACAGGGGAAACTATGCCCAATTTTTTTATAAAATCTTTGATTATTATTATTATTATTATTTAATTATTTATTTATTGTTATCCATTGTAGGAGGACGAGCCTGTTAGAAGACGTAGGCCATCAGATCCGGGTAAAGATAAAATGAGAGTGTGTGATAGAGATTTTCCACTGTTAGTAGGGAACAGGTACATTAATAACTATTCATACATACATACATGATTTTCCACTGTTTGTAGAGATTTTCCCTAATCATGATTTCCCAATATTTGGCGGTGACAGGTATGAATTTGTGATTCAAGAATTTAAGCATGCGATTCATCCCCTTTTTCGACAGTTTGTCACGCACATTCAAGATGTTCAGCCGGACGGTAACTGTGGATTCCGAGCTGCATGTGTGGCTTTAGATTGGCCGGAGGGAGACTGGGAATGGATGCGCCAAGTTCTTCTACAAGAGATGACGGGGGACAACCAGCATGATTGGGTAGAGGTTTTCAACACATTACGAACAAACGGGTTCGCCCACATATACTCGACCTTAGATTGGAGGGGAATGGGGAACGCACCCTATTCAAAATGGATGGAAGTGCCTTCGACTGCATTACTGATTGCTCAGGTATTTGGTGTGGTTGTTCAACTCTTCTCCGCTGAAGGAGCGTGCACTGTCTTCCCTTTGTATACTCATCCTGATAGCGTACCAGAACATCGTATCATATCGATAGCCTTCGTGAACGGCAACCACTACATCATGCTTAAGCTAGCAGATGGCGCTCCAATGCCATATCCGAGTGGAGCATGGTCGACGTGGGTAGATGTAGAACGCAACCCATGGTTGGCGCTATACGGGGATCGTATAGAGGAGGGACGTACGCTATCTCAAAGACCTCCAGAGTATTTTGACCTTACTCGTAGTCCTAGTAGTTCTGATTCTTCTGATTCTAATAATCCGGTGTAACTTTGTTTCTATAATGTATAATGATTTATTATGTAGATTTTTTTTTTGTTTTTATTATTTTACCTATACAATAAGAAATGAAAACGTTTTTTTTTTATAAAAAACTTATAAAACATAATTAAAACAACAAAATACAAAAAAAAACCAAAAAATCTACTGGCCCGTATAGGGCTATATGGGCCGTAGAAGGATGATATCTACGGGCCGCAGGGACCTCTACGACCCGTAGAGGTTTCGAAGTTGGTCGTAGAGGCCATCTATGGTCGTAGAGACCCTTGCCTCTACGGCCCGTAGAGGTCTCTACGACCCGTAGGCAAAAAGTTTTCTCAAAAAAAAAAAACCTGTTATTTTTATAAAACAAATTCAAATTTTTAAAAAAAATTTGTTCTCTACGGGTCGTAGAGACCTCTACGGGCCGTAGGAGAGGATTTTTTTTTTAAAAAAAATTGGGTTATCAATTGTATGTTATATATAATTGTGTTGGGAATTATCCCAGCGAACTGGTAGCCCAGATGGTCCCCATTGTTACTATAAGCATGTTATGTGTGTGTGTGTGTGTGATAATATGCCCAAGTTCGAACCATGCCCCAAATGTTTTTTGTTTTTACATCTACGGCCCGTATAGACCTCTACGGGCCGTAGATAAACTAAAAAACTTTTAAACAGATCTGATTCCCTCGTTGCCTTCATTTCTTCCCCAAATCAGTTTTTTATCCCCAAAACCTCTCAACCCTAACCCTACAAGCACCACCACCGTTCGACCACCACCACCGTTCAACTACCACCACCGTTCAACCACCACCACCATTGACCACTCTCGCTTTCTCTCTTCGGTAAAGGTATGCTTCTCTCTCTCTGTCTCTTTCTCTCTCTCCCTCTATATGCATATATATATATATATATATATATATATATATATATATATATATATAGTATATATTTATATATATGTTATGAATGAATGATGATTGTTAATAAGTAACAATGGGGAAGAAATGATGATTGTTGTGTAGAAATGATCATTGTTAATAGATTTTTTTGCCAGTTTTTTTCTTTTTTTTTTTTCATTTTTTTCTGTTAATTTTTTTTCCACAGATTTAGAAATGATGATTGTTGTAGATGGTTTGTTGTGTAGATGATTGTTGTGTAGATGATTGTTGTGGGTCGATTGTTGTTGTAGATGGGTCTTTTTAATAAAAGTAGCAACTTGTGAATGGGCCAATTTGGGTCTTTTTAATCGAAAACAGACCTAAACCAGTCAAATTGCTATTAATTTGAACTAGGATGTGAATTCGGTATCATTATTTAGCGATTAAAGTTAGCAAGAAATGGTTGTTAAAAAGACTACCATTTCTGCGTATTCGGGTCCTGTTTCGGTATCACTCAATTTAAGTTGGACACTTAGACTACCATTTCTGCGTATTCGGGTCCTGTTTCAGCGCGCTGCGCGCGCGCGCGCAGGGCTGAAACAGACCTGTTTCAGCCCTTCGCGCACGCGCGCAGCGCTGAAACAGGTCACCTGTTTCAGCCGTTGCATTACATATTCCTCTATTGCATACTCACCGGCACGCCGATTGCCTTGCATCGGTGCATGGCCGAGTTCTTTGCCTCCTTCCCCCATAAGCAGTTGCGGGGAGCCATCGCATGCGGGGGGATCATCAGCAGGATTTCCGAGCGCTGCGCTGCATGCGGGGGGATCATCAGCACGTTGAGAGCTATGGGTTGTTCGGCGATGCAGGCGAGGACGCCGGATCATCCAGCCTTCGACTATCTGATTGGGCCAAGTGGCGCGGAGTTTGTGCACGAGCCGTTGGTACACCAGGGCCTTGGAGGTATTATTATTATTATTATTATTATTATTATTATTATTATTATTATTATTATTATTTGGGAAACTTGTAGAAAACTTGTGTTGTCTGGTTTGCACGAAAACAGGGGAAACTCTGCCCAATTTTTTATATAAAATCCTGGAATATTATTATTATTATTATTATTTATTAATTATTTATTGTTATCCATTGCAGGTGATGCTGTGGAGGTTGGGTTGCATTATGTTGCTGAGCAGGAGGGGGGAAATCTGAGGGACGTCGAGATGCCTCAGCAGCAGCATGATGGCTACATGTCAATTCTTAATCCTTCCTACACTTCTCACACAAACCAATTTTCCTACAGGATCCTCTACCTATATATATATATATATATATATATATATATATAGGGTTCCTGTAGGAAAATTAGTTTGTGTGAGAAGTGTGAGAAGGATTAAAAAGTGATATGTATGCATCATTTTTTTGGACCAATTCATGATGTTTTGGATTATTTTGCTTAGAAAAATACCAAACATAACAATTAATAATCGAAAACAATGTATTTTAGGCTTAAAACTTAAAACACTATGTTAAGAACATTTAAGAAGAGTGTTTTAAGTAATTACTAGGGTGTTTTATCTGTAATTTAAATTTAATGACTATAATACATTGGATTGTGTTTTAAATTATAGTATATTGTTGTGTTAAGTGTTTTTCAAGCCAAAACAACCCAAAACATCATTCCAAAATGAAAAATATGATGGCTACATGTCAATTCTTAATCCTTCTCACACAAACCAATTTTCCTACAGGATCATCTACATATATATATATATATATATATATATATATATATATATAGTAAATATCTTGTACAAAGTGTTTTTTTGGTAAGAACTGTAAGAATCAAAGGAGGGTATTTTTTTTTCTTCGAATTTTTTCCCCATATTGTTAAACATGTATAATAGTATTGAAAACTAAAAAAAATAAAAAAAAATTGGTGTATAGTAATTACGTGTAGAGTAATTACATAATTACTCTAGTGTAAACTAATGTATTTACTTTAATGACGTAATTGCACTAAAAAAAAAATTAATTTTTTTTTTGTATTATTCATCTAGAAAGTATGTTTAAGCACATGGGAAAAAAAATTCTAAAAAAAAAATAAATTTTTTTACCCCCTTTGATTCTCACAGTTCTTACCAAAAAAAACACTTTGTATTTGATCTTTACTTTATATATATATAAGGGAGGGATAAAATGAAAACCCTCTTGAGTTGAGAAAACCTTTGAAAACCCATGTGAAAAACCATTATTTATTGTTTTTGAAAAAAAATAACCAATGTAAAATACATGTTTTTAAGTATTTTGGGCAAAAAAAAAATAACAAAAGCGCCGATGGGATTTTTTTTAAAAAAATAAACAAAGTTGCTAAAAAAACATATGTTGAAAGGGTTAAGTTATTCTACACAGTATAACAAAAATGAGAAGGGTGAGAAAGATTCAAAAAACACAATAGATCATGAAATATGACACAATGAGCCACAAAATATAACACAGTACCAAAAAATATAACACAATGAATTGAAAAAATGACACAATGATGAAAATAAGAAAAAAGACACAATAGTACATAAAAGACACAATTATATAACACATATCTAAAAATTACAAGCTAAAACCCCAAAACAACGAAGACCTAAAAACTAACGTCGTAGGGTTCGATAAGACGGTTCCAATACCGCTTGAATGAGTTCAATCGGAGTCCGTTTGATACCCTTCCTACGACTTCCTATTTTTCTTTCATTGTGTATTTGATCCTAACCAATGTTTGAAAACACTAAATATACTTTCTATTCAAAGTAATAACAACTCGCCTAACCTTCATCAAGTACGAAATTCACATGTGTATGATGGTATTGTTGAATTAAAGATAATTCCAATGTGTTTTCCCACTAAAGAAAAATGATATTTGAAATTAAATAACTATATGGAACGATCAACTGATTGACCAATATCAAAAGATTGGAATCATGATGCGTAATTCTTGCTTGATAAAAACGTGAATGGTCTTGTCTATGAGACGTCAAATGTCGATACCAAATACTACGGTTGCCGCACTGAAAATATGGTGTTTGGGACTCAAAACTATATATAAGAATTCTGTTTAAATTTATATTTGGTTTTATGTACAGGCCGGGTTGGCTTAGCTAATGGTTTAAGATTAACATCCGCTCAAGAGTAAAGACCTGCAGAAATAATCTGCAATATAGAAATTCTCATGGTGGACTAGTGGAGACGTGAAGGAGGGTTCAGACTTCAGATTTTGACATCATTCGAATTAACCTTTTAAATTCTGATTATCTTCCATTGGGCCTACTTTCACCCGCATACTCATTTCTGCAGTCAATGTTGGCCCATGGTCTTTGACTCCCTAACAACATGAGATGATTAATAATCGAGAAAATCATCTAAATTAATGTTACACCCTCAAATTTTATTTGTGGGGTTTTACCGCGAGGAGCGTGACATACTAGGATCCAAGTCAACTATCACAATAAGGGACAACTATATGATTTGAAAGTAACGTAATAAAAACCAACCAAACAGTTTAAAAGATTAGACCAAACCAAACAAACCACAGCGGAATCAAGTTAAAGTTTACAACCAATAAACAAAAGTAAATAGTTCAAAGTATGAAAATAATGTTTGACAATGCAAGACACATGACTACATGAGACTCCGTGCGACTCCAGTGTGCCTAGTCTCGCTGCTACCTTAGCGACCTGAGAAAACATGTTTTGTTAGTCAACATATAAAGTGTCGGTGAGTCGGAGAGTTTAAAGTTTGCAAAAGTAAGTAAAGTTCGTATTACCAAACCCAACAATCCTCACATCTATACCTGATGCTAGCTAGACATCGTTACATAATACTAAAGCGTTATGAACCACTGCTGAACGTTAGAATGCCTTATACCCGCCACCGGACATCATTCGGTGTCGTAAGTTAGATAGGACAAATATGCACCCGTCTGACCTCCAGTCGACCCGAGTGGGGCTTGCCGGGCCCAATAGATTTATTCACACTCTCTCCGCTATGTATACGCATATTAATGGTTTAAAAGTTAGGTAAGGACTTGAATGATGAAGCGTTGCTTAGTACCCATGCGATATAATGTAATACCGTGATCTAATGAAAATAAGTTTGTTCAACATGTTTCACCTCCGAAAACGAAAACAGTAAAAGTGGGGCTGTGATACTTACCTTAGGTTGCGTTCTTCACGTAAATAAAGTACTAGGCTTGTTATGGTAATCCGACTACTAGAAACCTACCATAGATAGCCTATTAATGTTTGACCGATGATATGTTTGTAAAATAACCCTTAGTGTCCAATAGGGGTGTTCAGAAAAACCGCAAACCAAATAAAAACCGAAAACCGCACCGTAACCGTAACCGAAAAATCAATCCGAACAACGAATTTGGTGTTTGGTTTGGTTTTAACCGAAAACGAAATGCTTATTCGGTGTTTGGTTTGGTTTTTGGTTCTACATTTTTTTTATTTGGTTTGTTTGGTTTATTTGGATAACCGAATAAACCGGTAAAATAATTAATTATTAAATAAAAATAATAATATTTAATAACTCATATATAATATATAATCCCAAAATATTAAACCCAACCCAAAATAAATAAAGCCCACCAATTTATACCGTAATAATTTGAGTATAAACTAGTAAACTACGGTTCATTTTACTATTTCTAATTTTTATGATGTTTATGTTTGCGTGGTTTGATTTTTTGGTTTCCTAGACATGCCACAAGGTTTACATTATGTTCCTAGGTGTCCAAACATGTTACGGGGTTCCAAAACGCATTTCCAGCATCAAAATACACGACTGGCAACTAAAACATACGACTAGCATCAAAATAGGCGACTAGATAGGCTAGTCACCCCTAAGGGACATGAGTAGCATCTAAGTAGGCGACTAGCTAGATGTTGGCTACTTTTCGCTCGCGAAACCCTCCAAATCATATCCGAAACACGTAGAAACACCTAAAATCAAACCACAATTATTAAAAAACTCAACCCTATCAAAAATCTCCAATTTATCATCAGTTTAACACCCTAATTGCAAGTATTGCCCAAAATGGAATAATATTATGAAAACATCACATCATTGCATGAAAACTTTACCCTAAATGGGAAATAATCGGATTTAATCATACAAACACATTCTAATCATCATCAAAGTGTTGTTACATCATTCTAGCATAATCCCTAACAAGTTCCAATCATCAAATCATTACATAACATCCTAAATCCTTCTAATACCCTCAAACGGA
This sequence comes from Ambrosia x helenae, assembly GCA_030844895.1. Taxonomy (NCBI): domain Eukaryota; kingdom Viridiplantae; phylum Streptophyta; class Magnoliopsida; order Asterales; family Asteraceae; genus Ambrosia; species Ambrosia x helenae. The sequence goes on from JAUTDX010001581.1 coordinate 57,333, forward strand.
TCAAAACTCACATTATCCATAAAACACATCAAACAACCATCAAAACCTAAGATAATCATCCTAACAACTAATCCATATCAGCAAAATAACAAATACACAATAATCCTCATGTTTTAGACTATCAAATATCATTTCAAGCTTATATTTTTATCAAAAACCCATGTAGATGTTAAGATATAGGTAATTAGGATATGTTTTCCAAGAGTTTTCAAAGGTTTTCAAGGATAAAAACTTATTAAAATCAGGTTTGGACCTTTAGGGTTCAAAATAATGACCTTAACAAGAGCTTAGGATGAATAACACACCTTAGATCTTGCTTAGAAATGATGTTTTAAGCTTGGAAATGATAGATTTAGGGAAAAAACAGGTTTTAGAGGTTAAGGATGGTGTGAGAGAGGTTTGGGGCGAGTTAGGGTTGCACAAATGATGTTTAACAAGTCAAATATGGTATTTATAGCTACTGCTAGTCTTTTGGCCCCTGATGCACACCAATAGCTAGCTAGTGGCCTCTTGATGCTCACCACTAGCTAAGCTAGTAGCCTCCGGATGCACACCACTAGCTAAGCTAGTAGCCTCCTAAAATAGACCACTAGCTAAGCTAGTGGCCTCCATAGAGTCGTTTGCTATGCTAACACATAAATTCACGTATACACATAGCGACATGTTATATAATGGTTTTAGAATATTTATTATTAGACAACTAAGTTTACGTTAATTCACCAACTTACGGACTCGAGACTCGTGTGTGTGCGTTTTCACCCGGTGTTCCTCCGAATCACCGACCCTTAGACATATGGGTGTAACCGACTCCTGATGATCCCCCGGACCATCGAACCGACTCTCGATGATTCTCTGAATCATCCAATTGACTCAACTAACCCAGTTAAGTATGTTTTATGAATGTTTTGCTAAAGTAGACTTATAAGATTGATAAAAGTTATTAACCTGAGTTTGCTAGGTGTCACAATTAAATGTCAACTAATCATGTATACAGAGAAATGGGCAGTTCCTATACTTTTGGTTTTGTTGAGTGCAACTTAATCGAATATATATATATATACACACACACACACTACATTATCCTCGGGTGCTTTCCAGGCACTACTAGAAAAGTGGCAATTTTCCTACAATATTTTCCTACGGAAAAAAATGCGTCACAAATCTTAACAAAGTTGTTACTCATTTGTGACGACAAATAAACTCTAAGTTTTTAAACAACTTGCTATACAATAGGATCAAATACTTAGAAAATTGCGTAGGAAATGGCGTGGGAAATGCATCGCAAGTTTCCTACACCATAATTTCATATGAGACACTTTGAAAATGCATAGTAAATATGTAGTAATTGGTTTCCAACGAGGTTTTTTCTAACATCATGGTTTCGTTGCAAATGCGTAGCAAATTTGAATTTATGACTCATTTGCAATGAAACCTTGTTGGAAACCAAACTAGTTTTACTATATCGTAACACACATTTTGTCACTTCATACTAGATTTGTCTATAATTGGAAGCTCCCGGGATATAATCGAGTTCCATAATAAGATAAAACCAGTTACCAAAGGAGTCCAAGTGGTGAAGTATTTTGTCTTAAAATTACTTGTATAACTATGCCAAAAATAATTTCTGAAATGGGAATCATTTTTTTTCGGCACATTTAATTTGGTAAAACTAGTTTGAGTTATAACTTCACATGTCGACGATGCTAAACAATCCTTCTAGCTATCTATGCCTAAACATCTCTCTCTCTCTCTCTCCCACACACACACACACATATATATATATATATATGATCCAGTACGAAAATTGGCTTTCACGAGAATTGTAAGAAAGATTAAGAATTGACATGTAGCCATCATGTTATGGATTTAGGAATGATGTTTTGGGTTGTTTTGGCTTGAAAAATACTAAACACAACAATTTAGAACACAATTCAACACCGCCTAATGATTCCTATGTTTCCCAGACGATGAAACTTGCCCAGTTTGTCGGAAGGCTTGTTTGGACCAATATGGGGAACACGCGGTCCATTGCGAGTTGCCAGGTTTCAAGTATCGCCATGACTTTGTTCGGGATGCCTAGTGGGATATACTTAGGCGGGCAGGGATATCGGCGAAAAAGGAGGCACCAGTTAATTTCCTAACGGACCCGACAGAGGGGAGATCTACTCTCCGCCCAGCAGATGTGCTTGTGTTTAGATGGTGGGCGGGAAACACGCTTGTGTGGACCTTACAGGGGTATCCCCGCTCGTCGGTTTTCGAGATACTGGGTTTGTGACCGGGCAGGCGATGCGGAAAGTCGAGTCCAAGAAGATTGAGAATCATGCCAAAGCTTGTGAGGATAATCAACATGTTTTTGTCCCGTTAGCCTTTGATACTTTTGGGGCGTTGGCACCGGAAGCCATCCGGTTCCTTGCCAGAGTTCAACGGGTCGTTCATAGCAATTGTTCAACCCCCCAGGGCAAGGATTTGTCTTTAGTAGGTTTAGTTTTGCTATTCAGAAATGGGTGGCGGCGCAGCTTGTTACCCGTCTACCAGTCATTATGTAAAATTCTATTCTCTATTTATGATGAAATTATCCTAATTTAAAAAAAAATTCAACACAATGCAATGTATTATAGTCATTAAATTTAAGATACAGCTAAAACACAATAGGTAACACTTAAAACACACTGCTTGATATTCTTGGCATGATGTTTTAAGTTTAAAGCCTCAAAATAAATTGTTTTCGGGTTTTAATTGTTATGTTTGATGTTTTTATAGGCAAAACAATCCAAAACATCATGAATAAGTCTAAAAATGATGCATACATATCAATTTTTAATTTTTCTCACACATATCACAAAAATCAATTTTTATACAGGATCCCTACCCTACACGTATACACACACACAATATAATTAAGAGTAAATGGCCAAATCCGTCCTTGAGGTTTGATCAATATTGCCACATCCATCCAAAATGAGAATTTATGACATCTGGGCCACTGTAGTTTCAACTTTATTGCTTAATCAGTCCAAATGACAAACCCAGTTAAAAAAGTTTGTTAACTCGAGGGTATTTTTGTAATTTCACCTTATAAAATCACAAACCCTCCCAATTCTCTTCTCCACCTCCACTTGTTCTTCACTGCAACCCTTTATGACACCTTCATTTGTAAAAACCCATTTCCCTGCACACATACATTCTCGTTCATAAATCATACATATCTCTTATCTCATACATACACAGTTACCTCATACATAGAGAGAGAAAGCAGAGAAAGAGAGATCTGAAAGGAGGAAGAAGATCGGTCCCCGGTCATCGACCGTCGGCCACACCTTCTCTGACAGAGCCAACGGCGGATGGTGGTGGTTGACGAGCGGCTCCGACTCCCCTGTCATCCTGTTACAGCAAGCCAAGGTAAAATCCCTTTTCCCTTTGATAATCTTCGTGAGTGGATGTTGATGGTGATAAGACAAACGACGGTGGTGGTGGGTGTTGTTGGTGTACAGAAGACGGAGGAGGTGGAGGTTGTTGAAGGTGAGTTATGATGGTGGTGACTGAGGATTGTTGGGGTTTGTCTCGGGAATGGTGTCGGGTGTTGGTGATAGACGATGGTGATTTGGTGGATAACGTTGGTGGTTACCGAGTGGTTGTGATGGGCAACAGTGGGGCAGCAGTGGTGCACAGGTGGTGATGTAATGGGTTTGGGTAATAGTCGGCTGTCAATGAACAAGTCAACCCAAAGTTGACCGAGTCAACTGTACAGTCAACGAAAGTTAGCCATGTCAACACTCGGTCAACAGGACAAACTTTATAGGGTTGCAGTGAAGAACAAATGGAGGTGGAGAAGAGAATTGGGGATTTTATAAGGTGAAATTACAAAAATACCCTCGAGTTAACAAACTTTTTTAACTGGGTTTTGTCATTTGGACTGATTAAGCAATAAAGTTGAAACTACAGTGGCCCAGATGTCATAAATTCTCATTTTGGATGATGTGGCAATATTGATCAAACCTCAGGGACGGATTTGGCCATTTACTCTATAATTAAACATATATACAAAAAACAACCCATATATGATTGACGAGTTGAGCTTAAGATTAAGGTATAAAATTAAAGCCAATCTGGCAATCTCCATGGTGTTGTGACTTCTTCATAGGGGTGTTCAACGAATCGAATAACGAATTTTCGAATATTCGAATCGAATTTCTCGAATTTTTAATATTTTTACCTGAATTCGTATTCGATTCGTATTCGCTTAAAATTCAATTTATTCGATTCGTATTCGATTCGAATAAGAAACTCGAATTCGAATCGAATTCGAATAAATTCGATTTAGTTCAAATTTACCATAAATAATAAATTGTTTTACTTTTAGTTTTAAAACTAACATAAACTCATTATTTTTAACATATAAAATAAAAATCTACAAATTTGATAAACAACAATATGTCAAAAACGGGAATAGTAAAAATAGTAGAGAGTATAGTTTGTTAGAGTTTTATGATCTATAAGGTAAATATGTAAAATATGGTTATGGTAAAAGTTGTATAGACTATGGATTCTTAGATTTTGACCAAAATTTAGAAGTTAATTTTTTTCAATGTGTATGTTTTGTGTATATAATTTTCAATGTGTATATTTGTGTATATAATAATGTGTATGAGTATATATATATTTAAAAAATATACATGTACAATTTTTATTCGAATTTCGAATCGAATCAAAATTTAAAATCATAAATTCGTATTCGATTCGTATTCGATTTACTGGACTCGAATTCGAATTGAATCGAATTCGAATTCTTAATAATCGAATCGAATTTTTGGTAATCGAATCGAACTAAGTCGAATTTCGAATTTTTCGAATCCGAATCGAATTATGAACACCCCTACTTCTTCATTGTTCACCAATATCATTATTGACAACCACGTCCTGATTTAAGATCTAAAGTTGATTTTGGAGCCACGAAAAGATTGCAAAAACTAGTAATAAATTTGGATACGATGACTGAGTAACAATTAAGAATAGTATTTCTCTTGTAAGCTCTTTGAGTGTTGAAATTTTGCTTGTCGATACCAATATTTTTTTATTCATTATATTAATAAACCCAAAAAGACATTACAAGTGACGGCTGGTAAGGCGGGCAACAAGCTGCGCCGCCACCCCCTTTTGGATAGCAAAACCTACTCTACTAAAAATAAAACTTTGGTCCCTGACTGTCGAGCAATTACTACGTGTCACCTTTTATACCCGATCTAGAAACTGGAATGGCTTCGGGGGCAAGGCCATCCGATTGTTTTGAATTTATTTTTGATTTATTAGATGCATTTTCAGTTTTGTAGCTTGTTTTGTTTTTATGAATTTCTCTTGAGTCTAAATCTTTTGTGTGAATCCCTTTTTGATTTTCTATTTAAAGTACTAGTTTGTTAACACCAGGTTTTATATTTTTCATAAACTGTGTATTGGAAGTAAAAAGTGGGTGATGTTCTTGGACGGCGGAAGCAGTACTGACAGAATGTATAAACACTTGGTCAAAATGAGAATATAATGTTGGGTGAGTGTGGCCAATCAAATAGTTAACAAATATATTTCCAGTTAAAAAATAACTAATACGAAACCTCTTCGAACCCACATGACCATTAAACACTTTTAAACAAGTAAATTTGACTGACTCTCCTGCCTACGTAGCATTGAGATGATAACACGTTTTTTTCAAACTCGCATGACTATTACATATGGGCTTATATCATTACATATATGCTTATACTTTTGTGATCCATAAATAAAAACAACTAGCTTTACTGATGGATCGAATATAACTGAACTCTAATACCAAGAAACTAGCCAAAAAAAATGTAAATTCAAAATTTTTGTTTGTTGTGTATTTGTCAATATGAAAAGAAAAAAAAACACTTGATATCTCTATCATATATAGAGAATTAGAGATGAATACAATGGAAAAAAATGATAACAATAGCAACAATTATTATTATACTGAAGATAAGATCAACATCACATCCACCCATTTCCAACAAACTTTTATAAAACACCCAAGCTAGCGGGAAACTAGCAAACTCCCGACATACGAGTACACCCATACATCATAGGCACCCATATACAATTATACAAATACAAATTAACTTAACTAAACAACGTGCGATAAATTAAAACCACGCCATTTCTCCCAATCTAGATCGGACAACTTCGCACGCGCCTTAACCCAAAGAAAAGCTTAGTGTCTTGATATCTCCAATTATCTTGTGCAGGGGACGGTTGCTGTTGCTTGAAGACCGCCGCGTTTCTACAGCCCCATAAACACCACATAGTAGTCAAACAAACGACGTAAATAATCTTTTTCATCTTCTTGGAGCCTCCCGAGTATTTATGCAGGGACAAAATGTCCCGAACATCAAAAGCAAAGAAAGTTCCCACCTTGCACCAGATCGTTACCTGTTGCCAAACAGCTTCCG